>JASWHV010000010.1:102866625-103389125 GCA_030760725.1 Neostapfia colusana
GGCGGCAACCTCGTCTCCTGGTCCTCGAAGCGGCAGCACGTGGTGTCCCGCTCGAGTGCCGAGGCGGAATACCGCGCCGTGGCCAACGGCGTGGCCGAGTCCTCCTAGCTTCAACAGCTGCTTCAGGAGCTCCACTCTCCCCTCGCCCGGAGTACGTTGGTCTACTGCAACAACGTCAGCGACGTCTACCTCTCCACCAACCCGGTGCAGCATCAGTGCACAAAGCACGTAGAGATCGATCTTCACTTTGTTCGTGAGCGGGTGGCTCTCGGGGAGGTGCGAGTCCTGCACGTACCGACGTCGTCGCAGTTCGCCGACATCTTCACCAAGGGACTTCCTTCGACGGTGTTCACCGAGTTTCGGTCCAGTCTCAACATCTGCCGTGGCTAGATGTTGGGACTGCGGGGGGTGTTAGACTGTATGTATAGGGGGTAGGGGCATTTTAGTCTTTTGGTATTAGGATTGCTTAACCCTTAAGTTGTGTCCTCCTATATATGTAACTCATTGACAGGCTGTTAATTGAGATTACTTTTTCCTAATCTAATTAAAGTTTGTAATTTAGCTTTTTGATCTGTGCCCCCAATTGGGCTGTCGACGTTTTTCCGACGATAAAGCTCCCGTTGTTATTACTGATGCCATACGGATCAATGGATCCACTTTTTTTATAAATGTAAAAATACATCGATTCCAAAAAGGAAAATTGCAGCCATTCAATTTATAACCTCTGGATATGTGAGTCAATGTTTATATCGAGACCTGCATAAATCTTCCCACTAACCAATACTAGTCGATGTTTGTTTCTTCTATGAACCATACCCTAACAAATTCCTCAAGATCAGAGAGGGTGCCAAACACACCATTTGTCAATTGGCTAGTTCTCTTTGCTTAGCTCAAATACTTCTAACTGTTCTTCTCTCTTTATCTTTTTGGTCTTTTCTACATAGACTTTTTCTTTTTGCTGGTCACTAAACCCTTTTTATCTAATGAAAAATGCGATGTGGTCCGTAAAAAAATGCATAAACATGCATGTCGCAACTTTGAGACAGACAGACAGTCCACACACATAGTTCAATAGCATACAATGTGTCCTTGCAACGATGGCAATGTGATTAGAAAGAAAAAAAACAAGGCTCAATTGTACAAGGTTTGCTTTGCAAAATCAAAATCCCATGCCTTTCACATGGTGAGCTGTGTATACTCTTCATCAATTACAATAGAGATGGGGAGGCTACCATCAGTTCTGCCAAATCAGACAGCTTACATTGCTCCATCAAATACAAGAACCATCCTAAAACGCGTTTCAGTTTCATGAGCTATGATACAAATGGAATGAAGAAAAGGGATCCTAGAGTAAATGAAAAAAAATTCCTTCCTGTCCATAAATATTCTCCAACCTCCATCAATGTACCCCTCCATGGGATTACTGAGCAGAGCATTCCCCACCTATCTTGCACACACTCTGGTATCCAGTCTCCAAAATAACGAATTTAATTTCACTTAATATGTGCCTTTACTTATTTTCTGTCGAGCCAATCTACAATTGAGGTTCCATTATATGACAATTTCTTATAAATTCATTTGAGTAGTTCACATGTCTTGTCCAAAATGGCTGCAAGTTTTTAAAACCTATATCCAGCCATGGTTTACTCTGTCCATTATAATGTATAACTGCTGCTTGCTGAACACTACTGAGATCTGTCTTTTCTTGATAACCCAAGCCTAACAAATGCCACGATGGATCAATGGGATGGACATGGCCTTTAAACGCTATAAGGCCTGGTGGTAATGTTCCAAGCCTCCAAAGCGTGAAGTTCGACTTCAGATTCTGCATGCAAAGGAGTAAGACTGAATCTCATCAACCTGTACTCCCAAATGTAAAAAGTATACTATGTAGTTTCTATAATCAACTAAACTGGAATGAAATGCTGATAAAATGATCACTACAAAGTAAATATTTTACTTTTAAGCAATCACGAAAAAAATCTCCCAATCATTTAGGGAAATCGGTGTATATGTACAGATTTTTATTTGGTGCGCCTCAAAACCTTACTACAATATAAGGCAAAGAAAATATCGATGCTTACCTCCTTGACCCAATGATGGTATTTATCTTTAATAGTTGTCTTCCTCCACGCATTCAGATCAAAAATATTCATTCCATATGCCCAAGCACACTCTGAAGGGTCAAAGTTATTCGCAATGAGAGGGTGAGAAAAGTTAAAATAATTCCTGAACCTCTTAGACATCACCCAACTGTCTCTGCCTCTGCAAGTCTCAACAGCACCATTAACCTTTCCAGCTAGATCAATATCCCAAAGTGATGACAGGTCATGCTGGACAACAACGTCATCATCAAGAAATACGACCTTGCTGAGACTTGGAAACAGCTGTTTTTATACAGATAACAAGTGTTACCATCATACCATGTCAGTGCTTAATTTGCACAATAAAAAGGATAGCTTACAAATATAACTGCATTTTTTAATATGTGTACAACTCAAGCACAACTATGTCGAAGGGAAGATGTATTTATGCAGCATCACTCGTCTCATGTCCCTCGAAAGGACCAGCTACGTACAATACATTCAAAGTGGCTAGTTTTATTATAATTTATAGGGGAGTACTTTCAATTATTTGGAGTGTCTATTGTTTCAGATTGTTTTTCTAACACATACTATACTTGATCATCAAGTACACAGAGCTGAGAAAAAATTCAAGAAAATAAGAATATTAGCCAAAAGAATGTTCATGTACCTCGGGCAAGTATATTCGAATATGATTGAGCACGGAAGTATATGTTGGACTTCCTGCCTGCAGCTTGGCTGCAAAAACTCTGGGGCTGTCATTGGCACTGGTTTGTGGAACGTGATCTGCATGGTAACGGTCTCTGACAGTGCGCTGAGTTTCTATAGCTTCAAGAACAGGAACATTTTCTTTTGTGAACCAATCAAATTGGTGGACACCTTTCACTTCAACAATAGCAGGATAAAGAGAATTCAAAGAAAACCACGAATGCATAGCAGGATAGGTCTTTTTGTCAGTAATAACATGGAAGACTATCCTTTCAGGCTTCAGAGATGATCTAACTGTTGAACTAACCACAACTGAGGCTGCCAGTATGTTATCAGATGCTAAGACAAAATGGTAATAGGAGTTGTCGGAAAGACAAGGCACCAACTCAGGGGGCGGTAGTTGTTTTCTTGCAAGGGCATTTGAGGAGTATTCATCAGTTAAACGCAATGAAAGGCAATAAAGGCCTTTAGGAATAGCAATTGCAGCATAATGTTTGTTTAACTGCTCAGATAACCTTGATGATCTCAGTTCCTTGTCCATGCTCTCCATCTGCGTCTCGTTATGTAGAAATGAACATAAGGATCACAACTTGCAGATATGCAAGAAGCAACAACATTTGTATAGATGACATCATGACACACAGCTGATATCAGAAGTTCAAAACTCAATGTTGGCAGGGCATTAATTTTGTGGAAGGTTGTGTAATTAAACACCAAAAGAGGTTAAGATTGTAAACAAGATAATTATCTTTTTTCTGAGCCATGCTAGTATGCTCTAAAATAGCTACAGATTTAGTATCAGATAGATGTAGACTAGTAACATTGTTTACTCTAAAATGGACTCCTTACGGAGCATTCCCATTATGCTACATGAGTACATGACCATTAAAGTTGTAGCCATTGGATAGAGCTCAATTAAATCATCAAGCTCCAGATCTGAAAGAACTTGTGAAATACTAAAATCCCTTGGCATGGCATTATTAGATGAAAGAGAACCTTTCATATAAATACATATGTTTCAGTGGATAGTGTAGAAGTCATGGTAGAAACAAAAATTAATGCCTAAAATCACAGAAAAACATGGGTGATATAGTTGTTGAACAGCATAAGAAAAACATGTTTTTCTATAACAATTAGCTTTGTACATTATCCAACAGTTTAGCACCACCAATATGATACTAATAAACCAGAATTAACTAGAAATGGCATGATTCTTACATAGAAAAGAGGCTGGAAAGGACAGTCAAGGTTTAAAAGAAGTTAGAGAGAGGGACAAAGAAGCTAAGCTTACCATGGCTTTCAGCTTAAAAGCAAATGACCTTAAATCGTAGTCATTGTTTTTCATATCCCAGACAAATTCATTAAATGATTCTGGAATCTTTGCATCAATAGGAACTTCTTCAGAATTTATTTCATCAAGGATGGCATACAGATCCCTCACAAGCCTCTGCAATTAAAATACATATGTCAAACAAGTTTTAAATGGGCAAGGAAAAAAAAAGATTAAAGCAAATATTGGTACCACGGAGCCATCGTTGCCCCTACCAAGAAGGCGTGGACCTAATCGTCTTCCTAGACAATCTGATCAGAACAACTGATGATTAGTAAGAAGTGATTGACCAGACATAGTATTCAATATAATATTTTAGCAAATTTCAGGAACTAGTAAAAAACATGCTGCATCAAACAGCCAAATAGTGGGAACCCAACTCCATATTAAGTTGCATTGGTCCAGTAACAAAAGACACTTCCTTTTCTTATAGAAAACTTAGTTATTAACTGATCCTGTGACAGTAAGCAAAGATGATTATAAGGTCTTCTTTTACATTGTTAGCAAAGCATATAAATCCCAAATCCCACTATGCATAGCTTTTAGACGAGACTAGTTATTAGTTTGAACGCGGTGGTTCAACTTGGCACGTCATTTCAGCATTCTGACAGGGTAAATATTGCTCTCTGAAGCAGCTTGAAATCTAAGACATGCATCTAAAGACATGGCCTTCTTGTAGCGTGCAAAAGTGGGGCTTTGCATCAAACATCAAGCTGTTTTTTAAATAAAATGCACCCGATTTCTCACTGAACCATAAAAGTGTCAAAATTATCATGTATCAGAAACTCAGAACGGAAGCCACGTGCGCTGCCTCAAAAAAGGGCAAGCATCCTCCTCTTTGAGTTACCTTTTATATAGATAGTCCAAGATAAGCAGTTTTTGGAAAGCTTGGGACGACACAGTAGGCAGTTATTCAGTCAACTAAGCACATATGCAACAACACAAGACGACCAAAGTGTCCCTAGATTCAAGGCAACGGCATGGGGATGAATCACGCTAGTCACGACTACTCATATGATTATATGTGCATACTATGTTACAATAATTCACGTTATCCATGAAAAATTTATCAAAAACCTTGCTGCTTCGCACCAACCAAATCACACAGTTCACGGTACCACGTGCACATTGAGCATCTCTTCTAGTCAAGCACTACATTACATAACTGTTTCAGTACTAACATTGTGCTCGCCTCACATCATTTCCGGAATAAAAGCAGCAGCTTAGAGTTTGTTTCAAGAATGGCCTGTGGTCTCGACAAAATGGAAGTGGTAACAGGCATTGTCATTACACGAGAGCGGTAGAAGCGGCAGGGCGTACCTAGGGAGGAGCACTTGTTGAAGCCCTCGAGCGTCATGACGGCGGTGAGTATGAAGACGAAGGGCAGGAGGAAGGCGAGGATGAGGACGGTGTGGAACACAGTGCGGTAGGAGAAGTGGCGCGCGGCTGTCTTGAGCCTCATAAAGTCTAGCAGGCCATGGCTAGTGGAGATGGTGATGCTTCTCATGCTGGGTGACAGCCGGATCTGCATCCTCGCTGCCCCGCGGCGGCCTCTGCTTCTGTTGTTGCTGTTGCCCCCTCGCGGGATCCGAGGCGCATCGGAAGCCGCGACGGCGGAGGGCCGCGGGGGAGCTCAGAAGGGGCATGCCGGCGCGGCCCCGCCTGCCGGATCCGGCATTGGCGCGAGGGAACCTACACCCCCTCTACCGACCCAGCTACCGATCCGCTCCGCTTCCGCCGCGCCTCGCCTCGCCTCCCCGCCGTGCCGCGTTCTTGATGGCCGGCCCCGCTGGTCGTCGCGCTCGGCCAGCCCGGATCAAGAAACCCGGGGCGGTCGCGGCAGATTGGAACTCGCGGGCAGGGGAAGGGTGGGGATCGCGCCAAGGGGGAGGAAGGGAGGGGTTTGTTTCTCGCTCACCGGGTGAGCTGTCGGATTGGGGATGAGAAGGGGGAGGAAGCGAGGAGGAAGACGAGGGATTTGACCCGACGGCGACGGGCGGGCAGGCACGAGTGAGTCGGGTCCGGCGGGCGGCCGGCCGGGTCGGGTCGGGTCGGTCGAAATCAGAGGGACGAAGCAGCTTGGTCAAGTAAGCAGCACGACCGACCCGATCAAAAAAAAAGTGTGAGCAGCACAACTGCGAGCGATTAAGTAACACACGTGATGTTGTCGTTAACTTGTAACCTTGGATTATTTGTCGGTCGTCGGTGCAATTTTATTGTATGTAAATGCTCTTTTACAGGTGACGGTAAGATTATATTACTTGTTAATCTTGTTAATTATAAGAATTATGTTGGTCGTTAACCTTGTTAATTATAAGAATTATGTTAGTTGTAAGATAATCAAGCATATTAATCATGTCCATGTATAGATCAAAGAAAAGATTGCGAGTTTTGTTAATTACAAAGATTAACTATTAATTAACGTCACCTGAAATCAATTTCAATTTCATATGCATGTAATCTAGACAGATCTTAGTTTATGTTACTGATCTATGTGTATTCTTTTGTTTAGAAGAATGCTACCTATTTATATTTGTTAGTTGTTGCATAAATTAGAGCAAAGTAGCTTTTCAATTCCTTATGTAAGAGGCTTCGAGTCTCTTATTTAAAAAGAATGTTACATCTACGACCAATTATTTCAAAAGATAACAAATACATTATTTCATTGGTACATTTTGTGTTAGAAGATGATATATTCATTTGCATTAATAAAAATAACATTGGCAATACTTCATCGTTCATATGATGTCATAACAAAACGTACATATTCATTTGCATTAACAAGAACGATACTTACCTCTATTTTTTTATACGGTCGACGCTCGTTATACTCTAAGATGTTTCATTGAAATTATATTTTAATATATGCTAAAAAATTTATCTAGCCCATAATACTACTCTCGTGATACTCTGTATCTCATCTACACTATCAAAATAGAACATGGACCCACCTGTTAATTAGCGCCAAAGCATTTTAGAGTATAAACAATAACACTTTAAATTTTAAGTAACATTGTTCATACCTCATTTTAAAGTAACATTTAAAGTACACCATTGTGGATATTTAGAGTAATATTGTTCATACTCCATTGATGATCGGCTCACCACTTCACTAAGACCCACCACACTCGTATACTCCGAAAACCTACTCTAAGCGAATATTCTCAGCTCATTCCAGCACAGTCCAAAAGATTTAGATGCTTTTCAATACGTGGTCTAACACTAATCACACTCCCTAAGCGTACTATATATTAACTACCACACATTATTTAATATTTGTTTCAATCTTTTTTCTTTCTTCTTTTCCTCTCTTCCTTTCCTTTTTCTTTCTTTTTAAATTTCCTTTATCCTCTTTTCTTTCCTTTTTATTTTCTTTCCCTTTTCCTCTATTTTTTGCTCCTATTTACTTCCCATTTCATCATCTCTCTTATTTCCTTTTCTTTCCTTTATTTTTTTCCCATTCCTCCCCCACTCTTTTATTTCCTCTCTTTTTTTTCTTTTCTTTTCGCCCTTCATTTCCCTATTTATTTCCTTTCTCTCCCCACCGATCATCTAGAGTCTTCTTTCTTTTTCTTCCAATACATCGCCCACCTCCTCCCAATCTCTCTCACGCCGCCACCCGCCTCCTCTCCCCTTCCTCTCGTGACGTCGCCATCCTTCTCTCCCCTTCCCCTCACGACGCCACCAGCTACCTGTCCCTTTCCCCTCGCGCCGCCGCCCGCCTCTAGCCATGTCCCCGCGAGCCTTGCCCCTGCCCGATTCGACGGTCACACCTCAGAATCATGGTGTTCGTCGCCGACGATGTGCCGACCTCCTCGCCTGGGCCTCGACGGACTTGAAGGTGCCAAGTCGGACCGAGGTCTTCCTCCTCTCCCCCCTCCTTGCCTTCTCCTTCATCCGTTGAAGCGCGTGAGTGCTTCACTATAGCGTGCGAGGGTATCCGTATTCCTCTCCGCACGCTGATGCGACCTTATCTCGAGGGCGTAAGGCTATCCGCATCCATCTACTCTGAAAAACTACTCCAAAAGTATTTTCTCTTCTCTTTACAACACGCTCTAAAAGATTTTTTTTACTTTACAACATGTACTACCACACTTGTCGTACTCTAAAATTATACTCTGTATCAACTACCACCAATTCTTTAGTATTTCTTTCCATCATTTTTCTTTTTTTCTTTCTTTTTTCTTTCTTTCTAAAATTCCATTAGCCGATAGGTGATGCTGGTGAATCAAAGACGGATCATAGCAGTGGTTTTTCTCTCTTCTTTTTTCTTTCCTTTTTATCGTCTCTTTTTTCTTCTATTTTGTTTCTCTTTTCTTTATCTCTCTTTTCCTTCTCTCTCTTTTCCTTCTATTTTCTTTCTTTTTTCTCTTCCTATTTTCCTTTTTTTCATTCTTTTTTATCTTCTCCATCCCTTTCTTGCTGATCCTTTTGGGTGTCGCTCCTTTCTTCCTTTCTCCCTGCCCCCACCTCCAGCCTCTGTTGGGTCGTCGTGTTGTGCTCGCACCCGTTAATGGCGAGCATCCACAACCTCCCTTCCCCGCCGCTAAAACGCGGTTGGCCAGGCATGCCAGACACCGACTAGACGCCCTGCAGAAAAGGAACTCGCTTTCGAGCCACGAGAATATCTCATAGTCAAGCTTACCTAGATCCACATCTGCCGACGGCTGCGAGGATGACACCATCGTGCTCGTGGTGGGAAGAAACTCAGCAGGAGAGTCGTGAGGAGTGACGACGCTTTCTCCCTCCGGCAAACAACATCAGCCGCTTCGTCATTGACATAGATTTGTGGTGTCCGTCGCCGTGCATATTCTTCTTTCCGGTACCCTCACTCCAGGCCACCCGCCGACCACCCGTACCTCGCTTCTCACGGGAATACTCTTGGGTGAAATACTATATCCGTATTTTCTATGCGTTTACCAAACTCATCTTGCTTTGGTCCTATGATAATCGAATTGTCACAACCATTATTGAGATCCATTGTCATGATGAACTGTAGACGCTAGTAAATAATAACAGCCGTGAAGAGCGTTTATACGTAGAAAACGAGCTGGTAGCGTTGATGACACTATACACAGGGTGCAGTTTGGAATGTTGCGAGCTACTCCCCCCACCCAGGCGCGTCGCAATGGGTGGAGTACCCCAGCGCGACGGCCTCCGGCACGTCACGCGTGACGCACCTGGTAGACCACGCGGTCAACCTGGCGCCAACAACCCAAGACGCTTACACTTCGCAATCCGCACGCGCCAGTCCGCGCTGACCGTGCTCTGACGCGTGGACCCCACGTGTGAGTCGGACATTAGCTAGCCCCAGATAGCACCTCCACTGTTCTGTTCTGTTCTGTTCGTCGCCGCCAGCCAATAATTTGGGTGGGAAAAAGCTCCAATTGCGGCGGCCGCCGAAAAGGGAACAGAAAAATCCTGCCCAGATTTTTTTTCGTCCCCCCCCCCCCTTGAACGATCCTGACCTCGGCGCGGCGGTGGCTCGACCCTCTCCGAAACCCTAACCGAGGTGCGTCCCTCCCCCCGTCCTCCCCCGAACCCGCTTCGTCGTCCCCCGATTTCCGTCCCCTGTCCGAATTTCCTCGCGCGGCTTCACCGCGGATTCGGGGCCGCGCGCGCGCGGAACCCGAGGTTCGCTTGCTTTCGATCGCCGGTTCCCCGGTCCGGGCTTGCTCGGACGTCGGTTCGATGAGCTGTGTTGCTGAACCGGGGTTGGGGAGTTTTCACGCGCCGCGAGTCCTCGCCTGAGCTGTTGCCTTCTGATCTGGTTCTGCAGGCGGGCGTGCTGGGCCTCGCGCCCGGGGGAGACCGCGACCTCGGCCGCCGCGGACCGCGGGAACCTTGTAGCCATGGGCGGGCTGGGGGGGCCGGCGACGTCTATGGTCTGCAGCTCTCCCCGACCCGTCGGACCGGTCGCGGGAGCTGCATTCGGCGCCGGCGAGATGCAGCAGCAACAGCAGCAGCAGCCGCTGCCGGCGGCCGAGAAGCTCGCTGCCCGCGTCGACACGCAGGAGATCAGGGCGCGCCTCTTCAGGCGGGTGGGGAACCGGCGCGCGGAGCTCTACTTCCGCGGCCTCAAGCGGTTCCTGGACTGCCAGCTCGGCAAGGAAGAGTTCGACAGGATCTGTAAGGCCGCGCTGGGGAAGGAGAACGTTAAGCTCCACAATTCCCTCGTCAGGTCGATTCTCAGGAACGCGTGTGCGGCGGCCGAGGGGCCACCGCCGAGCAGCAAGCAGGCGGCCACCGGGAACTCGCAGACGAGCGCGGCGTCGAATGGGGCTCTGAATGGCGGCGTGCCGGCAGCAAGGAGGGCGCGGCCAGCGGCTACCAGAGAGAGGAGGTTCGCTGATAAGCCGAGCCCGCTTGGGAGGTCGCCGCTTGGTCAGCCGGGGCCTGGGGAGTTTGTGTCGACTGGTAGCAAGGCTCCGCAGGAGGTCATCTCGGTGGAGGACGGCGAGGAGGTTGACCAAGCTCGGGGTAGCCCGGTGTGTGTGCAGAGCAAGAGCCCGATCAGGGTCAGGGCTATGTTGGGCGTTGCAACAACGGTTCAGAATTCTCAGCCTCCAACAACTTGTTCTTTGGATGTGTGCTACAATAACGGTGAACTGCCTGATTCTCAGTTCCTGTCAAAGCTGCTGGGGGATAAGCTGAAGGATCACGGTCTCAGTGTACCCAGAGAGTCCGCTGATATCTTGAACTCTGGGTTGAATGCTTACATAAGCCAGATGCTGAAGGCCTGTCTAGGTGTTGCGAAAGCAAGGGGAAACAAAGCAAGGGCGTGTCCACCAAACAGGGGTTCTACTGCTGCTGCTGCTGCTGTAAATAGTGGGCAGCGTCATGGCTTTCCTGCAGTGGAAGCAGGCTGTTCTTACCAAGCTTCATTGCATGATCTGTGGACAGCAGTGCAATCCAATGCTCGGTTAGCGGGATTTCCTCAGCAACGTGAGAAGATCGCTTCTCACCTCCTCGACGGATAAGTGAAGGAAGCTAGTTTTATTCCGCTGATTTCTAGCAAATCCTGTGTTGGACAAGTCTAGGCAGTATGTTGCAGTACCACCGTTGATCCTGCTGTAGAAACTTGAGTTAGTTAGGTTGGGGCAGAGTGGAGATTGAATGTAGTGCCGGGTAGTGCTGGTCAGGATGATACTTCTGAGGATGCAATGCGTCTTTTGGCTACTTTTTTTCGCACCTTATTACATACCAATGTTGCCATGTTCCTTGTACTTGTGCTGAGAATCCAGAACTCGTTTTTTATTGGATAATTCGGATCTGTTGGCTTTCCTATATATGTCTAGAAGGTCCTTGTACGCGGCCAGATTCTTTATTGTCTCAACGAGTTTTCTTTTTGAGAGGTAGTCTGGTATTCTTTTCGAAATGGATATTTGGTTCCCGTTTCTAAAAAAAAACAGATATCACACTTAGTCACTGCTGCCGATCAATTTTTTTTCAAAGTCTTTCTTCAGAGTTCGGTGAGTTATTAAAATCTTTCAGAAAAAATTCTCCGTCGTATATTTCGAGACAAAATTTGAACCCTCCAATCATTTATATTTTGAGACAGAGGGAGTACACACCGGCAAAAAAAAAAGAAAACTGTTCATGCCGTCTCTCCCAAACAAACAAACGGTTTTCATATTTCACACACACCCTACTCATGCATACGCCTCAGGAAAAGAAAGCCAGGGGTAAAAAAAAAGGGGGAGTAGAGGGTTCGAGTCTCGAGAAACTGGAGGCTCCATGGATAACAAAAGTGTAATATATACTAGTAATGAATGAGATGAAGAGAGAGGAAGGGGAACAAGAGGCCTAGAGAATGTGCTCGCTTTAGGGCTACACATGTTCGTGTGGGACTCGTCTTTTGAGGCCCGCGCCCCTGTCCGTCTTTTCTCGCCACTCTCATGTGTTGTTCTTCTTTCGGCGTGCTCAGGTGGCGAGCGAGCGTGCGTGCGTGCGTGCGTGCGTGCGTGCCGGCTTATTAGAGTAGCAGCAGGCCATCGAGACAGTCCAACTAATCTATACAGCTCGTATTCCTTCTAGCGGTTGAGTACTACTCTATGAAAAAAATACTGGTTCACATTATTTTCTTGTGCATCTGTACTGGTTTTCAGTTTTTAGTTATAATATAACGACATGGCACCGTAAATAATACTCTCTCTGTTTCTAAATGTTTGACGGATTTGAACTAACCAGCTAGCATTAAATATTTCGAAACGGGGGAAGAGTGTAGACGTCCTCCTTGAGCACCAGTGTTAAGTTGACGCCTTTGAATCACAATACAATACATTCAGTAATACTATCTTCGTTTCAAAATATTTGACGTTGATTTTTAAAACGCGTCATCTACATCTCACGGACGCGTCGCTTCTAAACCTTTTTTTTTCTTTTCAAGGCCCACGCTCATCCTTACGCAATGATGATGACGACTGTGGTGCCAAGCTTTCCCTCTCTCACTACGTACTACTTTCAAACAATTCGTGCCGTGCGTTTTTAATCTCTAGTGGTGCTTATAACTGTACTATATACTAGTACTACCTTCCATCAATTTCGTAACCCTGATGAAGGAGCTGGTGATCAGCGGCACGGGCTCCTAGGGAACCGGGATGATGAGACGGGCCGCGACTTCGAGGATGGCTGCGCGCAGAGGCAGACAGAACGGAGGCTGCATGCAACAGCAGCAGCAGCAGCCTGAATTCTTTTCACGACCGCCGATGCACTGCGCTGCGCTGCGCTGCTGCTGCTCTCTCCCCTCTGAAAAGTCGTCGAGCACTGAATTCCAGCCGACGCACGGCACGGCACGGGGGGGCGAGAAGCGAGGACGCGACGCGAGCGTCTCTCTATCTCTCTTTCTCTCTCTCTCTGTGTGTGCCAACACGCGTGCGTCCTTGCATGATTACTTTATCATTGGCTGCTCGTAGGGTTCATAAACTTTGGTACTAGTGTTTTGGATTGCTCGTTCTGTTTACTGATCAAAGTGGGTACTCTTTCGTCTCCCGGTCCGGCGAGTCGTCGCAGCACCGGCCGGCATGGCACGAACGTTAGGACACCAGGATGTAATGTCTAAGAGACTGACGACGACGACGACGACGACGACAGGGTTTGTCAGATCGACAACCGCCTCTGTTACAGTTGCTCTTGCCAGCAGCGGGACGATGTCCTGCTGTTTATATATATATATATCTTGCGACTAACTAACTACTCAGAGTAACTGTTTCTGCTGTTGGTTTCATCTTCAGCTAGCCGTAGCTAGCCTCGTCGGTCTGCATGCATGCATGCATGGTGACGTTTGGAGCCACCATGCATATATCCAGGCCAAAACGGCGTCGATCGACGATCGATGCATGGACATCCATCAGAACCGCCTTCTCTGAGGTAGAGGGAAGCGATCGATGAGGTCGCCGGCCGGTCGTCCTTCCCAATCCCGCCCTGAAAACCATGGAAAGGAGTTGGAGACGAGCTAGAGCACGTACGGCTGATGACACGGCCGGCTCAGGGGTTGGAGACGAGCTAGAGCTAGAGCACGTAAGGGGTTCAGGGTCACGCGCCTCGGCTAGCTCCTTTACTTTGCTTGTTTTCAGTGCATGACGACTGATGACACGGCCGGCTCCATCTTACTAGGCACGTACGCAGAGCGAGGAGTGCCGTCGTCGTCTCTGATCTCTCTCGGTTTCTTACACACGCGTACGTGCATTTGTAATTTGTTTGAAACGCACGCATGGCATGCACTCCTGAACTGAACTTCCTACTAGATGGAGAAGGAGCTGCTTTTTTTGGTTCTTCCTTGCAGGTGGCTGCGCCCCGCGCTGTATGGGGGCAAGAGGACTAGAGGAAGAAGAAGAAGATTAAACTAGACTCTGGCCTTGTTTGGCACGGCTTAAACTTGTTAAAAAAGCAGCTTGTCTGAAAAGCTGGTGAACAGCAGCTTAAACTTATATCCTGCTTTTAGTTCATTCTGAGAAGCAGCTGAACTAATAAGCTGTTGGAGAAGCTGACTGTTTGGTACACCCGCAGCTTATTTTTATAAAAAAGCTGGTTCAGAAGCTGTGCCAAACAGGGCCTCTCCTGCACAGGGGTTGTCTGCTCTGGGAGGGGCACTGCGCCCATGCATGCGCTTCGGCCGGCCTAGCTTCCCTCCCCCTCATGCAACTCAGTGACAGTGTACTACTATATGCCATTGGCCAGGGTGCAGCTGAGCTTCTCTCTCTCTCTCTCTCTCTCTCTCTCTGCATGCCGAAAAGGAGCCTTCCTAGTGTCTGTTGACACGCACCACCACCACCGCCACCAGCACGAGCGTTGGAGGCAGTGTTTATAAATCCCCGCGCCCTGCCACTCCCTGCAGCTTAATTCAGCACCCACAACGACTGAACAACACATAACTGATCGTCGTCGAAGAAGAAGATCGAAGTAGCGAGCAGAGCAAGAGAGGAAACAGTACAAGCAGATCGAGGCGGGTCGAGCTGAGGTGATGATGATGATGATGGTGGTGGTGGACAAGCAGCAGCAGCAGCAGCTCGGCGCGAAGAAGCGACGTGACATGGAGGCCATGAAGGTGGCCATGCTCAAGCATGAAGAGACCTTCAGGCAGCAGGTATTATTAGGAGGACAAACCCCACACGCGCGCGCTCTCTGCAGCTCATTGTTTTGGTTGCCTTTAGCTTTACCCGTGGCCGGCGGATTCATTCTTCCGCTCGCACGTCTTGTCGCCGGCCTGTGATTTTTACGTATCAACAAACTGCTTGTACTGATCAACGGTACGGTACGGTACGCGCGGTGCCGCGCTCGCTCACGTTTTCCTATACGATCGATAGGTCCACGAGCTCCACCGCCTGTACCGCGTCCAGAGGCAGCTGATGAGCGATCTGGGCGGAGGAGGAGGAGGAGGGCCGCCGGTGAGCTGCGCCGCCCGCCGGCGCGGAAAGCAGCCGCGGCGCTCGCTGAACCTGCAGCTCCCCGCCGACGAGTACATCCTCAGCACCGACGCCGACGACGACGACGACGAGGAAGCGGGGCTGGAGCTGACGCTGGCGCTCGGCGGCGGCGGCGGGTCCTCCCCGTTCGCGTCGGACTGCTCCGGCGCGAGCCTCCTGTCGTCGTCGTCGTCGGCGGCGGCGGCGGCGGAGCGCTACTCCGTCGACGACGGGCCGGCGCCGTGCCAGCAGCAGAGGGCGGTGACGATGGCCTTCGACCTCGCGGAAGGGGTGGTGGTGATGAGGCAGCGGCAGCAGCAGCAGCAGCAGGAGGCGCCTTGGCTGATGCAGTGCCAGCAGCACCTCAGCCTCAGGATGACGACATGAGCCTGCCCTGCAGCTCGATCGCCACGTACGCATCCATCGTCGTGTCGTGTAGTCTGTAGTCGAAGCAGAAGAAGCAGCATGCAGCTAGCTATTGGTTTCTTTCTTGTTTTTCCCTCCTCTGTTTTTTTTTCTTTTTTTTTGCTTCGCTGTTGCCCTAGCCTACTAGGTGACAAATGGATCGAATTTGGGGGGAACGGATTTAACAGCTGGTCCTGATCCCAAACCGCTGATCGACCATAACCAATGAGTGCATCCTGATTGGTCACACAGTTCGGACTCTGCGACACTGAGAATGCTGCTGCTGCTGCTGCTGCTTCATGAGTAGTAATTGAGTACTGATAATTCAACCCTTTTTTTTTTTGCTCCCCCTTTTTTGGGGTGCAGGAAACACTCATAATGATAGCAATTCATGCGTCCATGTATGTAGAGGCAAACAAGCCGTCGCAGCAAAAGGTGGTAGTAGTAGTAACAACAATCAGACAGTGAACCAGAACGAGTCGTCACTCGTCAGAGTAACAAAGGAAGAGGCCCACCCACACGGGCCAACGCGTCGACGCTGTGGCCGTCCGTCCGCTTGTTGGGCCGCGGCCCGTTCTCGGGGACGGGCGTATCAGAACGATGTCATGTCAGCGCAGTTCAGTTTGCTGGGCCGCGGCCCGTGCGTCAGAGCCCCCCGGTAACAGACAGCTAGTAAGGAGGAGGTGAGAGCCCACTGACGATACTCGTCTACTTTACACATTGGACTGATGGACTCTTCTCCCCAAGGAGACCAGACCAGACCACCGTCACTGCCAACAGCGTGAGTGAGGACGACGGCATCTGCATGGAGCGGAAGCCCCTGAAGCTTCTCGCTTTCTCAGGGAACGGAACGGAGCGCACAGAGAAAAGCAAGGATCATACTCTCTCCCCAGCACAGCACACAGCAGGCTAATAAAGCTGGATGCAAGCGGACATTATAATAGTACTGGCATTCAACGTTCGGAAAAGCTAGTAATCTCGTTGGCTTTCTCGTGCAAAAGTTAAAGGCAAAAACAAAAACAAAAATAGTGCACGACAACAACAACAAAAAAAAAACAACAAAAACAAATGGAAGCCATGATATTCGTACAAGCCTTTTTGGCTTACATCAAAACCTCTGCAGAACGCACAACCGCCATCTCATACTAAATAAGAGAGATGTGAAGGAGAAAAAAAAGGGTACACACGTACGGCCGGCCTGATGACCCGTCAGGACCGCCCACCCCACAGATTAAAATATCTTTAACCTCTAAAAGTCAGTTTGACCGGAGACTATCAGACTATCACCAACCAAATAAAGCATACTTGGACTGCTCTAATTAGGTAGACCACAACGATGATGACGACGGTATAAAAAAAAAGAACCACTCTTGACGCCGACGACGAAGAAGCCAAGCCAAGCCATTCTTTGATCCTCGCTGGCCTCTGATAACTAGTGTTGCTACTACGACAGAAAAAAAAAGGACCACCACCACCACCACCATGATCCTGATCATCACGTGGTTGGATGATGGAGAAGAACACCCCCTGCCTCTTCTTCTTGAGCTTTCCTATTTACAGAGGACGTCCGGAATGGTAAAGCTCCGGATCCTCCTTGTGGCTCTCTCTCTTTGGTTCTACCCTACGTACACGACCCATCAAAACCAGTCAGCTGCGATGCAAGAATCTAAGCAATCACTTGCGACCTAGCTGTGTGGGGGCTTCCGCTCCAAGCGACGCTATCATCATCATCCGGCTTCTCTAGAGCCGCGACCTTTGCGCGGTGGCACGGGAGAAGGCCGCCCTTGCCCTTCTCGCCACGCGGGAGGAGCTCGACGTCGACGGTCTCGCTGACGTCAGATCCGGACTTGATGTCGTCCGTGGGCGGGATGAAACAGTCCATGGACAGGCCGGGGACGTCGAACGCCACCTCCTCGATGGTCCACGCCTCCTCCATGCGGGTCTTGCTGTGGCTCGTGGCCGCCTCGCCGAAACGGAACAGGGTCACGGCCGACCGCCCGGAGTGCGCGACCGTTACACCCTCCACCGGACGGTAATCCTCGACGAAAGAAGTGGTGGTGGTCTCCCAGTAGACTGCGTCGCCGCCTGTTGTGGACTGGATCCGGGTGAGGTGTGAGTCTTCGAGGTGGACGAGCAGCGCGGTCTTGTGGCTGAAGTACCCGAAGAGGACATGCCGGATGATCTCCGCGAGCCCCTCGCTGCGCGACCTCAGCGTCTCAGGGTCCGCGCACAGCTTCAGTATGAAGCAGTCCTCCCCGTTCACCTTCCTCTCACCAACGCAGCGCGCACCAGCAAACATGCTCGCTGCCGTCAGTGGATCCAGGCCCTAGAGGAACAAAAATACCGACAAGGTTTCATTCAGTCAAAATTTAGGCCTCTTCCACCGTCGTGGTAGGGGCTCCAAGACAACACGCGTACAGTACAGACATTCCATCACTGTATTAGTACCTGAAGGGCACGGCGGAGAGGGCGGACGGGACCCTTGGCAGCATGCGCGCCGAGCCAAGGAGTGTGGCGCCACACAAGCTTGCCGTTGCAGCCGGCGCGCACCTTGCTCCCACCGACGGCCAGCTCGATGTACCACATCTCCGGGGCCATCTGCCACAGCACGAACCGGCCGGGCTCCCCCGCGCGCCGCCGCGCCGCCACGCGCCCACCCGTCTCGAACTCGGTGGCCACCATCCGCACCTTGCCCATGGCGTAGGCGTTCCGGACAGAGGAGAGCAGCTTCTGCCCGCCTGACGCGGCCAGGTACTGCTGCAGAATGTACTGCGCCGACGAGGTCTCCTGCCAAGAAACAAAGCTTACAGCGATTAGATAGATCTCAGTTAACCTTTATTTACAGCAAATAGTAATTCCCCAGTACTACCAATTATCTAAACCGCGTCTATCGATCTGCCACGCACGCAGCACACAACAGGTAAGCAGAGCCGACTTTACAGCGGTAATGCGGTCGGAATGCCAATACTTTAGGAAAAGCAAGAATTAACTCTCCCAAAACACATCACATCAAGAACAAACCTACAGGAGCGCAAAACGCACAGATTTCTGAAGGTTCACCGAGTCTTACAATGGGGGTGTCCTTGATGCTGAGGTGCGGCATCGGCTCGGCGGCGCAGACGTGCACCGGCGCGAGCGGCGCGCCCATGACGCCGAGCAGGAGCCTGAGGCCGTCCGCGTCATCCGGCGCGCGCGCGAGCTGGAGCTGCCCGCGCGCCCACCGGCCCCACCGCGAGCGCGGGCCGCGCTCGCCGTCCGGATCCGGGCCCTCCATGAGCGGCGCCAGGGCCTCCCCGCACCCGCGCGGCGGCGGCGGCGCCGCCGCCGCGTCGGACGCCGACCGCCGCCGCCGCCGCGCGCGCGCCGGCGACAGCCCGCGCGCCACCTCCTCCCGCAGCGCCGAGAAGAAGCCCTGCTTCCTGTCCATGGCGGCGGGGACCTGCTTGCGAATAGCGGAAACGTGGCGCCCCGGGACCCCAGGCACTTCACTTCCCCCGGTGTGTGATCCGTGTGATGAGCGGGTAGCCGGAGGGCGTGGAGCGGAACGCGAATATATACGAGCCCGAGGGGGCTGGGCGGAAAAAAAGGCGGGGAGGAGGAGCCGGCTGAGCAGGGCGGAATCAGAATGGAGGCGTGGAGCAGCGGGAGTGGCGACTGCGAGGGGGTTACCAGTGGCGCCGCCGCCGCTTCCCGTCACCGCACACGGTGAGGCTACCGCCCCTTTGTACTATTTTACAGCTGCTGCTTTAGCCCGGTGTGCTTTCAGCTTTGGGGCTTTTGCCATGAACATGTTCTCCTGGTGTGGGGAGCGGCGAGGTGAGCGCAGCCACTAACCAGCCCTGCCATGTGGGCCCGCCGCGTCTCGCCGTGACGGCGGCGCCGTAGCGAGGGAACCTTCGGACGTCTTGGACGGCGCGTGACGGAAGACCCTGTCCGCCGTTACACACGTGATCCCTGTCCCCCCTCTCTCTCTCTTTTTTTTTCATCTGCCCTTTTCGATTGAGAAGAAGCCTTTGATGGATGGATGGATGGACGGATGGATTAGCAGCCACTTCCTCTAATCCTGCTTAGAATATCAGGTTCACACAGGCTTTGCTTTGCTTATCTAGCTCTAGCTAGCCAACTGATCACCTTTGCCCCTCTTTAACCCCGGACAACAAAGGCTCCAAAGCAGCAGGCCATTGGCCATTGGCCATGATGTGCCTGTCCCCTTCATCAGTCTCATGGCACTAGTAGCATCATGGAGGTGCCGCCTCGTGCACAGTACAGCTACTCATGCGAAGCCGTGGATGAATGGAAAGAGAGGAATGCATCATGTGTGAAAATGGTTCAGGAAGATCAAACCATGGGTGGATCGATCCCAGCTTGTGTCACACCAGGTGAGAAGATGAGTTGCCGCCAGGGATGATGAACAAGACTTTGAAAAACGGGTCGTCACAGCTGCGCCTTTTGCCTAATGGATGGATGGATGGATGCTCATGGATTGGAGTGAAAAGTAATATAATGAATGCAGTGTGGTTAAATAACTTATCAGGATTGGTATTTTTTGCAGCAATAGTAATCTTACAAGTGGCAGCGCGCGCGTGTGCTTCTTGTTGGAACTTCACTGCCGACTAACCGTTCGAGGGGAGCTAGACAGAGATAGTTTTCAGCGGCCTCGATCGATGCGCGCGCGCGCGAGCAAATAAAATAGATTTCCAGTCAAAACTATGCTTGCTAGCTATATATGTGACAGTACGAGTTACAGTACGTACGTGCTTAGCTAGTATAATCCAGTGAGATCTCTAGTAGTTGTACACAGTACTCAGCTCACAATCAATTTAAAAGTGGCAGGTTAAGTTGTCTGGTACTACTGGATCTTCTTATATTGTGTTCGTAGCTAGGGTGTCATATTAGTTACTCCCTCTGTTCTGTTTTATTTGACACTGGGAGAACTAAACTTAGTTTTTCTAACGTCAAATATTACAGAACGGAGCGAATACTTAAATACTGATGACATCCCTAATTAAGAAGGATACTTATAATTTCTCAGGGGGTTGGAATTGAATGGACGCATGCGTGGTTGGGTAATCACTCTGTCGTCCGGTTGTTGATGTTATGTGATCACACTCGGGAGCATGCATGCATGATGACGACGACGTACAGCTGGTTGGGTCGCGCGTCACAAGCATCACGAGAGCGCGCATGCAACTCGTGGATCTAATGTGGCAGAAGGGGCGTGCCATACTCTGATCGATTTTGTTAGGTATCGGTGCACATGGCTTCTTGGCATGATCAGCTTATACATTTAACTGAGTCAGGTTTTTGTTTAACAATTTTTTCTGTGTAATCAGGGTACATAACTCAATTAATAATTACATATTGGTACGCATGAATAATAAATTAACGTGGTTTAATTAGTTGACTCTGGAATTACCGTGTGGGCCTAATTTAACAACGTGCGTTTTTCCAAGTGGTACTTTTTTTTTAATGGAACCATGTGCTATTTTTCAGAGGCAGGTAATAATAGGAGATAGGGTGACTGAATAAATTAAGTTTTGGAAGAACATCAATCAAGAGCCGATAGAGAATTAATTAGTCATCGTGTATACAGTATATTTGGGGTAATGGTAATGTGCTCGTATCTTCTTTAACCGTCAGTCAAACCTATTTTGTTCCATCCACTTATGAAATAACTGTTGTAACATCCAATTAATATTAAGTTTCATACCGAAATGATAACGTATTTTAAATCAAACAAAACGACAATAAAATCTTTTAGGTCCAAACAAGTTGAGATAGACTAGAAATGATACCTAAAATTCTAACACAAAAGATAAATGAAAAAAGAAAAAAGAAGGGGAGGGTAAAATAGCAATAAATCAAAATAAAAAGGGTAAAAAAGGATGAATAAAAAATCAAGGTTCCTGCAGATCTATCTGCTAGTTTCCGCATCCTTATATCTATGACTAACTCGTGCAACTCTTAATCTCTCTATGATCAGCTTATACATATAGTTGAGTCGGTTGACTATGTACAGAGGTTTCTAACAATTTTTGTGTAATTTAGGGTACGTAACTCAATTAATAACTACCTATTGGTACACATGAATAATAAATTAATATGGTTTAGTTGACTATGGAATTATAATGTAGGCCTAATTTGACAACGTGTATTTTTTTCATGTGCTATTTTTTTAAGATGAGCCATTTGCTATTTTTCAGAGACCGGTAATAGGAAATAGGGTGACTGAATAAATTAATTTTTGGAAGAATATCAATCAAGAGGGGAGTGTGATAGAGCCGCCAGAAAATTAATTAGTGTACAATATGTTAGGGGCAATGGCATTGTGCTGGCGTCTTCTTTAAGCATCAATCAAAACTCTTTGTTCACTCACTTATGAAATAACATATCGTGACATCCAATTAATATAAATTTCATACAGAAACGATAATGTCACATAAAGCTAAAAAATACAAAAACAATCATAAATTCTTTTAGTTCGAAACAAGTTGAAGTAGGCTAGAAATGGCACCCAAAAATCTGACGCAAACGATAGACAAAAGGAAAGGCGAAGACATGAAAAGAGAAAATAAGGGGAGAGGAAGATAGCAAAAAATCAAAACAACAACAAAAAAAAGAGTAAAAGAGGATGAAGTCAAAAAACAAGGTTCCTGCACATATATGTAACGCTAGTTAATTTTCACATCCATCTATCTATTACTGGCTCGCGCAACTAGGGCTGATAAAGGGCCCAAAAAAATGAACGAAAAATATAAAGGGCCGATCGGATTAGCACCGGTCTAAATTTATATTTATCTTTGAACTAATATTTAGGCGCTGTTTGGCACAGCTTTTGAACCAGCTTTTTTTATAAAAATAAGCTGTGGGTGTACCAAACAGTCAGCTTCTCCAGCAGCTTATTAGTTCCGCTGCTTCTCAGAATGAACTAAAAGCAGGATATAAGTTTAATCTGCTGTTCACCAGCTTTTCAGACAAGCTGCTTTGTTTTCACTGACAGGCTCATGTAACAGCAGTTTATAAACCTACACTACTCCCACCGTTCTGAAATAAATGATGTTTAGGACACAAAATCTAGTTCAACTGAACTAAATTAGCCGTCCTAAACGTCATTTAGTTCAGAACGGAGAGAGTACTAGTTCAATCGAGTTTGCTGACTGTCTGTATTACAAATCCCATTCATTAGTACTATATGATAACACCAACATCACACTCAATGGATTGCGTCTGTTCAACATCACACTCAATGCAAGTCAGTAAAGAACTCGACCGATTCTCACGCGAAGATCAAGAAATTGACATGAGCAATGACGAATCATCGACGGCTACCATATATGCATGTGCTAGCTGCGTGGACGCGCGCGCCAGTGATCGTCAGCGGTCGATCAGCCAGCCGCCGCCAGGCCGGCCGGCCGGCCGGGTCCTCTTTGACCCCTCGATCGTAGTATCACATCTCGGTCGCCCTCGTGCCATTGATCCCCATGCAACAGTGACACTCTCGATCAGGAGTAGGAGTAGTGTTGGGAGGCCGGCCACACTCTCAGCGGGAGGGCACATGGAGACGAGAAGCGTCCCTGTGTCTGCCGCCTCTGGACGATGTCTACGTGCACGTGTAACGGCCGGTGTGCCTTTGTTGGCAATGGTCCTGCCATGCATGCAGCAGCAGGGACCATCGACGTGGTCCTCCTGTCCTGTCCTGTCCTGCATGCATGCATGCACGCTCGATGATCGATGCTGTGAATTCCACGGCCGGACCACAGGGGGGAAATGGCCAGCGAGTTTAAAAATAT
The DNA here is from genome assembly GCA_030760725.1 of Neostapfia colusana. Lineage (NCBI taxonomy): Eukaryota > Viridiplantae > Streptophyta > Magnoliopsida > Poales > Poaceae > Neostapfia > Neostapfia colusana. Next base: position 102,889,847 of record JASWHV010000010.1, read on the forward strand.
ATTTTGGTATCGGTTGCTCTGTTTTCTGTCCCTAGCGTTCTCCTTTCTCTACTTATACATGACTGATGTGAAAAACAAGTTCAAAATGAAGTTTCCATCGTATATGCATGCATGTCAATATCATCAGCAGTCCAGTAGTTACCTGTACCTGCCCCGCTTCCGCGCGACGGCACCACCGAGATAAAGAACGCCGTTCAACCAGGACCTGCAGTTCCTCCCAGCAACCGAACGGCTCTTTCAATCGGCCACTGTACAGTGATGCCTAACCTCCACACCCGTTCCGATACCGTTTCCATCTCTATCTCTATCTCTATACGTCTCTTTGTTGTTAAGACGGTGCGGAATTGCAGAACTGAGTTGCCCCTCTGTCATGAGAAACTCCCGCGTATTGCTCTGACGATCTTCTCGGACAGGTCAGTCCCCCGCAAAACGAGGTACAGCACGAACGACGCGTAGACGAGAACCGCCAGGCAGAGGAGCGAGCCGGACAACGGGCCCCGGATCTCCTTACAGAAGAAATCCATCAGGAGGTAGCCGTTGATGGTGATGAGCAGCGTCGCCACGGTCCAGGTTACGGCCTGCATCAAAAGATGCCGAAACCGAACCGAGTGAGGACAGTATCGGTCTTGAAGAAATGTAACATGCCCAATCAAAACCATCTGCCAGAAAAAAAAAATACTAGTGCCTTCTGAACAATGATTACTACATTGACTGATTATAAACCATTCGAACAAATCCAGAGCGGCATCTATTACCTACCTTGAACTATTTAGAAACCAGCAATCGTGTGCGGAAGGCAGCATATATTCTATGTGCATCTTAATCATGCATCATGGTGCGCGAGCCTGGACAAACTATGGCTTGATGCTTTAAGGTACAACGTTTGAGGTCATAGGTGCATATGGACCAATGTTATAAAAGGCAGAGGCCTGATGGCACCCAGTAATAGAAGAGAAACAGGAGAGTACCTGGGTGTTAGGGCCAATTCTGAATACTCCCATAACTTGCTCCTTGGAAACCAGGGTTATCAGAGGAATGAGCGCAAAAGGGATCTGAATGGACTGGAGGACATTGAGCCATTCGTTTAGTACGTCCAGTGCAGAATCAGACGCGTCAAAGTACAGAGCAACAACTATGGTCGGGACGATTGCAAAGCTTCTGGTGATCAATGCCCTGATCCATTTCTTCAACCGTAAATTCAGAAACCCACCCATTATAAACTGCCCGGCGTAAGTCCCTGTTATGGTGCTACTCTGCCCCGCCGCTAATAGCCCAATCCCCCAAATGTAGAGGATAGGGAACCCCCCTCCACCAAACTTGTCTTGTAGATACTGTCCAGCGTTTTCCAGGCCAATGTTACCTGCTACCTTACTTCCGTAGAATCCTTTTGCGAAAACCGTTGTGACAAAGAGATTTATCATGAATGAGACAGCTAATGCTACAGTCGACTCTATTGAATAGTATCTCAATGCTTCACGGACTTGATATTCTTTTTTCTGATCTATTTTCCTTGATTGCACGAGTGCTGAATGAAGGAACACGTTGTGGGGCATGATAACACATCCAACAACCCCGACCGCTTGCCTTATTGTCCGGGAGCTCAGTTTTGGAACCAAAATACCTGATGATACAAACTATGTCTGATCAATAGACAAGGATGCACGAGGAAACTTACAACATTTAAAGCCTGTAGTGATATCCTTACCAATCAACAAGTCTTTCCCGTTGGGCTTTGTATCTGTGAACATCCATGCAAAGGAGATGGCCATAGTTGCAATTAGAAATGCAAATACAGCTTCTAATTTTCTCACCCCGTAATTTTCAAGTGAAAGAAAAATGAAGCTGACAAAAGGAAACATTTAGGTAAGTGATGATCCAAGTAATAAAGCAATACTTACAAGCCGCAAGGAACTTGATTAACCATGTACTTAAGTATATTGATTTGATGTTATCACCTCCAAGTGCAAAGACTTGAAATTCAGAGACAGCATAAATGATATTGAAACTCCTAAAGGAGTACATTTGTGAGATTGTGGGCTTTTTTACAGATGTGTAAGCCGCTTTATAAACAAAGCAATGGCTAACCAGGAAACTACGGAACAAGGCTAAACAAATGACTATCAAAGCATCCCCAACTGTTTCTACAAGCAGCAAGAGCCAAATGTCAAACAAAGAGTCAAGCACTAAGACACAGGATTTCGGATGTCACGTTCACATAGTATTCTTCTAATTCTCGTGAAGCAAAGTAGATATTACCGGTCATTAGCATCAATTTACTCCACAAAAAGTCACTATATAACACTTCATTAGTTTATATTTTACTCCATCAGGGCAGAGAGAACAAATGACACTACAAGGCAGGTAATTGTAACACAATTTTCTTTTAAGTAAAAAGTACACCAATTACTTGGAGAACAGAATCTCACAGGGCAAAGCACTAAACCTAAGTCGATATGCAGAAAACATAGACATGACTGAGTGATAGCAGTTGGAAAGTCTAAAAGAAATTACTTTTTAACACTAGAATATTTATCCATTCCTGAAAACTAAATATCAGACCGAACTTGACAGTATAAATTGAACGGTAGTTTGATGTTATTGGAAAACGTGGGCAGAACGCTGTTTTCATGCAAAAGGGGAAAATGTGTCAGCCAACAATCTTGGGCAAGGAATCAATTACCACAACAGATTCTCTGATATTTTTCTAAGTTGGTGGTTCACAAATTTTTTATTTGTCTGTGGTAGTAGGCAGAAAAATATACATCAAAACTCAGACTTGAGACTCGGAAGTAAAATCCTGTAGTAAAATCTTTTACCATAGTGCACAGTAAACTCAAAGTGGATCAGAGGTGCAACATCAGTTGTGACGCCACCTGATCGATGACTGAGGCACCTATAGTACAGCCTCACCTCAAAAATCAGATCATTCCTCGAAATTAACAGTCAAGGCAAATAAAAACTATCGTGGTCAACTGGTAACTAAAGGAGACCTAACACTTTCACACGGATCAAAATCTCACCCAAATCATCCTAATGATATAATTTTGAAACTTCAGACCGGTTCTATTTCATTTTCCATGGAGTAATTTCCAACCATGGGCATTCTCCAAAGCGGACAAAAAAAGCTCCTATTTTTTCCCCAAAGGGAAAAATAAAGCTACGATCTTTTGGGACTATCCTGTAGTCGTGTACCAGTTCATCTAGCGGTGCGAAAAGTCCAAGAGTTGAAGAGATAGAGAGAGAAAAAAAGAAGAAGAAGAACCGATCAGCACAAGCAAATAAAAATTGCAGGCTCACCAATCCAGCGCGGTGATAACAACGCCGGCCCAGAGCGGCAGGTACCCCCTGCTGAGGATCTTGATTGCGATGGCGCTTCCGATTACCTCCTGGATGTCTGCGCCGACCATGGCGACCTCGGCCATGAGCCAGAGCGCGCGGCGCGCCCAGTCGGGGTACTCGTCGCGGCAGAGCTCTGCGAGGTGGCGCCCCGTGGCGACCCCGAGGCGCGCGGCGAGGAGCTGCACGAGGAGGCCCATGGCGGTGGCCCAGAGGAGCAGCCACAGCAGCGTGTCCCCCGCGACGGCGCCGGCCTGGAGGTCGCCCTCGAGGTTCCCCGGGTCCAGGAACGCGATGCTCATGAGGAACCCGGGCCCCGTGAAGAGCCAGAGCTTGCGCCACGAGAAGGGCGGGGCGTCCCCGCCCGACGCCGCGCAGAGCGCCGCCTCGCCCTCCGGCGCGGCCCCGTCCGAGATGGACACGATGACCTTCTCCGCGGCCTCGTACGCGCGCTCCTCCAGGTCCTCCTCGCCGTCGCCGTCGTCGTCGGGCGCGGAGGCTGGGAGCAGGGCGCGCGCCTCCTCGTCGGATCCGGCGGGGGCGGGGGCGCCTCCGGCGCCGGCGGGGGTGGCCATCGAGATGCGTCGCGACGCGGAACGGGGAGGGTGCGTGTTCCGCAAGGGCACGTGGTCGGCACGTGCTCGCCTCGCTCCTGGATGCCCCCCCACCCGGACACTGATATAAACCTTCAGTGTTTTGGCTTTGATCATGTGGTGCCAGCCTACTCTGAATATGTTTTTTTTTTGAGTGCGAACGCGTCCGTCCGCGCCATACCTATTTTGTCACTTCCTTTTTTTTTCCGATTTGCATCGTGCCCAAGAAAAAGTACAAATGGCGGCCACTAACCTCACTTGACTAGTTTATTCAGTTTAGCAAATCCGTTGTTTTATTTAAGATTGTGATGCTTTGAAGAAGAAAGAGAAATATACAGTGGTCAAACTTTGATGGTAGACAACACCATTATTATTGTTGGCACATTGATCGAACTAGAAAGAAGATTTAGTTATTTAACCAACTCGGTATCTGATTTGTCCCGAAATAACATCCGACTACTCTCCTAACCGCATGTCAAGTCAAATAATCCGTCCAAAGGAGCATATTTTTGACTTGTTACAACGGGATCATACTAGGAACAACGATAAATATTTCTGTAACCAACTAGATTTCGCAGCACGAACACAACAACCTCAAGCAGAGCCATTAGTTGGCCTTAGACAATACAAAATCCTATCAAATTTAGCATTGTCACCTTTGTAGATTTTACCCATGACGGTGGTTATCTAGAAGTACTGAGGTCTGATTTCAACCGTACGAACGACATCTTTGGTGTTAAATATTTGGAAACGGAGGTAGTAGGTCGATTGAGGATAAACTCCCCGCTGTTTGTTGTGGAAGCCGAGACCCGTACAACATGTAGGGGGCGGGCACTGTTTGGCACCGGTCTTTGTTGCACTGTGTGTGCTTCTGTTGACCCTACCCCCTGGGATTCCACACGAGCGGCGGCTGTGGGGGCGCCATCACCCGAGGAATATACTGTTCTGCGCATCATCCTGCGCACGATCCAAACGGCGGTCACGAGAGACGCGCTAGGCTGCTAGGGCACGGCGTGTTCCGTAGTTAGCTGGCTGAGCTGAGCTGAGAGCATACTCCATGATGCCATGCCTCTTGAGTCTGCAGGCTCCAGGAGACCAACAACGAGCTGAGCTGAAGCCGCACGACATCGCTGTCCTGTTTCCTTTTTTTTTCTTTTCTTGCTGCTGGAAACCCGCCTTCGTCAGCCAGGAGACGGGCCCGGCCCGTCTTTCGTACAGCGAAAGAAAGATGGCGTCTTCCGGGCGGAGAAACGGACCTCCGTTTCACCAAGTGTTGTCATTCGCGTCCCTCGGGCCCGGCCCAGGTCTGGGCGTGGGCCCCTGGAAAATTTTCAGGATTTACTTACCGCCGGAAATTTATTTATTTATTTTTTTCCCGCCCAGAAGCCCAGCGAGTCACGCGTTCCCTTCCCTCCCCTCCCCCACGTCTCGAATTTTTTTTATCGGTTTTTGAAACCGCACGCCGCCGAAAGCCGGCGAGCCTTGGTGCTCCGCTACTCCCCCCCCCCCACCCGCCCCCACCACCGCGTCCAGATCACGGGACCCCGGGCCAGATCGGAGGGAGGGAGAGAGGGAGACGGAGCCGCCTCCGCCCGCGCCGGAGCCGCCCGCCGCCACCACCGCCTCCCCCGTTCGAGTTCGCGTTTCCGCGGTCCCTCTTACTCGTTAACCGCCTCGATCCGCTGCCTATTCCTCCGTCGCGAAGCGCCGGCGCAGCTCCCCGCCACCTAAACCCTAGCGGACGACGACGACGAGGAGGAGGATGGCGGACAAGGAGAACGCCGTCGCGCCGCGGGTCACCCGGGCCGCGTCGAAGCGCGCCGCCGCGGAGGGAGCGCCCGGCGGCCCCGCCAAGCGGAAGCGGGTGGCGCTCGGGGAGCTCCCCAACGCGCAGCCCCGACCCGCCAAGAACGAGGCCCGGAAGCCCGCAGCCGCGTTGCCCGGTCCCGACACCGCCGCCGCCTCGTCGTCCCCGCCGCGCGCGGCGGACACCCGGCTCTGCGCGGCGGCAACGGACGCCCGGCTTTGCCCGGCGTACGCCTCCGACATCTACACCTACCTCCGCGTCCTAGAGGTGCCCCATCCCATCCCACCCAACCCCACCCCACTTCTCGCGTCTTCGTCGCTTCCATTCCCCCGCGTTGATTTTTTTTTCTTCGATCTGACATCTTGTCGCGCCCCGCGGGGGGTGTGCTGCAGGCGGAGCCACGGCGGCGGCTGAGGGCGGACTACATGGAGGCGGTGCAGAAGGACGTCTCGGCCAACATGCGGGTCATCCTCGTCGACTGGCTCGTCGAGGTTGCCGAGGAGTACAAGCTCGTCGCGGACACGCTCTACCTCGCCGTCTACTACATCGACCGCTTCCTCTCCGCCAACGCGCTCGGCCGTGACAAGCTGCAGCTCCTTGGTGTCGCTGCCATGCTCATCGCCGCGTAATCTCCACCCCCCCACATTGTGTCCATTGGTTCTGCTGTACGGAGATCCAGTAGTTATGGATTGAGTTGCGTTGGATTGGTGGTCGCAGAAAATACGAGGAGATTAGCCCGCCACACGTGGAGGACTTCTGCTACATCACTGACAACACCTACACCAAGCATGAGCTCCTCCAGATGGAGAGCGACATACTCAAGCTTCTCGAGTTTGAGTTGGGCAATCCTACCATCAAGACCTTTCTGAGGTGGCACATTGACTGGCCGACTCAAAAGTTCATACATTTCCCACCACTGCTTGCACTCCATCTGAACTTACAGCTAACGCAGCTCTGTACTTCTCTTTTGTTTAAATTATTTCAGGCGGTTCACAAGAGCTGCCCATGACGACAAAAAGGTTACTGACTGTTCTAATTTGCCACATTCCAGCTGTATAGTTCTTGCCTACTGATGCAAGACGCGCATTGATATCTGATATTGTTCTTTCGTTATTTGTTGCAGCGCTCTGTCTTGTTATTTGAGTTCTTGGGGAGTTACCTTGCTGAGCTGAGTCTACTGGACTATGGCTGTCTCCGCTACTTGCCATCTTTGGTTGCTGCTTCAGCGGTGTTTCTTGCTAGACTGACCATTGATCCTCACAGCAATCCTTGGGTATGGATTAAGTATTATTCTTGAAGTCCAGAAATGTTCTATTTTTCTGTTTCTAAAAGGCTAATCATCTTGTGTTTTTCCATGGTTCTAGAACTATAAGCTGCAGAAGATAACATGCTACAAGGTTTCAGAAATGAAGGATTGCATTATAGCAATACATAGTTTGCAGCTCAGTAGGAAATGTTCATCCTCAACCGCAATTCGAGATAAGTACAAGCAACACAAGGTATGCACATTTTCTATTGCCAAGCAGTCTTGCACATATTAATGGTAATGTTTGTCTAATTCACCTATCTTCTGTAACAGTTCAAATGTGTATCAACGCTGCTTCCTCCTGTCGTAATTCCTACATCATATTTTGAAGATTTAACAGAGTAGCTGTTGAAAACTTCAGCACTGCAAGCAAGGCTAACACTGAGCTCTCCCCGAGCTCTTAGGAATAGGGAAGAATCGCTTGTGAGGAACTGGTTCTCACTTTCTCAGTGAAGTAGGGTACTGAGAGCTGTTTAGATGCTGGAGATTCATTCTGGAGTTACTGATTCACTTGTTTGTAGGAGGCCAGGCATTATCTTGTTTTGTGAACTGTACTTTTGTATCATATCTTAGAATGTGTTGCCTTGGTCTGCTGGACGGGAAATTGTAACCTTTGATATGTTAGCCCCTTCCATCCAATGGATTTCAGGAACAATGTTGACTGCTAGTCAAGTGTGCAAAATACCTAATTTTATGTGCAGGGCAAAACTATGAATATTGCCTTTGCAGCAGACTGCGATGATAAGAATGCCTGTAATATTTTGGCATTGTGCTTGTTTTCAACAAAGTGGTAACTAAAGACGCTTAATATTGTTACTACTCTTGTATCGAACCAAAATCCTAGATGTCTTATCAGGTCAATGCTAGTTAATCATTAACCTGTACATAACCTATGTTGAGAGAATACACACCTTCATGGTTAGGAAGTTATGGTGATTTATCCTAACTTTATCACGTCCTCGTTCACATGCAACGACATTCGGCAAGAACCGAGGGCTTACAAATCTTCACGGACGTCCAAATTTAATTCAAAACTTAAGATACTGAATCGCAACTTCTTCTTTCTTAAGTCGCAACTTCTTCACCATGATCATTGGTAGTAGCAAACTGATTGGCAAACCGTCTGTCCAATTTCTTTTCCTTTTTCAGAAACCAGTATCCAGCTCATGACGCCGAAGCTGAGAGCAGGTGCTTGACAAACTCCCGGGGCCGGCAGACGGCTGCCAACGGCGTTGCCATCGGCATCGTCAGCCCTGCACCTTCCGCCATGTCGACGGTACTGGTGCCTCCGCCTACGTCCCACTCGAAGCACTGCACCAGCGCCGCGAGCGTCAAGGTGACAAGCCGCATCGCCAGGCCCTCCCCGGGGCACCGCCGCCGCCCGAGCCCGAACGGCAGCATGGGCGGCGCGGCCGCCACGCCGGCGTCCGAGAACCGCTCCGGCCTGAACTCTTCCGGCGCGTCCCAGAGCCTGGGGTCCCGGTGGATCGCCCAGGCGTTCACGAGGACCATCGTGCCGCGCCGGACGCGGACGCCGCCGACGGTGCAGTCCTCCGTGGCCTCGTGCGCCGGGATGATCGGGCCGACGGGGCGGAGCCGGAGGGTCTCCTTCACCACGCACTGCAGGTACGGGAGGCTGGTGATGTCCGACTCCTCCACCAGCCGGGCCGCGCCGACCGCGGCGTCGACTTCGGCCCTCGCCCTCCGCATCGCTTCTGGGTGGTTTAACAGCTCCGCCATCGCCCATTCCGTGGTCAACGCCGACGTGTCGGTCCCGGCCGTGAGCAGTACCTGCGTATATGTATATGGAGACGATCAGCATGACGACAGCACACGGAGGTCACCGACATGTATGTTGGTCGGAGACAGACAGTGATGGAGGCCAAAGGCATGTTGAGGCTGCTCACCAAGACGATGCCTTTGATGACAGTGTCCGTGTAGTATCCGGGGTCGATCTCTTGCAGCGACAGGAGCTCGTCGATGGCGCCTGTCTTCTCCGTGTCTCGGCCACCAGCTGCTTCGCGCCTTCGCCGTCCGTCACGGACGAGGGCGCCGACGAACGCGTCGCGCCGCGACTGCAGACGGACAAGCGCCGCGTCGACGCCGCGGAGCCTGTCGACCCACCGCAGCGCCGGGTAGAAGTCGCCGAGGCTGGGCGCGCCGCTCACGGCGAAGGTCTCCTCCACGAGCTCCTGGAACCAGCGCGCGTCGCCGGCGCGGCCGCGCGCGCCGGTCACCGCGCGCGTCATCACGTTGAGCACCAGCTCGAAGAGCCTGGGCCGGAGCGCCACGGAGCGGCCCCTGCAGCCGGCGTCGCGGAGCAGGCTCCCGACGAGCGCGGCGACCTCGGCGCGCCGGTCGGCGGCGCGCGCGGCGAGGCGGGACGCCGAGAAGAGCTCGACGGCCATGAACCGGCGGAGGCCGCGCCAGTGGTCGCCGTGGGGCGCCCACGGCACCGTGGTGCGGCCGTACCCGAGGCGGTCCCCCGCGAGCAGCCGCGGGCGGCCCGCCAGCGCCGCGTCGTGCGCCGTGAAGCACTCCTCGGCCGCGGCGTGCGCCGACACCAGCAGCGCGGGCCGCGCGCCCAGGCGCAGCGACAGGAGCGGCGCGCCGCCGGCGGCGAGCGCGGCGAGCGAGCGGTGCAGCGGCTTGCCGAGCAGGTGGAGGTGGCCGAGCAGCGGGAGCGATGGCGGGCTCGGCGCCGCGCCGTCGCGGCCGCGCCTCCACCGGACAGCGACGAGGAGCACGGTAACGGCGGCGATAGCAGCGATGGCGGCGAGGAGCGGGAGACCGTCGCCGGTCGCCATGCCCCTGGCGGCCGCGGATATGGCTGCGGGATCTGTGGCCCTCACTCTGGCCACGTAGCACACCATCGCACCCTACTACAGTCTGTGACGACGGGGCGGTAGGCTGTAGCAGCACGCCATGAACCGAGCTGAAACTGATGGATTTGTTTTTTTTAGAAAATGGAATAAACCTCATCGTGAAGCGACAAGGTTGGAAAAGATTCCGAGAGGGTGGGGAGCGTCTGCACGCGCGCGGATCCTGCTTTGGAACGGGCACACGACCTCATCGTGAAGCTAGGTGGGCTCCCGCGGCGGCAGCCGCCACCGCCTTCTCCTCCGGTCCGCGCACCCTGATGCCGCAGCTCCCACCTCCCGCACCGCCGCTGTCGCCTCCTCCTCGCTGCTCCTGGTCGCCGTCGCGGCGTCATCCCTGCTGCGCGGAGACAGCCCCGGCTAGAAGATTCCCTCCGCGTGGCTGGTTTTGGCCTAAACGCCAACTCCAGCCAGTTCAAATACTCAGCAGATTATACCCACTCGCCATCACATGACGACCCGTGCTAGAGATGGAATTTTCCGGCCTCCCAAAGTACGTTGCCACCGTAATTACGTAGTCTACTCCTCCTCCCACATCTGTACGCGCTGCGATGAGTGACCCACTATGGCTCAATGCCATGAAGGAGGAATTTGCAGCCTTACAAGCTAACAAAACTTGGTCACTTGTTCCAAGACCTGCAGGGTTAACATCATCTCCAGAAAATGGATATTAAAGAACAAACTTCATGCTGATGGAAGCCTTGAGCAGGGCAAGGCAAGATGGGTGGTCCGTGGCTTCAAACAACAGCGGGGAGTTGACTTCGATCAGACTTTATCCCCTGTTGTAAAGCCGGCCACGATAAGAACCGTTCTACATCTTGCAGCGTCGAGGCACTGACCCGTTCATCAATTAGATGCCAAGAACGCGTTCTTGCACGGAGATCTTCAAGAACGTGTCTACTGCTGCCACCTACGGGCTTCGTGGACCCAGACCATTCTGACTATATGTGCTTGTTGTCTAAGTCCCTTTACGGACTGAAACAGGCACCACGTGTGTGGTTCTGCACATTCGCCTCCGAGCTATAGAGGATCGGCTTCCGTGCTCCATGTCCCGATTCATCTCTGTTCATCTTCAAACGAGGACACGAGCTTGCCTATCTTCTTCTCTACGTCGACGACATCATCTTCACCGCGTCCACCACTACTCTACTTCAGCAAATCATCGGCCTACTCAGCAACCGAATCGCCATGAAATACCTTGATTCATTGCATTACTTCCTTGGTATTCATGTGCAGCGTTCCAAGGCTGGATTCTTCCTCAACCAGGCATCTTACGCTAAAGACATCTTGGACTGATGAACTGCAAGCCTGCAAAAACCCCTGTCGACACCAAGCCTAAAGTTTCGACGACATCTGGGAACCTCGCCTCCGACGCGAAGCTCTACCGGAGCATCGCCGACGCGCTCCAATACTTGACGTTGACTCGATCAGACATTGCATATGCGGTTAATTACGCTTGCCTCTACATGCATGCCCCGCGGGATGATCACTGGACTCTCGTAATACATCAAGGGAACCATCAACACGACCTGTGCATCCGTTCGACACCAGGTTCTGTGCTCACTGCATACTCCGATGCTGACTGGGTTGGCCGCTCGGACACTCGACATTCGACATGAGGATATTGTATCTTCCTTGGTGATTCGCTCATCTCGTGGTCATCAAAACGACAGACCACGGTCTCTCAATTGAGCGCCGAAGCTGAGTACCGTGCGGTGGCAAACGCGACGGCCGAGTGTTGCTGGCTACGTCAACTTCTTGGTGAGCTTCATGTCGACATCAACAAAGGTACAATTATGTACTACGACAACGTCTCGATAGTCTTCCTCACACAGAACCCAGTACATCATGGACGGACGAAGCACGTCCAACTTGATGTGCACTTTGTGCGCGACAAGGTGGCACTCGGAGAACTTCGTGTCAAGCACGTCCCGACGCAACTCCAATTCGCCTATGTGATGACCAAGGGACTCCTCACAGCCGTGTTTCATGATTTTAGAGACAGTCTGTGTGTCATTTGCAATGAGGCACAGGGCTGCGGGGGTGTAGAAACGCACCTGTGCATTGAAGCACGTCCGTTTCGCTGTGTGTTATTGTTGCGTGTGTTATTGCCCGTCGTTTTCACTGCGTGTGTTATTGCTGCGTCGGGCCGCTGGCCTCCACGGGTGTATATATATGCACCGTGTATCGATGAATAAATCGTGGGTTAAATCTTTATAATGAGGAGCAGTGGGTTCAGCGCTTGGCAGATGATCGCAGGAGGACGGCTTCGCTTTGCAGACTGAAGTGGGTGTTGATATTTGATTAACAGCTTGAAACGGTAATGTGTGGCAATATGGTTAATTTCAAGTGTGAATCAATTCTCTCAGTCGACTAGTTCATCGATGCTTCTCTGTGACTTTTTTCTTTTTTTTGCACAGTTTGATTGATATTTTGGTTTACTATAGTTGATATTTCTTTAATATGTATGTAGAAATGAATAAACAAGTACTATGTAGTGTTAAATGTAAATCATGTTTGTTCGCTAATAGGCTTTAATTGTTATTTTTTCCTTGTTTTCCTTCTCAGATTATGACCTATTTTGGGAGTTCCATAGTATGTATAAATGAGTTTGTAAGCGGCCTAGAGTATTCCAGTGTTACCATTTGTCAATTCAATAGAACAAATGGGCACATCAGTATGTAAATAACGGTTTCATACAAAACGATGATATTGGTTTAGAATTAAGAAGGTGAATGAGAAAAGATTAGCACCAAGATTCATGCTTAGTAAATAGAGAAACACGGAGCCTTCCGTTAGAGAAATTATCCTAGCTAGGAGCGTCCATGTTTTTTAAGTTCACATGTTTTCCTCGTGGTCCATCCAAACATGATAATTAGGAAATGCCATGCATTTCAAATTATAAAGGCACCCACAACATCATTAATTATCAGAAATTTGCCTGAAATCTTCTTTGTTTTCAGCCATCGGTGAGCGGGCAGGCGCCGACCGCAATTAAGGACCCCATTTAGTTTTATCCTATAGATTTAGCCACGTTGTAGAACTTAACTGAGCGAGTGTTCAAAATCTTAGACGTAATTTCAGTTAGATACTCAGAAGAATTTTGATTTTTACATCATTAAACATATCTCAAACACTGATAATTTCCTTTTTAGTTTGTAGGATCCAATCAAATCACATGCCTTCCGTTAAAAAATTGTTCTAAATGATCTAGAGAAAGTTTTTTTTCTTCATATTTTAAACTTATTATTGTGACATGATTAGTGACAACGAAATTTTATAATATAGTTATAATTGATAAATTATCTTGTTATGTTTACGGTCAACGAGGGCCTCTATTTCCTAGGTCACAAAAAAGGCGCGGACGAGCAGGGAAGAAGAAGAAGAAGATGATGATTAATTATGTTAAATATAATCTATTAATTGAATTGTATTAGTTTTAAAATAATCAATTAAAATGAAGCTTCTCAATGCATAGATTATGGAAGAAATGTTAGTTTTGTTAACTATAAAAATAACTGTTATTTCCAAGGATTAACCATTCATCGTAGCTTGATTATGAGCAGCTGAAACTAAACCTAATTTCAAACTCTAGACAGCCTCTTAAATTATTCCATCTTCGAGATGCCATGTCAACGTTGTTGTTCTACGTGGAGTGATCAAATGAAGCAAAGAGAGCGATGCCGTCGCCTCACGAGACGTACGTCGGTGCTCCCCAGGCGCAGCTGGCATTCGACTCGCTTGTTGCGCGCAGCGTTCCGGATGTTTAGGGTTTCAGTTTGCCATGGTATCTGACGCGAGGCCCATGACGGCCTAGCCCACGCAAACTGCTCAGCGGGCTGGCTTTCAGAAGGCCCAGCACACAGACGCACCGTAGAGTTTTTAGGGTTTCGCCCCCCGCCGCCGCAGGACCAAGCCTGTTAACGCCTATATATACGGCGCCTCGGTCGACCTCACCTCAGCCGCCAGCTTACGATTCCTAGTCCACAATTTTTCTCTTCCTTCCTCTGTTTTTTTGCGTAGGTTTTCGAGCGATGTGCTTCTTGGTCGCGTTGGAAAGTTTTTCATCTTTGGGTTTCTTGAGGGATCTATTTCGTTTGGATCTTTTCTAGATGAAAAGGGAGTAGGAAGAAGGAGAGCCGATTTGCAGAGCAAAGGGGCCAGAAATTAGTGGCGTGTCTTTGCATTGAAGGTCGGCGAAATCGAACTCGACCCTGCAGTTTCTCCGTGCCGCTCAGATTTCTTCCTGTTCTGTGACGGCCTCGAACAAGCTGCTACACCTCTGTCTCCCATCCCTCCCAGATCCATGGCGTTCTTAAACCTCAACTGCTTTTTTTTTCTTGTAAAAAAATTTATGAAGTGCAAAAGTGTCTTGTTCTGAAACAAAGAGAAAAAAGAAGGATCTTTGAATGGAGAGCCAATTTGCAGAGAGCAAAGGGGCCAAATAAGTGGCTGTTTTTGCATTTCTTTCTAACAAAGTGCTCTATATCTACATATAATGCGCACCGTGGTGCGGCCGTACCCTAGGCGGTCCCCCGCGAGCAGCCCGCCAGCACCGCGTCGTGCGCCGTGAAGCACTCCTCGGCCGTGGCGTGCGTTGACACCAGCAGCGCGGGCCGCGCGCCCAGGCGCAGCGACAGGAGCGGTGCAGCGGCTTGCCGAGCAGGTGGGAGGTGGCCGAGCAGCGGGAGCGACGGCGGGCTCGGCGCCGCGCCTCCACCGGACAGCGACGAGGAGCACGGTAACGGCGGCGAGGAGCGGGAGGCCGTCGCCGGTCGCCATGCCCCTGGCGGCCGCGGATATGGCTGCGGGATCTGGGGCCCTCACTCTGGCCACGTAGCAGCACACCATCGCACGCTACTACAGTCTGTGACGAGAGGGCGGTAGCCTGTAGCAGCACGCCATGAACCGAGCTGAAACTGACAGATTTGTTTTTTTTTCTTTGGGAAAACGGAATAAACCTCATCGTGAAGCGACAAGGTTGGAGAAGATTCCGAGAGAGGGTGGGGAGCGTTTGATGGATGGATCAACGTACGCAGCTAACTGTATCCATGAAACCCTCGCGCTTGGCGCGCAGAACAAAGAACGCTGAGTTTTTCACTCGACGACGGGCAGCAGCATAACACTGGACTGCAGATAGCAGCTGCAGCTGAGGTTTAAGAACGACGGGCAGCAGCATAACGACGGGCAGCAGCATAACACTCGTATATATACAAGATGGCATATACTGATGATGATAAGTTTCCAAGGATCAAATAACCCATCGATTATTATATATTCCCTGGTGGGAGATTAGTATATATCCCTAGAATTAGTGCCGAGTTAAATTATATTAGCTAGGCACGAGCTAGAGCATGCACGGTTAACTAGCTGATCTCAGCCTGCCATGATGTGGTGTGGTGCCCCTTCGATTAGATTATACTACTAGCAAGTTGGATATCTTTACTTACTCTCCTATGGAGCGCTAGCTAGCGCTAGCTAGCTACATGCCAGCAGCTAGTGTTGACTTCTGAACAACAATAAAGACGACGTTTTTTTTTAGGTGTGCGATGGAGCTAGGAGGAAGCAAAGAGCTGCCGCTGCCGCTGCTGCTGTCGTTGGTTGATGTCGCTGCCAATGCAAGAATCTATCGCGGACTTTAGGAGCCACACCTTTCATTGTTGTTGCCCTCTTATTATTATTATTATTAGTATCTTTTTTTGTTTGGCCTCCTCCTCCCCCCACTAGCTAGCTTGTTCAGAAGAATTCAGCACGTGAGATTCTTTCTAGGTGTTGCTTGTTGGATTGCGCAATACCAGCTCGCGAGCTCCTTATCTGAAGACTGTACAGTACCCTTCTTTATTTTTTTATTTTTCTAAAGGAAACATCTCGTCTTCGGAAATCAGAACCGGGGATCGGATGCGGTGCACTGGAATCATATCATATCCGATCTCTAACACGCTTTTGTCAGATTAGTCCATGCATATTATCATGTGAGTGGCGATCGAGCGTGTCTTAACGTTATTTAATTAAGAACGGAGGGAGTACTAGATTATATAGTCGTGATGGTAGTTGCTAGATCCGGCACCTTTCTTTCTTTCCTTCTCCTTCTTTTTCTGTTTTCTTCGTCAGAGTCTTGCTGACTTTCGAGGTTTCACAGGCTACACAGGAAAATTAAAAGCGGTGGAGGGGGGCACGTTCAGTAATCCTTGAGAAAAGAATAGAGTTTTGCTCACGGGCCGGTATGCAGAGAATCGCATCACGCGCGTGTGTGTTTACATTTTTTTTGTTTATAACCGCTGGATCTGATGAATTGTAGGTCTCTGCTCCAGAGGTTTCAGCAAGCAGACCACTTGACGCGCTGTCGAGATCCAAGCATCCGGCGCAATTTCAACAAGATCACTTTGAAAGCGTACTATGTGGTGGTGGTGGTAGCAAGCAGCTTGCTCTGTCGCTGCAGTGTAACAAGTTCAGCAGAGCTCTTCACTAAGTAAGCACAAGTGAATCAGACTTAAACATCAACAAGCTAGCTCAACAGCCAGCTCATCAGCAGGTCGAGCTGATCGGTGACAAAATAACCTTCAACTGAGCTCGATCGAGGACCCCGACCCCCAGCGGAAAAAGGGACGTACGCGTCTGTCGCCTGAAGGCGACAGGCACGAGCAACCGGCCCTTGCTAGAGCTAGAGAGCAGTGGCAGCTGAAGCTAGCAGCCACCACCAGCAGTCCACCACCACCAACCGGCCGGTTGCCTCCACACACTACTCTGCATGCAGCCAGCCAACATGCATGCCAACCCACCGCGTCGCCATTGCTCATACATTCACACACACCTCACAGCAATCAACTGAAAGTAGCCACTCAAGTGGAGCGTGCATGTTCGATCGGCATCAGCAGTAGCTAGTCGTAACTGGGACCATGGGAGCATGAATTATCCACGGCGCCATAAGGCAGTGGCAATGGAACGCCATGCCCATGACCGCGCAGCCTCGATCAGGAGCAGATCGATCGCATCTAGCTAGCTCAGTTCATATGATAAGTGATAGCTCGCTCAAAGAGTTAAACCCTGTGTACAAACAAGCAATTAATCACTCGGCTAAGAACACCTAACATATACTATAAGCTAGCTAGCTAGGCCCCTAAAAAAAACGAGGGGGGAAGCGACGTGTTCGTCGTCACCCGGAAGAAGGCGACCGTCGCCGTGTGTGCACTGCCGTGTAGGATCGGCTAGCTGCTGCTGCTGCTGCTGCTGCCGCGCGCACGTCCCGTCCCGTCTCTCGTCTAGTCGTCTTTGTGGGTGTGGGTGTGGTCGCCGCTGATTAGCTAGCGATGATAACCCTGTCGCCGACAGACGGCTCCCCGTTCCTCCTCGCGTCGCGTCGCGTCTCGCCTGTCCCGTCGGTCGTCTCGCTCCGGTCATCTAGGTACCGCGCCGCGCGTCGTCGGAGTCGGAGAAGACGACACACACGGCGCGAGACCTAGGTCGCTAGCTAGCTTGCCGATCGACAAGTGAGATCGATGGTCGACGTGTGCGACAGCTCTTATCGCTCGCTACCTCTAGCTACCTGGAGACCTCGGTCGCTAATTTACTTACAGTATGCAGGCGTTTGCCGGGCCGGACACTGCACGGCGGCCATTACTGCCCATTGAGGATTCTCCTTGTCTCTCCTGTCCTGTCCATAGCTAGCTAGAGGCCGGGGTCGGATCATCCGTACCGTACGTGCCATGATCCGCGGTTCACCGTGCCACGACATCTTAGCTTTTTCACGGATCAGTGAGTGTCCTTCGTGTTGCACTGTTGTTGTTGCTGCTGCTGTTGTTATCGCGTTCATATATCATCGTGTGGTCTCATGTGTCGGCACGTACTATATATATCAAAATGAAGCTAGATAGCTAGGATGCATGGCATCTTTTATCGTATATGTGGTCAAGGTCAATGACCTACCGGTGGCCGCTCGGAAACTCTGACCAGGTTCGTTGAAAGGGAATCGAAAATCCCGAGTTGGTTTCATATCGATCGAGCAGGCCACCACCGCTGAATTAAAATTTTAAAAACGGATGATTATAAAGAAAAACGTGTTTTTTTTTGGAAAGCGACTCTTCTTGACAAGTGGGGGCGTGGCGTGGCTAGCTAGGGCTGATAAAAGGTTAGAAAAATGAACTACTACTAATTATGTAAAGAGCCGGATCATCCGGATTAAAATTGGATTAAATTTATATTTATTTTTAAACTAATATCTAATAAGAGCTGAGATAAATTGTGAAAGTGGCAAGGTGCCTACGGATGAATGCCAGAGCGGACGTTGTTTCGCACGTGTTGTTTGTCCGGGCGGCCGGCCGGCCGGCCGGTCGCTATCTGCCTGTAGCTCTGACGACGTTTGCGGAATTATTGGCCCGTTGATGGATTATTGGTACTGCAACGGCCATGGTCATCCGGATGATGCGAGCTATAGATAGCTCGACGACGGATATCGCCGTCGTCGTCGTTGGCTCCGGCGGCTACACGCTACGAGACGCGCACGCGCGCGGACGTACGCCGCCGGCAGCACCGGCCGGGGCTGCGCGCACCGCATGCATGCATGCATGTCGGTTTAGGCTATTGCATGCTGGCGTTCGGACATGCGTGGAAGCTGAGACGTCGTCTCGAGGTATTTGTAAATGTGCATATTAGTTCATCAAACGTCATATAAATCAGAACAGAGGGCAGTATATAGCTGCGACGGTTTTGCCAGCACACTATGGGTTCTTCCATGTGATCAGCTGAAACGTCGTCTTCTCCCTTTTCCAAATATGACAGGAACTTTTCTTTTGTGCCGTTTCAAATTATTTGATGTTGTTTAGTTTAAAATTAAATTAACCAGTGTTTAAATAATTCGAAACTAATGGAGTACGATACAAGAAGCTAACAAGGGATATGTTTTTTTTATCTTTTTAGATAATAATTATTTTTTAAAAATAAAAGAGAAAAGGCATGGCTGCGACGACTTATTTCTTGTTAAATGACATGTTCGTCAGTGAACGCCAGCCTAGGAAAAATGGTATCGACTAAAGTACGAGGTTGATCTCGTCGTGTTCATGAAGCTTCTCGTCACTTTGAATTGAATGGCATTCGATCGATGTAGCCTTGTTGGAGTTCATCAAACCGAAGGTAACGTCCCAGCCTTGTTGGAGTTCATCAAAGCCCTTTCCGTATATATAGTTTGTTGAAAAAAGAGAATACTTAGAAGGGATCGTTAATTAGTTTACTAGGGATCTATAAGTTTGTTGATGCTGATGATTCAATCGCTCAGGTGGTACTGCTGCAGTGGGAGCACATCCGGGTTACTAATCAACTTCTCTCTTTTGGCAAGAAGGGGAGCAGAGATCTGGCATTGACCGTGACTTGTCAGGTCCCCAACGGAGCAAAGGTCGTCATAGGGATCGGGATATCTGCATGCAAGCTAGAGAGAGATAGAGAGAGAGAGAGAGGGGTAATCATCAGGACGATCATTGAGTTCAGACACTGTGAAATGTTGCTACTAGAAGCAGTGCAATCAGTACGTGCGTTTCCATTTACGTACTAGTACTAGCTTTTGTTAACCTGCTGCCCGTCCAAGTAAACTGTGTGGAGTGAGGGCTCTCGTCTAACCGCTCACGTTCAGACAGTGTAGCGCAGACAGGGTACACGCGCGCGGGCCCACGTTTATACTGGCGTTGTCAGTGAGAGCGCTTTTGCTTTAGTCTCAGGTTACCGGCAAGGCCGAGGCGAGGCGACCCACACCGCGGCGGTCTCCCGCCTTCCTTCCTATAACTACTCGCTTCCTTTGCGGGCTCCCGGCCTCCGAGACCAAACGCGACGGCCGCCTCCGAGACCGCGCAGATGGCGACACCGCCCTCGCTCAGCTGAACACCTCCACCACCGAGCTCAACCACGCGCACGCGCACACGCAAGCAACGTCCTGCGACGAGAGAGAGAGAGAGAGAGAGAGAGAGAGAGAGAGAGAGAGAGAGAGAGAGAGAGAGAGAGAGAGAGAGAGAGAGAGAGGGGATGGAGAAGTTCATCTTCGAGGAGCTGGCCGGGGACGCGCTGCGGGAGGTGCTGCGCGCCGTGAGGGGCACCTTCCTGTGCCGCTCCACCGCCGAGCGCCTGCGCCGGAGCGTCGAGCCGCTGCTCCCGCTCGTGCAGGGCTCCGGCCACCGCGCCGGCGGCGGGGAGCTCGGGGAGCTCGCCGCGCGGGTCCGGGAGGCGCTCGACCTGGCGCGCCGCGCCGCGGCGTCCCCGCGCTGGAACGTGTACCGCGCCGCGCAGCTCGCGCGCAGGATGGAGGCCGCCGACCGCGGCATCGCGCGCTGGCTGGCGCGCCACGCCCCCGCGCACGTCATCGGCAGCGTGCGCCGCCTCCGCGACGACGCCGACGCGCGCATCGGCCGCCTCGAGCGCCGCGTCGAGGAGATCGCCGCGGCCTCCGCGGCGCCGCCGGCCCTGTCCGTCCCCGTCGCGCCGCCGCACAAGGCCGTGGCAGCCGCCGTGCACGTGGAGGTGATGCCGCGCAAGGGCGTCGTGGACGCGCCGCCGCACCCCAAGGCGGGGGTCGTGTCCATGGACGTGGAGCACGAGGGACATGGGATGGCGGGCGGCGGCGTCAAGGTGGCCAAGGAGAGGGTCAAGGAGATGGTGATGAGCCGAAGCGGCGGCTGGGAGGTGGTCGGCATCTCCGGCATGGGCGGCAGCGGCAAGACCACGCTCGCCATGGAGATCTTCAGGGATCAAAAGGTCCAAGGTAACAACAACATGGATCAACTCCCCAGCAACCCCCCTCTTATCTTAACAAACAACTTTTGCTGTCTTTTCCTTCGATCGTTGTTCCAGTGTTCTGCGCGAAAATTGAATCTTTTCTTCAATAGTCGACAGCGAAATCTGAAAATTGGGGAATATCTTGTTGGTAGGTTTGCGTGCGTGTCGTGTAATTAGGTAAAGGTGAGGTTGATGCTTTCGTATTGTCCTGCACCACTGGTTTGGTCAAAATTGGCGCTTTGACCGGCTTAGTGCAGAGTGTACAATTGTGAAAAGGTTAGATTCCTTTCTAATTTCACTCAGTTAGCAGGTTCTCTCTCCCAATCTCAGTCCAAGGTTAGTAACCTCATGATAATATCTTCATCTTAAATCAAAGCTTCTTCACGAACTAAGCATGACCTGCACCCCCCCCTAAAATTTTACTCCTCTCCTCTGAAAACAAAACTGAACATGAGACTAACCCATCTATCTTCTGAACCCAGATCCATGTAGCGTGCTCACCTGGAGTTTTAACAAGTTTCAGATCATCTGTTAGTGCAAGAAGTTAGAAGTTAGCCATATTGCAAATCAATTAAAAGCATAGTGTCTGAGGTCATGGTAAAGATGCAACTGTTTTCATCTTTATCGGATTCTTAGTCCTTCATAACTACCGTAGTCTCAAACTGATCTTAACTTAAGCAACTTTGTTCTGCTAATCCCCATTGTACTATTTTTGTTTTCAGATGACACACCTGATGCATCTTTGAAACCGATCCTAATTTAACATAATTTTCAGCACAGCATGTTGCCTTCATAATTTTGATGTCGTTTCTTTATTTCTTCAGGCTACTTCAGTGACAGGATCTTCTTTCAGACGATCTCACAATCCGCAAACTTGGAGGCCATCAAGATGCATCTGTGGGAGCAGATCAGCGGCAACATGGTGGTTGGGACATACAACCAGATCCCAGAATGGCAGCTCAAATTAGGGCCAAAGGACCGAGGGCCGGTTCTTGTTATCCTTGACGATGTGTGGTCTCTCTCACAGCTAGAGGAGCTCGTCTTCAAGTTCCCAGGGTGCAAGACTCTTGTTGTGTCGAGATTCAAGTTCCCCACATTGGTAACCCAGACATATGAGATGCAGTTGCTTGATGAGGAGGAGGCTCTGTCTGTCTTCTGCCGTGCTGCTTTCGATCAGGAGAGTGTCCCGCATACTGCTGACAAGAAATTGGTTAAGCAGGTTGCTGCAGAGTGCAGAGGTCTTCCTCTAGCTCTGAAGGTCATCGGAGCATCGTTGCGGGAACAACCTCCTAAGATATGGCTGAGTGCCAAGAATCGGTTGTCGCGAGGAGAGGCTATTTCTGACTCCCATGAGACCAAGCTTCTCGAGAGAATGGCGGCGAGCGTTGAGTGCCTATCAGAGAAGGTTAGAGAATGTTTCCTTGATATGGGGTGCTTCCCAGAGGACAAGAAGATCCCTCTTGATGTGCTGATCAACATTTGGATGGAGATTCATGATCTTGATGAGGCAGATGCTTTTGCCATCTTAGTTGAGCTATCGAACAAAAACCTTCTTACTCTAGTAAATGATGCACAGTACGTACCATCATCTTTCATATATTTGTGCTTGGAAGAATTTTGAGAATTTAGATATCGTAAGAAATCACACTGACTCTTTTATGCTCTTTATGCAGGAACAAAGCTGGGGATTTGTACAGTAGCTACCATGACTTCTCAGTGACACAACATGATGTTTTGCGGGATCTAGCACTTCACATGAGTGGAAGGGATTCTCTGAACAAACGGAAGCGTCTCGTGATGCCAAGAAGGGAAGAATCACTTCCAAGGGATTGGCTGAGGAATAAGGACACACCATTTGAAGCTCAGATAGTTTCCATTCATACAGGTACACATTGGTTACTCACTACTCTTTACTTCTGGTATCCTTAAGAATCTTTTATGGGGTAATGGCCAAAGAGAAATCATAGTAATAGAAACTAGTACACACGTAAACAAGACTTCCTTCCATTGTTCCAAGGTTGACTTGATTTTTTGAATTTTGTATTTACCCTTGTAAACCACTTGGTGTCCTTCTGAATTGATGCTAAGTTCTTCAGAAAACCTTAGTCATCCATAATTTCTAGTTTATTTATCAGCACCACAAGAACATAAGTTTTCTAGTATTGTTTCCTTCATTTGAAGTGCCAGAAGTAACATCTATCACATGCTTTCTTCTCTTGGACAGAATGATCTAACCTACCGCTTTCAAAACTTCAGGTGAAATGAAAGAATCTGACTGGACTCAGATGAGCTTCCCTAAGGCAGAGGTGCTCGTCCTCAATTTCGCCTCCAACATATACTACCTCCCACCGTTTATCCCAACGATGCAGAACCTGAAAGCGTTAGTGCTGATCAATTATGGCACAAGCAGCACAACCCTTGACAATTTATCTGCCTTCGTTACACTCAATGACCTCAGGAGTCTCTGGCTCGAGAAGATCACACTCCCACCACTGCCAAAGACCACAATCCCGCTGAAGAACCTGCGCAAGATTTCTCTCGTCCTCTGTGAGTTGAACAACAGTCTCAGAGGGTCAACTATGGACCTGTCGATGACCTTCCCACGCCTGTCCAACCTCACCATTGACCACTGCATAGATTTGAAGGAGCTGCCATCTAGTATCTGTGAGATCAGCTCCCTTGAGAGCATCTCCATCAACAACTGCCATGACCTCACCGAGCTTCCGTATGAGCTGGGCAAACTGCATTGCCTAAGCATTCTACGAGTCTATGCCTGCCCGGCGTTGTGGCGACTCCCACCATCCGTGTGCAGCCTGAAGAGGTTGAAGTACCTCGACATATCCCAGTGTATCAACCTAACAGACCTCCCAGAGGAGCTGGGCCACTTGACAAGCCTGGAGAAGATCGACATGCGGGAATGCTCACGGCTGAGGAGCCTCCCGAGGTCATCGTCCTCGCTGAAGTCCCTGGGCCACGTCGTGTGCGATGAGGAGACGGCACTGCTGTGGAGGGAGGCCGAACAGGTCATCCCGGACCTCAGAGTGCAGGTGGCAGAAGAGTGTTATAACCTGGACTGGCTCGCAGATTGATGCCGTTGGTGTGGATGCTTGAGCTTCCAAACTGACCGTGTACATATGACGTGGAGTATATGTTTTCCCTGTGTAATGCAGGATGGGTAATCGATCTACCGGGCAATTTTGACATGTTGCTGTCTTGCTCATGCACCGGCGTTTTCAGTGACGGCCAAAGCTTGAATTTCTCAAACACAGAAAAGCACATTTATATACACTAGATAACCATGCACAGAGAAAAGCACAATTCCCCATCCTTCGGTTTTGACGTGGTTATGTCCACAGACTAAATTGTTGCACGAACACATACTACTACATACACAATCTCTTCGGTTGCTCCATCTGATCTGGACCATCTGCAACATGACAGATTGATAAGGTTGCATAGACAATTGTCACGCAAGCTTCAGATGGCATACACTATCCCCCGCTGCTCTCAGTGTTGATGTCAAGGTTGCAGTCTAGATCCTCCATATAGTCATCAAGGTCAAGGCTGTCAGCCAAGAATCTGCATGATCTCGTTCATGTTCTGCATAGGCTGGTCAGGCTCCTCATACTGTCTGCTCATCATGGCATCATCCATGAGGTCTGTTGGGAGATTTCTGAAGAACCAAGGATGGCTTTTTATCTCAGGCATGGTGATCCTCGAGAAAACCAAATGATAGATGTTATCCTCATAGCTGAAAAAACAAGTGAAAACTATACAGCAAACAACTTTAATCTAACAAACTTACAGTTTCCAGACCAACAGTAATACGTTCGAATAACCAAAGTCGCAGATCTC
The DNA here is from genome assembly GCA_030760725.1 of Neostapfia colusana. NCBI lineage: Eukaryota > Viridiplantae > Streptophyta > Magnoliopsida > Poales > Poaceae > Neostapfia > Neostapfia colusana. The sequence goes on from JASWHV010000010.1 coordinate 102,914,375, forward strand.
GAGTCGGGGAGCAGTGTGTTCTCGAGCTTCAAATCACGAGGAATAGTAATGCTAAGGAATTATCTTCTGACTAAATCTTGGCTGTTTAAAATCATCTAAAATTTCAGCCGTCCGATCCTAGCACCCTCGCTCTCTTCCCCCTCGGAGAGTCCAAGCCGCGCCGCCGCCGCCGCCGCCGCCGCCGCCCGCCAAGTCCCCGCGCCTCCCCGCTCCGCCACCGCGGCCACCGAGCTCAGGTTTCGGTGAGGATAACCGTGTCCGCGCCGAGGCACGCGTGCCCGTCTACGCTCTCGCGCGAGGGCGAGATGAGAGAGCTGGTGACGGTGCAGGTCGGCGGCTACGCGAACTTCGTGGGCGCCCACTTCTGGAACTTCCAGGTGACTCGTCGGTTGATCCCCGCCTGACACCCCGCAAGACCCCCTCTTTCGGTTCCTTCCGCGCAACCTCGCGCTCACCAGCAGCGCTTGAGCTCGGCGTGGTCTCTTCACCTCGCCTCCTTCTCTTGCTCCGCAGGATGAGCTGCTCGGGCTCGCCGACGACCCCGGAGCCGAGCCGGTGTTCAGGACCGCCGCTCTGGACATGGACGTCATGTACCGTGCCGGCGAGACGCACCAGGTACAAACGCTGTCTCGCTCGTGTCTAAAGACGGCGTCTTGTTCGCTCTTAGTAGTGGTTAGTGCTTGCGTTCCTCTGGTGACACTTCTCAATTTCTTCAGGGTGTTGCTACCTACTGCCCCCGTTTAGTATCTGTCGGTTCTCGAGGTAACTGATTGACCCTGTTATTCTTTTGTTTGATCACTTACATGCTAAATTTAGCCGGGCAATAGCGATGCACTGCTTGCTTAATGGGTTTGAGCATGTCCACTAGCAATTCTATCTGGTTCAGCAAATGTACAATGCTTGTAATCTGTTTCTGGTAGTGTAAATTACGCAATGTCTTGATTTGCAGGGTCTCTTGGCTCGTTAAGTTCCTCTGGAACTCTGGGTTCGAGCACTGCCGCCGCTGAGGCTAACGTCATCACATGGCAAGTGATGTTTGAACCTTTTTCTGTATAAATCATTGCTATATTTTCCTATCACTAAGTCTGCTGTGCATCAGAGATTCATTTTGTTTAAATGTTTATGAGCTAAATAGAAGGAGGCTTTTGTTCAGTATGTTTGGATTGCGTACGTAGTAGGGCAAAAAAAAATACACAAGCTGCAGGCCATGATCTTTGGACGTGTATGTGTATGACTTTTTATAATTCGGACACATAAATCAGTTTGTTATAAATTTGTAGGAAATCTGTTGCAGGCTAACGGATCAATAAACTGCTCTTAGCCTCAAAATCTTACTACTGTAAATGATACACTAATCCAGGTGCTCCAAAGTTCTTTATCAGGCATCTGGTCATCTGCTTACTGCTGGAACACCGTCCAATTTTTGGCTTCTCATCACTAGTTATCTATAGTGTTGCTTGTGCACACTTCATGCTTGGAGATAGTATATGTTAATATTACTAACAATTCAGTCCTAGTGTGGGAGCTTTCAACACTGGGTACACCCTTTTCATTTCTATTTAAAAAGAGAGCACAAGTCTGGTATAATGTGTTAGCATTATTTTGTGATACATCAGTCTCAATTATTGTAGGTCTGGAGATGTAACAAGATCAGTTGCAAAAACTCATGAGCAGAACTTGTTTCTGCAAAGCTTATCTGAAGGAGAGCAGAACCCAAGCACTAGCAATGGTATGAACAACTCACATAAAAGCATTGAAGAGAAGGATCTGGTTGCAAGCCTGGAGACTGGAGTCAAGTTTTGGACTGATTATTCAAAAGTGCAGTATCATCCTCAGAGCTTGTATGAGTTGCATGGGTCATGGACAGACTTTGACAAGTTTGATAATTATGGGGCTGCAAGGGAGGTGGTTTCAGAATGGTCTCAAATGGAAGAGATGAATGAGAGGCTCAGGTTCTTTATTGAGGAATGTGACCATATTCAGGTACTATGTTTCCCCGAACAAATTATTAGTAAACACTCTACTGCAGTCATTTATGTTATAGGCTCTACTGCAGTCATTTATGTTCACATGCATTCAGCAAATTCTGTAGAACTTCCCCTGTCATGGCTTTATTTCGACATCTTAATTCCTTATTTTTGATTGATCCATATTCACTACAGGGAATCCAGCTTATTGTGGATGATTCAGGAGGTTTTTCCAGTGTGGCTGCACAGTATTTGGAGAACATCAGTGATGATTACACAAATACACCTGTATTGCTGTATTGTGTGAGGGATCCAGTCTCCTATGTATCTCACAGGAATCAGCGTGAATCCATTATAAGATCTTTACATGATGCTGTGTCATTTTCAAAACTTTCATCCTTTTCCAATCTGGTGGTGCCTATTGGAAGGCCTTCTCTAAGTATGTTTCAATATGTGCTTCTAATGCCCTTTTCTTCTAGCATACTTTAATATGTTAATCTTATAATTTTCGTTTTAGTAAATATATAGGAAACTCATTTTATAGATTTATCATCCTTAGTTTCAGAAGGGTGTATGTGTATAGCTTCTTATCACTGGTGAAGCTAGTGTTAAGGCAAAGGTGGTGCACGCTTCATTGCCGTCAACTAAAAATTTAAATACATATAGTAAAGCATAAATAAATTAGTATACAATTTTTGTTTTACCCTGGTGCCAGTGCACCAGGCAACAACAACCTAGTCAGTGCTTCTTATGACATGAGAGTTTCAGTAGAGGTTAGACCATAATTTTGCAACTGTCCCTTTTTCCAGATTATGAATCATGAACATAAGTCCAAAAAATTGTAGGAAGTATCCTTTAAATATGTCCTACTGTTGGTTAATGCAATTGCTCATATTCTTCTGAACAGACTTTATTAGCCTTTCTACTTGGTTGTTAATGGCACCCCCAAAAAAAATAGTGTCATCTTTTTCATGAAATTTTTTTAACAGGCATAGTGTACACTTTTAAAGGTTAGTTCAGCTAACAGTTGTTTTATTTTTTTAAACATTCCTTCGTCAGGTTATTTTTCACCTCTGCTCTCTATACAAGATGAGAAACGCTTCCACTCTAGCGTCATTTGTGCTGCAGCTATTCATTCAGTAACTGTTCCATTTAGACAACAACATGCGAGCCCAGCTTCAGATTTGGCACATTCATCTGGTAACATTGATGTTGGCGAGCTTGTGCACATGATATCTGATCAGGGTAGGCAGAATATGGTTACTGCTCTGGATGTCGCAATGCCTGCACCTTCTTTAACAGGTATACAGATGCATTTATTGGAGGAAAATGATTTCATTAACACTGATAGGCTGTCAAGGGGGGTACATATATAGGCTGTCAAGCCTCACTCAAAAGACCGAAATACCCCTGCTTAATGACAGCGTTACCCCTAATACAATGAGTACTCTAACATCATTGTCTGATCAAATCTGAATGAAAACTTAGATCATGCTCGCTAACCATATACTCATGTTTTCCAGATAGAAATGATCTGGGGAACCTACAGAGGAGCCTGCGCTCATTGACTCCTGAAACCGGTGATGACGATGAGGATCCTTATGCTGTTGAATCATTAATGGTCCATGGAACTCTCGATGCAGGTTTGTCTATCTTATTCCTTGGGCCCAGTTCTTATTTATATCATCTGTCATCCTACTGAGTTAATTTCAAACTTGCTTTATCGCTAGCCTTTCAAAGTCTAAACATGGCTAAATTTCTCTTTGTGAATTCGCATCTACTTCCAGGTGGACGTAGAGCTTCCATGTTGCAAGTGAAGGACTCTATCTACTCAGCTTTTGAAGGCAGGCTGACAAAACCAAAGTTGTCTCATCTCTCAGTATCACAATGCCCCCTCCCAATCCCACTCCCATTCCCCTCAATCTTCGGCAGCGGTATAGGCCGGCGCGGCGAGATCCTCAGGGACCATTCAGAAGGAACCCGCCCAAAGGGTCCACTCGACGTCGTCTCGATACCGATGGCGGCACGTCTAAGATCAAGCAGCGCCGTACTGCCTTTCATCGAGAGGCGGTCAGCAAGCCTCCAGAAGCTTGGTTTGGGCAGAGGCACCCTGGGCTCCCAGGTTCTCCAGGACTGGGGCTTCGGCAAGGAGGAGGTCGAAGACATGGGAGAGCTCCTGGCCAAGATGCTGCGCCCGTTTTATCCTGAAATGGACCTGTCGTCAGATTCCGATTAGGTGTGCTGCAGGATGTACCACCGAGATGGACTCAGTTCTGCATCACGGAGTCTGTGGTGAGCCGTGCAGCGTTGTCTAGGATGGAACTCCTGTGATGGTGCGCGGGGCAGTTGATCTACTTCTGAACTATGCTCGTATAAGCGTGAGAAAACTAGTGATGAGATGCGAGAGCTTCTTAGGTCGTGTCACTGCATTTGCACGTGGATGATGCACGCCCACATGGATTTGCTGCAACATTCTGCAGGTTCTCAAATCAGATGCAGGACTCCAGATCTGTGCCGTTACCTGCAAACTGCAGCAAAGATGAGGAAGTTACCTGACTTAGGATGATGAGGATGATAGGTCCGTTACCTGACTTACACTGCGTTCTTCAGGATAATGAGCAAGTTTCTTTGGCAGTGTCATCAGAATACGACCTTTATTATATTTTTACCACCTTTTGTTGTTATGTGCGTGGATTGTCGAACGCGTTGCGTACCACACGCTCATACGTTGTGACGTTTTCAGCACGTTCCAAGCTCGAAAGATGCAGATCGGACGCTCGTCTCGACTCTCGACGACAACAATTTAGAAACGGAGCGAATATCTATTTTTGACAAGAACAAGCATTTAAACATTAGACTAAATATGTGTTTTAAATTATTTGACGCTGGTTTTTCCAATTTTAAACTAACCCGTATCAAATAACTCATAATATTTTCGCTTTGTTGCAAAAAGAAAGAGAGGAGAGGGCGAGGGGAAAAAAAGCAAGAGAGGGACCGAGCACTTTACGAAAAAAGATGACATAAATTCGATGGTGCTAGTACTACGACATGGCTGATTGGTGTGGCCATCGATGAAAGCATAGCACTTGGCTTCCCAGTGATTGGCCGTGAGGTTCATCGACGGTCCATCACATGGCCGGCATGTGCTCAAAACGCGTGCGATCGTGACAGGCATCGGGTTGGTAAAACCAAAAAAAAAAAGAAAGGTGTGCAGGATAATTTTGTATGGTTGGGCAGGAGCAAGTGAGAGGAGCAGCGGTTGACACGAGAGCCGTGGAGTGTCAATAGATTAAGCAGGTGAGTAGGGCGAGGGGGTGGAGGGTGCGCGACGAGGAAGACGACGCGGTCTGCAGGCGATCCAGATCTTACGGTTACGGACGGGCCCTTTTTGGTAGTATTGCTGTTTGATTGATCAGGCCATTCTCTCGACTAAACAAATGGCGGCGAGCAGACTTGAATCTGGTTTCGACCTGGAGACCCGGAAGCAGCGGAAGCAGCAGCAGACGACGACGACGACATGGGGACGCGGCATCAATCGCTGCCATTGGTCGCCTCGCCTCGCCTCGCCTTCTTCGCTTCGCTTGCACCCCCACGCTCCCCTGTTTCCCGGCTCCTTCCGCTCGCGGTCGCTTTAGAAACCAAGACCCCGTCACCCCCACACCGCTCTGCTACCGACCGTGCTCACTACACTAACCCAGCCAACCAACCAGCTACAAGTCAGCCGTATTTGCCGCGCTGACCTGTAGAGCTGAGCTGAGGAGTCAGTCGAGTCGGACCAGCGGTTGCTGCCGCCACCGCGGGAGCGAGGGAAGATGGAGAGCTACCTGGAGGAGAACTTCGGGGGCGTCAAGGCCAAGAACTCCTCCGAGGAGGCGCTCCGGCGGTGGCGCCGCCTCTGCAGCGTCGTCAAGAACCCCAAGCGCCGGTTCCGGTTCACTGCCAACCTCGACAAGCGCGGCGAGGCGCAGGCCATCAAGCACGCCAACCACGTCCGTACACGTCTCCTCCCCCCCTCCCCTTCCTCCACCTCCTCCTCTCCCCCTTTCCTCCGCGCGCCGGGATCCCGCTTCGCTCGCGGCCGCGGGGATCTGGAGCCGCGCCGCCAGTACTAGATACGGCGTCACAGCGGGGTCGGGAGCTGCAGCGGACCGAACTGAATTCGGGGGCTTCTTTCTTCGTCCCTGAAACGGAAAGAGTGAATTTTGAGCTGCAGCGGCCCGAACCGAATCTGGGGCCTTCTTTTCTTTTTCGTTCCTTCTAAAACGGAAAGAATGAGTTTTGAGCTGCAGCGGGGTGTGAATCTGGGGTGTTGAAACCTCAAAATGATGGGTTTTTTTTTGCGGGATCACCAGGATCGATGGCGAGGTGATCTCTACGAGTTCCTGCTTTGCCTTACTCTAGCATCGCCACAGCATATTACCATCTTCGGATTCGACACTGCGTTCCCGTCCCTAATTTAGGTCGAATTAGCCTGCCATTTTCGGTAGGATGAATTAGCCCGCCACAAACGTTACGTTGCTGCCGATTACCCTAAAACAGCGCAGCAGCAAAGTAGATGGGGGGCTTAAGTAGCCAAGCGTGCAATTCGGGCGTTGGCTTTTCTGAATCGAATCAAATCAAATCCACTCCTGTTGTTTAAGGGGTTACTGAAGGAGTTCTCCCGCGGTCGTGTTGCAGGAGAAGCTGCGTGTTGCCGTGCTGGTCTCCAAGGCCGCGCTCCAGTTCTTACATGGTAATCACCCAACGTGCCAGTCGCTTGATGCAGCAGCAGAGCCAAAACATGTCAATGCTTTCAAAACTCGTTGTAGCTTTGAGGCATTTTCTGGTACCTGGCTCATGCATTACCTCTGAATGTTCAGGTCTCTCGCTTCGAAGTGACTATGTCGTTCCTGAGGAAGTCAAGGCGGCAGGGTTTCAGATCTGCGCCGATGAGCTCGGGTCCATTGTGGAGGGCCACGATAGCAAAAAGCTGATCGCGCATGGCGGAGTTGATGGAATTGCTGCCAAGCTCTCGACGTCACAAACGGACGGGCTGAGTACAACCGAGGAGGACAACATTAAGCGAAGGCAAGACGTTTATGGACTCAACAGGTTCACAGAGAGCGAGGTCCGCAGCTTCTGGGTGTTTGTATGGGAAGCACTTCAAGACACGACTCTTATCATTCTTGCTGTCTGCGCGTTTGTATCTCTGGTTGTTGGCATTGCAATGGAAGGGTGGCCAAAAGGTGCCCATGACGGCCTTGGAATTGTTGCGAGTATCCTCTTGGTTGTGTTTGTGACTGCTACAAGTGACTACCGACAGTCGCTGCAGTTCAAGGACCTGGACAAGGAGAAAAAGAAAATCCGCGTGCAAGTCACGAGGGATGGGTTTAGGCAATGGATATCGATATACGATCTTCTTCCTGGAGATGTCGTCCATTTATCAATTGGGGACCAGGTTCCTGCAGATGGACTCTTCATTTCAGGGTTTTCTCTGTTGGTAAATGAATCCAGCCTGACTGGTGAGAGTGAACCTATTGCTGTAAATGAAGATAACCCTTTTATGTTGTCGGGAACCAAAGTGCAAGATGGGTCCTGCAAGATGCTGGTTACAACAGTTGGCATGCGCACCCAGTGGGGAAAACTGATGGCCACTCTCAGTGAGGGTGGAGATGATGAGACTCCACTGCAGGTCAAACTTAATGGAGTCGCAACTATCATTGGAAAGATTGGGCTATTCTTTGCTGTTATAACTTTCATTGTCTTGTCCCAAGGGTTATTTGGTAAGAAATACCACGACGGGCTGCTTTTGAGCTGGTCAGGAGATGATGCACTGGAGCTTCTGGAGCATTTTGCTATTGCAGTTACCATTGTTGTTGTCGCTGTTCCTGAGGGGTTGCCATTAGCAGTCACGCTGAGCCTTGCATTTGCCATGAAGAAAATGATGAATGACAAGGCACTGGTTCGCAACTTAGCTGCATGTGAAACTATGGGCTCAGCGACTACCATCTGCAGTGACAAGACAGGGACATTGACAACCAATCATATGACTGTTGTTAAGGCCTGCATCTGTGGGAAAATTAAGGAGGTTGATGGTCCTCAGAATGCATCCAAGTTATGCTTTGAACTTCCTGATATCGTTGTCAACACTCTTCTGGAGGCTGTATTTAATAATACAGGTGGTGAGGTTGTGATTAACCAAGATGGTAAACATCAGATCCTAGGTACCCCAACGGAGACAGCTTTATTGGAGTTTGCATTATCACTAGGTGGAGATTTTAAGGCAAAACGTAATGAAACTAATATTGTGAAAGTGGAGCCTTTCAATTCCTCCAAAAAGAGGATGAGTGTCATTCTCGAGATTCCTGGAGGAGGGTGCCGTGCACACTGTAAAGGTGCTTCAGAAATAATCTTGGCCGCGTGTGACAAGTTCATAGATGAGACAGGCAGTGTGGTTCCCCTGGATAAAGCAACTTCGGAAAAGCTCAATGGTATTATCGACAGTTTTGCTGGTGAAGCTCTTAGGACGCTGTGCCTTGCTTACAGGGAAATGGAAGAAGGTTTTCCTGCCACAGAGCAAATACCACTACAAGGGTACACATGCATCGGTATTGTAGGTATTAAAGATCCTGTCCGTCCAGGTGTGAGGGAGTCTGTTGCGACTTGCCGGTCTGCTGGAATTATGGTGAGAATGGTCACGGGAGATAACATAAATACAGCAAAGGCGATTGCACGGGAATGTGGTATACTAACTGAAGATGGTGTGGCTATCGAAGGACCTGAATTCAGGGAGAAAACCCTTGGAGAACTCCTTGAGCTGGTTCCAAAAATTCAGGTTCGCTTTCTTATCGATTTTCAAGCATTTTTACCATCGATAGACAAAGTATAACCTGCTGCTGATTCTGTGTATTGAAGGTAATGGCCCGATCATCACCACTTGACAAGCATACACTAGTAAAGCATTTACGCACAACATTCAATGATGTTGTTGCTGTTACTGGTGATGGTACAAACGATGCACCTGCGCTGCATGAAGCAGATATCGGACTCGCAATGGGCATTGCAGGGACTGAGGTACGAAAGACCATGTAAATAATCATTCGTTATCAAGCTTGAATGTCATGTTGGCATGGTCTGTCAAATTATCTACTAGTACATGCAGTTGAAATTTATTCATCCTTATCGAACTGGGATGTTGCTAATTTTATGCCAAAATATACTAGCTAGTCTTATTCATGCGATTCAGTGGACCTAATATAAGCTCTTTCAGGTGGCAAAAGAGAGTGCTGATGTTATAATTCTTGATGACAACTTCTCTACAATTGTAACTGTTGCAAAGTGGGGTCGCTCGGTGTACATCAATATCCAAAAGTTTGTGCAGTTTCAGCTTACTGTCAATGTGGTGGCGCTGCTAGTTAACTTCTCCTCAGCTTGCTTTACAGGTATGTGATGTCCCGAGTGACTCTATATTCTGTTTTCTTCTGATGTATGATGTGTTTTTGTCTGATTACCTTCTCTCGTAATGCCAGGAAATGCACCATTGACAGCTGTCCAGCTTCTTTGGGTCAACATGATCATGGACACCCTCGGTGCTCTAGCATTGGCCACGGAGCCACCGAACGATGAGTTGATGAAGAGAGAGCCGGTAGGAAGAACAGGGAAATTCATCACAAACGTAATGTGGAGGAACATCATGGGACAGTCTTTCTACCAGTTTTTTGTAATGTGGTATCTCCAGACGCAAGGGAAATCCTTTTTCGGCCTCGAAGGCTCCGATACTGATACCGTGCTGAACACAATAATTTTCAACTCGTTCGTCTTCTGCCAGGTACGGCTCCTGCTGAAAACCCACATTCTACTGGTGATTCTATCTTCCAAGTAGGCAGCGAACCATTGGCGTCAGCACCTTGGCTCAGCCTAGAAGTGGTTATATATATATATATTTTCTCTCATCTAGACTGTACTGATCTGCTACACCCTTCTTCAGGTGTTCAATGAGATCAGTTCAAGGGAGATGGAGAGGGTGAACGTGATCAAGGGCATCCTAAAGAACTACGTCTTCATGGCCGTCCTCACGAGCACGGTCGCCTTCCAGTTCGTCATGGTCCAGCTCCTGGGCGAGTTCGCCAACACGACGCCCCTCACCAGTCCGCAGTGGCTCTCCAGCGTGCTCCTCGGCCTCGCCGGGATGCCCATCGCCGCCGCCGTCAAGCTGATCCCCGTCGGCTCCTCGTGATGATGATGACCAGACGGGCGCCCTGAGGACCCGCGTACACACACACAGACACACACACACCATATATTCACACTGACCAGGTCGCGAAAACATCTCGGGGAGCTAGGGCGCTCCGTGCGTAAAAACTTTTGTGGAATGCGTGGAGAACGGCTGCCGCACCATTGACAAAGTTTTCGTTTTGGGTAAATTGCAAATCATGTTGTAAAGAAAGCACGTGGTGTTCGGCACCGGGGCGCAGGGTTTTAGCTTTGGTAGCGTAGCGGGATTGTACTGCCATGGATGGAACAATCAGCATTGAACAGCAGAGATGAGATGCTACATTTTCCTAATTTCCTTCCCGGTTGAGAGGTTTCTCGTTGATCCGCGTATCAACATCAAACACATTTCGCGCCCTCCTGCTCCGTTCCCGTGCTGCTTTTCAACACAGAACTTGCTCTGAATTCAGGTGAAATCACTACGAATCCAGGCTTTCCCCTGTCCGCGAACAGCAAGCACCTGAACTCCTTTAGCTCCTACCTACCCCTTGCTTCTGTTCTTTACCCGTCAGCACTCACTCTACCGACATTGCAGAACACATACTGTTCCCAGTACGTGTCGGTCTTTCAGATCCTGCAAGATTGATTTTTTTTCTTCTTGCCTATAACAAGAAGAAGAAGAGCTTCTTTTAAAAACACACACACGCACACTCTCTCCCCTTGACCAGATCAGGGATCTGCATGCGTCTGCTGCTGCTGCTGCCGTGTTGCGTGATGCATGGGAGCCTATCTTTGTGTGGGCTTCTCTGTCTCTGCGCAGGCTTGTTTCTTGCTGCTGCTAGTGCTAGCTAGCCTGGGGTAGACCCTGCACGCGTCCCCCTCCCACCCTTCGCCTCAAAAGATTTAACCAGGCTTCGTCTCCAAGCCCTGTGTTTTTTGACCGCATTGGTCGCTAGGTTTGGGCACCCAACAATCATGCATGTGCACATAATACGCATCCACACGCCTAGGTTTGGGCAATCCAGATTCAGAAAGACAAAAGTATCATCTGTACTAAATAATCTTTAGGACAGTTAATTTAGTTCAATTTGAACTAATTTTTCTATCATAAACGTCATTTATTTTAGAACGGAGGGAGTACTTGTTTAGACACAGATTACCATTGGTTGGCACGTGTAGTGTAGATTATCTTCACATTGTGCAGTTGATTAGTTCAAGAAAAGAACCACCAAAACATGTCGGTTTGATCTGCTTGGATTGGATGGACATTATTGTGGGTATAAAATTGCTCCATTCTTCTTGACCAGCTCGATCATTGAGGCCTCATAAACGGTAGCCAAACATGCCAAATAAAAACAGTTCCTTGTTCGAGTCACATCTCCCTACTGCCAGCTAGCTAGCTAGTTTTGCATGGCAGAAACACAGCGTTTGAGAATAGCTAGCACGGTAGCATTTGTGACCGAGGCTTTGACGCAAACCTTTTTTTTATACCAACATTGGAGAAACAAAACTATGCAGAGGCCACATGACGAAACAGAGAGAAAGAGAGGGTTGGCGATGGCAGGATGCAGTGCAGAGAAGGGGCGTGGTGGCTGCCTCTCAGAAAGCCACTCTCCATTGCCCATGGGGGCATGCAGGCATGTGCCATTGCCAGAGTGCAGAGAGGAGAGGAGGGAAAGCTCTTTGTACCAGCTGTAAGGCCGGTGGCAATGTAAGACCTGCATTTGCTAGTGGATGAGGGCAGAGGACCAACTTTAGGGTTTAGGGTTTATGAGAGAGAGAAAAAACACAAAGTCAGTGCATGCATGCAAATATATCATCATTATTGTATCCAAGAAAGTAGTGATATTTTGTCCATGTGTGTGTTCCTCTTTCTCTGCAGGAGCACCGTGGCACATTGGAGACCTTCTAGTTCTTGCATTGACTAATGATGGCTGTGAAGTGCAGATGCGGTGCAATAGTGGAAGTTTGGCCAAAATTCATCAAGTAGAATGTGCTATCCAAGCTGGTTGCAATGCAACAGGAAAAAGGTTGCATTGGATTCTCCTGATAAAAGGCAGAGCAAGAGGAAGCACTGGCATGGATCAGAACTGAATCAGTGGCACTGAAAATTTGCAGCAGTCAGCATCACAAAACTGGTGAAGAAACCTGCACTCAGGCAGGCAGGCATGCACAACATGCAATCTGATTCCATTCCTCAGGAGTCAGCAACAGGAGGGGTTACATAAGTACACAACCACTCCACAGGGGTTTGTTACAAACCAATACAACCCATGCAAGGGCAGTGCCAGCTGAGTGAAACACCACCCGGGTACGCAGACATCCACTTGCAGAGGTGGAAAAAGGGAAACGGCTCTGATCTCGTATAAACAATGGCAAAACTCCCGACCTTTCAGTGTTGTTACCACTTGTTTTTGCATCTTCTCTGCAAAAGCAGAATCTCACCGTATGCAAATTGCAATTCGACATGGCATCCGCAAGGGCTACTCAAGCAGAGTGCAACTTCGAAGTAAAGTTCACTGGAAATGCGCCCCCCATTTGAACCCTGGCATTGGGCTTGACCTAAGCTCTAAGCTCTCCTCTCCATAGGAAAGCTCAGCCCTTTGCCCTGCTCATCTCTTCCACCTCTCACAAACCAATTCACCAACAGCATTGCCAATGCCCACCCATGACACTAGCTAACTCAAAGAACTTAAAAAAATTCTTTTCTGCAAACATATAAGTTAAAAAGGAGAGAAAGGAAAAGGGAAGATCAAACCAAGCCCCCTAGACATCAGGCTAAAATTGTGAGTCCGCGCAAGCTTTTCAATGGATGCCCGGCAGCTCCAACCTGATCCGCTTATTGCTCGCCACTACCGCCATAGCAAAGGCGGCGGTGTCGGTAACATCATCAACAAGAACAGAATCATATGTACCAGTAGCAGCCACATTAGAGCCTGAACATTGCAATGATCTCTTGTTACTCCTATTCATGTCCCCAACCATCATTCTGAAGCAGGCATGTACATGCGCCTGATCAAAGAAACAAACCACAAAAGTTTCTTGAGAAAAGTAATTGGCGAGTTTATACAAAGAGAACGTTCATATGTTCAAAACGCAAAACGAGCATTAAAAGATGCAAGCGAGTAGCTAACCTTCTCAATAAGACACGATGGGGAGAGACGGCTCATCTTGGATTCCAGTGCTTCTTTGGTCAGTAGAGGTCCATAAGATGCAGCCAAGATTGCAGCAGCAGCCACAGAGGATGGTCTGTGATCAAGCACACTACCAGCTTCACATTTGCAACATAAACCAGTTAGAACAATGCACGAAAGATCAGTCCATTTCAGAACAAAAAAAAAGATGTTGATTTTGATCAGTATGCAGGTAAGAAACGAACCTTCAGCTGTGGCAAAAATAAAGCCGACGGCCTTGAGAGCGACGTGAGCGCCGCCATGGTCGCCGCCGTCGTGCTGGTGGAGCCGGGAGGAGAAGCAGGGGAGGTAGTCCAAGGGCGTGACGGCGCCCATGCGCCAGCCTAGCGTGGACAGCACGAGCAGCTCCATCCGTCGGATGGACGCCGAGCAGAACTCGTAGCCGCCGCCGGCGTCGAACTCCGACAGCGCCGGCGCGCCGCATTCCTCCATCTTCGCCGCCACGGACACGCACGCCACGGACAGCAGCCGCGCCGCCCACGGCATCGCCGCCCTCTGCAGCCACCAACGCAAATGCACGCGCCGCGTCAGGCATTCGCGCCTCCCCCAAAAAGCAGAGCTTTTCTTTTTGAAAAAAAAAATAACATCTTTGTTTTTTTTACGGCGGCGCGGTTAGATTACATCGACACGTCGCCGGAGCCAGAAGCGGTCGAAGTAGGCGATGGCGAGGTACGCCGTCCGGTGGCCGAACCCAAAGCACCCTCGCGTCTGCAACGGGCGATGTGAATCAGATGCCATGCCAATCAAATGGCGTCAAGGAGCTTAGCTAATCGAGAGGCACGCGCTCACTTCAAGAACCCACTTGACGGCGGCGAGGCGGGCTTGCCGGAACCATTCCTCGGAGGCGAGCGCCCGGCAGTCTTCGTCTTCGTCGCCGTCGTCTTCAGCAGCGGAGTCGGAGGAGGAGCAGAAGCTGGTCTCCTTGAACACCAGCTGCTCGACGTACTCCTCCTCGTCCTCGTCGACGGCATTGTAGAGCGAGACGAACTCGCCGTCTTCTACAACGCAGTCGCCGAGGTCGATGCCCTCTTCCTCGCAGATCAGCGAGAACGCGCAGGACGACCAGTCCTCCGCCGCCTCCACCGGCATCATCAAGCCACGCCTCCGGTCACCAAGATTAATCTTTTAGTCACGGTGCAAAACCGATCGACCACGCGTCGAGCAAGAAGCACGCGCGAGATGCGCGAAGCTCTGATTCTACGGCGGTCACCGGCGGCGGCGGCCGGGGAGAGATGGGAGAGGGAGCGGGAGCTAGAAGGCAAGCGAGCCTCCTACCCTTCTATATAAGTGGGTGCTCTTTTGCTAGCAGAGCATGTTAGGATGCTGTTGTTATGGTAAAATGAAATCATATCAGAGATATTATGGTAGGATATAATTTTTGCTATTTTCTGACTCTACACTCTCCATAGCAGCCAGATCCTGACAAATACTAAGAGTAGCTTTACTTGTGCTGGTCAATTTTTCAGGTGGGCCTAAGCATATGAATCCTCGGATGGATGTACATGCAGATGTCATTCAGGACTGTCCACTAAAAAAAAGGTTCATTCTAATCACTATATTTGCTGCACATTACAATTTCTCTCTTATTATTAGGTACTCAAAACTAGATTCTAACACTTGATTCACTGATCCTTTTACTATTCTGTCCCTTCTTACAGTCATTTGCATTTCTGGTATCAGCAGCTTCTGGTTAAAGAATTTCTTGTGAAGGTTCAGTCTTCTTCTGTGGCTAGGAGTACAGTACCAAGTACGGCTCGACGTATCCGTGTATTCATGCAGAAACATAATGTCGTTCCAATACTTCATGGACCATTTACTCTGAAGATTGAGCCTAATCACTCGACCACTGTACTTGCTGCACGCTACGCGTTGTCTCTTGTCAGCTGTTCTTCCCAGGCTAAACCTAAAAATCTAGTGATTTTGGAAAAGGCAGGCTGCAGGCTCCAATAAGTTTAAAAGGATATTTGCTGAGAGAGAGAGGCTAATCTCAACAACCTCTGCCAGCATCATCTCTCCCGAAACGCTGTTAATGCAGCCAAGAAAACGCAATGCTCACGCACAAGTGCACTGAAGGTGAGACAAAACACTCGGTTTGGCCACTAATCCGTGTAGGCCCAGTGCAGCAAACCCATTCAGGAAAAAGCAAAGTATTTGGATTAAAGAGGGGAGGACATATAATGCAGACAGGACATGGTATCTGCTCAGGAATCATGCGGCTAATCTACACAGCATCTTGTAAAATGGCACAAGATTTCAAAATTTATCTCAAGTCTAAACATCATCGAAAAATCACACATTTTTTGCAAGCAAAATAGTCAAATGTCATGGGGTTCACCTTGCAATGTCGAGATGCTGCCATGGATGACACAGCGGTGTTTTTCTGGCTCGTGAACCAGGCCAAGCTGTCTGCGGAGTCGCTGTCGCACTCATCCAGAGAGGCTATGAACAGTGGGGGCATGAGACATATACATATATAGACAGATACGTATGTACACGTTATATTTGTAAAGATATGAGCTCAGATGACAGTGAACAAAACGCACGATTCAAGGACCAGTGTCATGTACGACCGAAACAGTGCCAGTTCCACACGCATCGTCCAAGACGCAAATTCAGTACCACCAGCCACAATCACAGACTCCAATTGCTGCCATTTGAATACAGCATTTGCTTGGGAAGAGGTCAAGATTTGGACAGAGCTCACTGAGATCAAGGAGCAGTATGGACCACCACAGGGCCTCTCTTATCGTCTTTTGCAGCAGCAGCAGCAGCAGCAGCTGCTGCTGCATTAGGTGAACAGGTGGCGTATTGATTCAGGCAAGACGACGAGAGAAAATCCGTGCCTGAAAACGAAGGATGGAGCACAGAAGATTAGATCACCAGTTTTCAGACAGAGGAGCAAACAAATGGCGGTCACGGAAGAGCGCTGCCAGACCTGACACGTTTGATGATTCTTTTGATGAACTGAATCTCAGAGATGCCCAAACGCGGTCGAATAAACATGTCTGAAGAATCAGAGTCCGGTAAGGAGTATGAGGAGGCAAGAGCTTCAGATTATGTACATTTTCAACTGAAGCTGAACATGTGGCGCCACTGATAGTTACTTAACATGCATCATATTTCCAGAACCAATGAAAAAATTCCACAAGAAACTGTACCATTTTCATTTCACTGCTGCAGCCACGTTGAATTGTTGATCTACTGTGACCGACGGTCCTGCATGTGGAACCAGCATACCGCATTAAAGAATGTACAAGCCATTCTGCCCAGAAATGTCTGCAATCGACAATTGTACAAGTATGGTACAAACCTGCCATGATATACGGATAGGATTCCATCGACATGCATTTATGAATTGCAAGCCAGCAGATATGTGTCACAGATCAAACAAACCAGGACACGTCATGTGTCAAAGTCTGCTATAGGCCCTTGCATAGCCCATCCCTGAATTCAGTTTCCCTCCAGCCCCACAGGCCACAACCACGAGAGGGGCACTCCATAGAGAGAGGTCATTTGTGTAAAACTTAGCAACTGCATCGTTCAAACCAATAAAGCCACCAGTGCTGACTAAACCATCGGCAGTCGTTCTAATCGTAAGTCTAACCTAATTCAATTTGTGATGACAGTGGCAACAACTAGCAAGTAAACTGAAACCAGAGGGTTTCTCCATGTGTGCAGTGCACCCACTTTGATGAAGCAAGGATTCAGAAACTACACTGACGCTGCTATCCGCTGTGCCACTTGCAGATCTTTCTCCACTCACCAATATTTTATTTGACCAATGCTTCAAGCTTTTGGATGATAAATAAATGAAGCCCAGGTTCGGTCATGTCAATATCGCGAGGGCCCCTTCCCCATCTCCAAATTTCAGTCAAAGCAGGGGACTGTGCCAATCACTAGGGGACACAATGGGCCTTTGCTTGTGAGAATGAAGTGAGATAAAGTGGACACTATGTGGAGGCCTGGTTCACTAACACACCACTAAAGTCACACAGTGACTAAACTCTACCAGCCAGTGCCAAGCTTCAGCATGCTAGTTATAGAATTGGCCCACCTTAGCCTTTTGAGTCACCATAACACCAATCATATTATAGTATGAACTATAAAATGAAACAAAGTACAAGGAGAACTATATATATCTGGTAGCCCTATTTGTTACCTTTTGTTTCCAAGGTTGTTTGGGTCGATCTTGCTTCCCAAAGAACAAACAATTGCTCATGAAGCAGCGCCTATGCTGTTGATGGTACAACACACAGTACCATTGCATTGTAATGCCATGAACAACAATACCGCAAGGACGGGTTGATTGGATAGCTCAAGACAGACTCTCTGCCATCCGTGCTGCATCAACATCAATAAATATTTTAGCACGAGTTTAAAACATCTTTTTGAAGAATGGGTTCAAAGGAAATTTGGAAGGTGATTGTAACTATTATCAATGAATCCTTAAAAATTGAAAGATGATATAACAACTCAGAGGATATATATATATATATATATACATATATATATATATATATATATATATATATATATATATATATATATATATATACACACCCTGTTTGCAGTGATTCACGGGCCATTTCTTCATATTCTTTATCGCCAATCCTGCTACTTAATCTAATATTTAAACAACGAAGACAATTCGAAATTTTTGCGTGTTCTGCCGAAATCTATCAACATCAGCTACGACCAGCCGGTAGTAGGCCTGGTATCGGTTTTTATAAATACTTAAGCCACCTTAGAATGAAAGGACTGTAGGTCCTTTGGGACTTTATATGCACTTGTGCTGCCATCATTGATGAAAAGCTGGATAAGGCCCTGCACGTTGCTTAAGATTATTGGGCAGGCTTTATGCCAACCTAATCAGACTAAAGTGGGTAACCCAAAAGCTCCAACCTTTAACCTAATAACAAGATAGGTTTCCAATGTTTGACCATTGTAAGGGTTCAGCAACTCTGAGAAGTGCACATGCAAGCAAGCAAGCACGCATGCGAGACATTAATCTTTTGTTTCACAAGAAAGGCTCTACTGCACTTGTATGTGATAATAAGTATTGGAGACTGTGCACAAAAAGGCGAAGGAAAAGAACCCAAGAGATTAGTAGAAAAGGACTTACTGTCTCAGAAATGAAATAGCAGTTACATGATAATGTAGTAAAAAGCAGTTGATTAAGATGGTTGTACAAAACAAATATGCAACGGACCACGAGTCTGTAGTGGCCTTACCGTAATTTTTGCTGCAACTGCTTATATATTTACTGTATGTGATGTATGATGCTTGTCATTTTTCCTCGGTAATAGGATGTGCATCCACTCAATCCTACCACAGAGCACAGACCAAGATATAGCATTTATCGGTACATCCCCAGAGTACCCTTTAAGAAGGCATCACAATTGAACGAATTGAGTACAAAGGAGTAACAGACACAGTAAATACAGGATTTCTATATAAATATTTTCTAAAATCACTGAACATATTCATCTGCTACAATCTTTGCTGGAAGCATAGTTGGTACAAGAGATTTGAAAAATCAAAATTCTAACAAAATGCAGGTAGAAACCTTCAGATATCCAACGTCCAGTGTCTGAGATCCACGATAACTTGCTGGCAATTGATGGTTAGCCTCATCAATGGACAGATTCCAGACAGGTTTGAATACTGAGGAGTAACTCTATTACAGGATACCAGCAATCGAGTAAAAATGTGTATGGTAACCGTAGGGATGTTGCAGAAGGCAAAATAAACCAGTACTGCACTGGACAGAAACATCACTCTCTGTAAGTTGGGCTTGTGTGAGACCCAACAAGGAAGGGGTCTATTCTGGCTTTCTGGCACAACAAACAAAACAGCAGTCAGCAGTATGCATGCGTATCAGCATAAACATGCACTCAAACGCCACCATATGCAGAATCAAAATTGTGCCTCCATGGACGAATCAAGAAATTTAAGGTCTTTGCTTACCACAAGTATGGGTTTCACCCGAGCGATAAGTTCACTCAAACATCATCGCCTTCCAGCAGGTAGTCCCCTATTCGATCTCTGAAATAGTAATAAATAGTTTACTGAATCACTGCACCGAAGAAATGAAAAGAACGTGACATGAGCCAGTTAATGGTCACATCAGTCAAGCTATATTATCACAACCAGCTCTAGTTTCAGAAGGTTTAATGTTTGTGTTCGGTAAATCACTGATAACATTCACTAAAAATACCTAGAAAATGAAGTAGCCCATAAAGAAAGATACATCAATCTAACCTTAGTGAGCTATGTCTGGCAGAGACAGAGTTTACGTTCTCAGTCCAAAACTTTGGTAGTAGTGAAAAGAAATGTTCATACAAATCCATATCAACTGGTAGAATCTGGAAACGGCAGCTTTGACAACAATGAGCAGTATAAAGATCGATTTTCTTCTGAGCCTTGTGCTTTGTGCTTTCCAGATTCTGTATTTCAGATTCACTGAACGGACTTCCACATATCAGGCAGAGAATCTCAGAAAAAGTAGACTCGTCGCTATTGACATTCTGGAACTTTGGACGAAGCCTTGATGGCAGGAAATCGTGATAGCCGTTTGCTGAAAACTTGTTAAAAGAGAAGGGCTTAAGCTTCTGTGCAGTTCTTAGAATGGTATGCTCTCGAGAAGGGTTTTCCTCCTGTAAATAGAAATGATAAGCTAGTAAGATTACAGCATATTGTGACATCCAAGATATGCACCAAAATAAACAGTAAACAAGTGGATTCAAAGTCAGCAGGCATGCGACATGCACAAACAATCAAACTTACCCTTAGCCGTGCAACAAATGATGCAACTAAGCTGTTGATGCCGCTGCAAGGCCTATGGAGAAGTTGCTGTGTCTTTAAGCTACACACACAACCCGTCAGAACAACTGACATTGTGTGGACAATTCAAATAAGTAGCGATGTTTTATTTTTACGTTACCTGTCAATCTCACAGAGCAGGCAAAGCTCTTGGGCCAGGCAATCGCGGAGAGGAAGAACCACTGGTACATCCCACCGTGTATCAACATATTGCACGTCGGCTGGTAATGAATAGCCATGCCCCTACAGATGATTAGCAAACGTGTTATACTCTGTAAGCTCACACGTTCTGTTCAAGAACTACAAGCATCATAAGGTCAACTACATACCTTCACGGTTGCAGACAACACATGACATGCTACCCCAGAGGCACATGACCCCAGCATGATCTTGGTGTAGCCATTCTCCAGTGCAATCTGGGAAAAAACAGCATCAGATACGGGGTCAAAGGCGTCACCTCAGAGCATGCAAATAGAAGGATTAAATGCAACAAATAATGTGCACAGGCAGTGGCAAAAGGCACCTTCTGCAACAAAAGCATACGGGAGTGGTGAAGAAAATCGTCCCTCCCGGTCTCATCACCAATCATGCCGACCGCCTCCCTCAACCTGTCCACACCATCCTCTGATCCGGAAGTGAACATGTCCCCAAGTGAAGCTATGTGCACCGCCTTCTCTCCCGGCGACAAACCTGTCACTATCGACCTGATATCTTCAACGGCTCTCTCGATTTCATGGTTCGGCTTGGGTGAAAGAACGCTGCTCTCATCGACGAATGCCACCCCGACGCTGAAGACCGGCAGAGCCTTGGAGTTGCTCGTCTCCCAGCTCTGGATCGCCTTGGACTGCATCTCGTGTATGAATTGCAGAGCCACTCTGGAGTGTGCATCCACGCATCAATTCACTTTGCTCGATAAAAATTACGCAGATGAAGCAGCTTTTTGAAATTTTATAAAAGAAAAGAAAACTAAAAACATGGGTGGAAAACTGGAGGAGTAGTGGACCTGGAGGCGGGGCCGCCGGAGAAGGCGAGGAGCACGGCGTCGGTGGGGCGCACCATGGCGTTGCTGGTTACGGCGAGCTTGAACTTCGCGAACAGGTGGGATCGGAAGCACTCGCCGCACAGGCCGACGCCTCCCGGCGTCGCGACGGCGGCGCCGCCGCCGTCGCACTTGCCGCACGCGGTGGGGGCCGCGCCAGAGATCGAGAGCCGTCCCAGACGCTCCGAAGGGGCATCCTCACCGGCTCCCGTGGAGGAGGAGGAGGAGGAGGAGCAGTGAGGCCCGCAGCCGGCGCCGCCGCAGGCGGAGGAGGAGGCCATGGCGAGCGAGCGCGCGGGTCTAGGGGCGGGCCGGTTCGCGATTCCCTTCTCGCACGTGACGTGACGTGACGACGTGGGAACACGAAACGCGGGCGCAGTTTGGGCCTTGCCAGGCCCATAAGAAAATGACCAAAGCACATCTGGCTGGCCCATACGGGCTGACCAGGGCCTCAACGACAGCAGGTGTTTACTGGACCGGATATTCAGTGGGCTCGAACTGAATGGGCCGTCAGCCGAGTGCGTCCCGCTGCGGACGGCTGTGCTCGCCGGAGTTGCACCGGACAGGCAGCGCAACGACGGCGGCGATAGGACAGTGCACCGCCGTCTCGGACTTCACGAGGGAGGGAACAACGACGGTGGCCGATCGACGTAAGGCAGGCAGCAGATTCAACGTATCATTTGCAAGCTTCTTCTCAGCCAACAACATGTTCATTCTTCTTCTTCTTTTTTTTCAATTATTATGGCAATAATTCTAGTTCATAAATTAATTAGAGTTTTTGTCCTAACCATAACAATATAGGAATGGAAAGGAGGAATAAGTATCATTCTAGCATGGACAGAGCAAGGTCAAACAGCATGATGCAGAGTTCATGGACAGCTTAGTTGTGACAAGCTTAGGCCAACAGGTCTTGAGCATTTTTTTTTCTCTTTTCGTATCCTATATAAAAGTTGCTCCTCTGCAAGATTGCGTTTTGAAATGTTCGAAGGTGTAAATCATTAATCTGAGCAAATGATCACCACACATAAACTGTTGTATCTTCCCAAAACAGAACAAGCAAAAAACTTGAGATTTCGATTTACATTCAAAATCGCAAAAGACAGATGAACCTGAGTTTACAGATCCTGTCAGATGGCGTCGTCTCAACTGAAGGACAAGAACTTGCTCCCTCGGAGTAAAACCGTAGTCTCCGGGTGTAAGTCGTACAGTAAGTTCAGTAGACAACTGGCTGCATTCCTTGCCAGTAGTCTAGTTCTGTACCTATCTATGATTATAACAGTTCATCAGCTGCTGATGAACTGCATAAAAGCTTCCGGAGTACTAGGTTTTTTTTGCAGCATACACATTTCTTCAGTCAGGCAACAATGCAAGTTCATCCATGTTAAACGCAGGTGTGGTGGCATGGAATCATCTCTCCATGTTCAGACCGACCCCGATGTCCACCCCGTTGTATGCAATCGGCGCATACATCCACGTATCGTCAGAGCTCAGGAGCTGCATGATCGGGGAAGAGAGAGAGAGAGAGAGAGAGAAACTGTTAGTAGGACAGCAATACGGTGTGGAGTCGAAACTTTCCTCTGCAGACAAACTCACCTTGATCTGAAGCTGCAGGAACTTCACGTAGTGGACTGCCTCCTCCAGCATGGTGCTGATATCCACCTGCAACGTCAACGAAACGAAAGCCATGTCATGTCATGGAATTGTTCTCGATGGCAATTCTCTCTCTCTCTCTCTCTTTCTTCTTCTTTTCAGGATCATACTTTGGTCCCGTTGGGCACGAGGTTCTGCAGAGTCTTGAGCCTCTCGTTGATCCTCTGCCTCCTTTTCTGCACAAGCAGAGAACAGCGACGGCATGTTAAGAGATTCAGTTCTGAGGAGGGAGGGACTGCCACGACATGATCGAAGAAGAAAAAAAAAAAGAGGATCACGATGGTCGATCATCCTTAGTACCCTTGCGTAGATGCTCTGGGGTTCAGTGATCGCCGCCCCACGGCCGGCGTGGGCGTTGGCTCCCGGGCTCGCTTCAGCGTCTGCAGACTGATCCTGAGAGCCATTCGAGTCGCTGTCACAAGTGCAGCAGCTCGTCGGGCTCCCACCTGCGACGGGGAGGTCAGCATCCTCATCATCATCATCGTCGTCGTCATCGTCATCTGAATCTCCACTCTGTTTGGCTCTCTTCATCCCCCCCACCTTAGCTTCACCCTTACGACGACGTGCACGCTGCCGACCCTGCATCTGCTCCATTTCAGTAAGCAGCAACCCCAATATAGGCTTCTAGTTCAAGCTAGTAGTACTACGAGGTTGCTGACACGCGAAAGATTTACTCTTGTTTGGCCGTCGAGTTGTTCCTCATCAGCCAAATGCTTCCTCTTGTTGGTAGCGCATGCTGAGTCGACGACGCTCATGCCGAAACCATCAAGGTCAGCTTGGTTCAGGCCGCCGTTCCCGTAGTAGGTAAGGGAACGGTTCGGAAACACGTCCAGGAACTCAGCTGCACCTTGATCCTGGACGACGACGACCAGGCCCGGATCCAGATCACCTGGTACAACGTCCTGATTTGAGTTACTCAGGTGGTAGCCCTCATAAGCAGATGGGGCAGCAGCGAGGCTACAGCCAGTGCCGTCACAGTATGCAGCACTGGGAGCTTGGTCCGGCCAGCATGGCAGCTCTCGGTGACCTCCCTCACCACTGTCACCACCAAGCAGCAGTTGCGCCATTACCTCCGACTCCTCCTCGCCTTGCAACAAGAAGTCGAACTCGGTCCAGCTCACCCCAGCCATCAACCCTCCAGCCTCCATTAATTGGTGATGCGAAAGTACAACAATGGAGGTCAGAATAGGTTGTGCAGTACTACAGTGTGTGTGTGCTCGAGATGCTTGCTGCTGGATGAAGACGACCCGCAGAACGCCACGGCTTCTTTTATAGCGATCAGAAAACAGCATAGGAAAAGTTCAACTGCTAGTTGGTAGACAAGACAGTGACTTATCCAAGATTACACAGCTCTCTCTAGCCTGTCTGTGAAGGAGGTTCCATCATTGGAGACATTTTACCAATCATTTGATTCATGAAGGGTAAGGGTAGGAGGTCTACGATCTCTTTAACATAGAGATAACAGGGTTCACCTCAGCACAGAGAATAAACAAATGGTACTGTCGAGAGAGATCGAATAAAGAAAGTAGGTGAAGCAAGGAGAGGCCTGCACGAACGTGGTGGGGTGGGGGGGGATCTGGACATTCTTAACAAGAACTCGGTGAGATATGTGAGAACGTCCGCTGATATAGATGAATCACACCTTCCACAATGTTTTTCTTTTCTTTTTCTAAATGCATTCTTCAGCAGAACTCCCAATGCTTCATTGAACTGCATTTGACAAACAACAGCATCACCCCCAGTGAACTTTTTTGATATAAACTTCCAATATCATTAACCCAGTGAACTTTTTTTTGATATAAACTTCTAATATCATTAACCCAGTGAACTTTTTTTTGATATAAAACTTCCAACATGCAGTTTAGACCACAAAAATATATACAAAACAAAGTGCACGAATGCATATATAGGTTTCCATCGGAAGGTTTATTAAAGTGCAACTGCAACCTTTGAAGGTCAACACAAGTAACAGCCGCAGCAAGACTATCAAAGGCCTTCAGAAAACACAATCTGATTTTAAATTCGGATTATGGCTCATTTTTGAGAATCGATGAGCATGTGCATCATAAAAATGGAAGCCACAATGTAGGCTTCCATATAAGGTGTCAGGTCTCCGCAATGCTCGACAAATCTGAATCTGCTGGGATCTCCTGCTGATATGATATCCTCATCAGCAGGAAGTGATCTGCATCCATCTAGCGATTAAGAGCGGCACATGACTCAGATCCACCACAATGTATAAATCAGCTGTACTTCTGTAAAAGGGACTTGCTGCCTCTCTTTGTCAAACAAGAACAGCTAAGATGCTGGAGGAAATGATTTAAATGGAACAAGATGAGGTTTGTTTGTGGCCCATTATTCTTACCCTTTCGTTGTATGAAAGGAGCAATGAATCCTCCCATGTTATGAGGCCAAACTACACGAGTATGCATTATAAAATATGCAAACGACCAGCCATATCATTAATAATACAAAAAGAAGAAGAACATAATGCAGTATCATTGCCAAGTAAACACTTATGTTTATTTTCTGACTTTGCAAAGTTCAACTTCATGGCATGGGAAGGCCAAATCGATCGTGAGATAACTCTTTGGAGATCCTAAGAGATATTCTCCTCTTAGAATTTCTTAGCTTATAAACTAAGTGCACACATTGACGCCAATAAATTATGCCAGCAGATAGCATTGTCGTGTTGTGCTTTTCTGAAGAAAAGATACAATTTAAAGTGAGTATACGTGCTTTCACACACACAAAAAAACTATAGCTAAAATATTTCTGACACTTTGTATTTCCTTATTGCCAAAGTCCTGTCAAACGAACAACATTATTCTAAAACCAGAATAGAAATATAATGGGCAGGAAGGAAGGTTCTGCAAACAAGCAACAAACAAGGAAACAACAAAAGCGTGAAACTGAATTATTAAATAACATGCACATAATTGTCAATCTCAATCCCCGCTGTCCAGTGAAATCTATAGCAGACAAGAATTTTATATTGATAATATTAAGTAATAATCCCACTAGATTCTAACTCCCTTAGTTAATATATTACCATGCAAATGGAAAGGATTAAATGATTTGAACTATTTGTGTCACTTTCATTGACAACACTAATGCATCATTATCATATATTTTGATGTAATTGATTGACTAATGCAAATGTTTAACATGCTATTATACTCAGAAGCTAAGTCTATATGTCTTTTCAAGTTATATCAGAACAAGACTATGACATTTGGAAAATAAGTATGCAAGAGAGGGTAACTACTAAATGCCGTTCTCGTGGGTGAAAGAGTAAACTAGTCAAAATAGAGATTTATCTTTTTACTGGATTCTGTAGCTTCAAAAACATTTTCATACACTGATAACTTGAGCAAGAAGTGAAAAAAGGTCTAACTGAAGTCAAAACAACAACCAGGCATTCAACATGCATTATAAAAATAGCGTACCGGGTGCTGAAGCCTCCCACTCATTATGTAGTCCCGAAAAAAAGGTTATTTCTAGACGATCCCTACAGATCATAAACAAGCAAAAACTAACTTCTTTGCAACCCCTACTGATCATAAACACATAGAAGAGAAAAACTTGTTTTTTCTAAAAAAAATTAAGAATGAACGTCCATCAGTTAATGCAAGGCAAGGAAATCAGAGTAACTGATGACTTTTAAATGAAAATGGAACAAACTAAAAGCCAAAGATCATATACAAAACGTCCTAACATAAGAAAAAAAAACAGATGATTGAGAAACCATCCCCTGAAGCCTTAATAATCTTTATGTCGAATATGACTCAAGCATCATCAATCAGGACGTTGGGAAGAATCAACAATTGACTTACTAATTAAAAGCTGCTAGGCAGATAGCTCAGTTGTATCTGCCTGGCAGGAAAAAAAGAAGATAGCTTAGTTGTATCGAAAGCATAATTCAGGTCAGGCAGTGTGCTCTAAGGTTGGTTACGGCAGTATTGCTCCCTACAATCAAAGCAAGACTACGGTCTCCACTAAAACCACATTCTCGTAGTTATGTAGAACTGTCTAATTGTACCATGATGCAAAGGCAAAATTCACATCACAGGAAGGTGTCCAATCCTTTCAGTGGAAACCATATGACTGTCAAAACCATAATGCTTGAATTTATTCAGAATCCTTCTCACCTGACCCACAAATTCAGATTCACATGTTAATGTTCTGTCTGTATATTACCAAATGTGAATAATCTAGTTGAGATAACATATATCGTAAAAGGCATAATGAGGGAGCACACATCAATCTACACACGGCAAATTATGATCAATGCCCAGGAAAAAGACACCCATGCGTATTTCTAAAGCCTGAAGTACCGAGAGTTCAATAGACATATTAACCTGCCAACAGCATAATCTTCTAAAGTTACAGCAGAATCCCATCTCCAAACATCAACGATCTTATTTCTAAAAAAAACATCAACGATCTATTGTGATGGCATGTAATTTGGTCATGAATAGACAAAATGGTCGTCCCCAAAAAACAGAAGGGTAACTGTTAGACTATGTATTAGGGTGTATTAGGGTTAGGGGCATTTTAGTCTTTGTGCACCCTTGACAGCCCCTATATATATGTACCCCTTGACAGCCTGATTAATCAATCCATTTTCTCCACTCTATTAGTAACATTACTAGCAAGGGTACATGCTTCAATTAATAAGGAATAATCCTTGATTGATGTGAATAGCTGGCACCGTTTTGACAGGCAACCATGTCTGCATTGAGAGATAACTTATGCCCCCACAAATTTAAAGATGAAACTTTTTTTATAAATCAGCCAGGAACTAGCCAACATTGTAACAAGGGAAACTCTGTTCCTTCAAGAGAGGGAACATCAACCAGCCCACTCTTCGTGAAGCCCTAAGTTGTGTTCATCCTGCTCAGTCTGCTTTTACAAGGACAAAAAACTGCATGTCCCCTAGCTTGTCGCGGCCCTGAAATACATGCTAGAGTTAGAATGGTAAACAGAGAGTGAGAGGGCCATGCCCCAAGAGAGTCTATGCTGTAGCAGAAGGCCATGCATGCCTTCGCTTAGCCCTGATCCAAATTTTCTGAAAATAAAACACCCGATCTTCTAAAGACAACTGCTACAGCACTGGCTCTACTGATGTTCCTGTTTTTGCTTGCGGAGACCTGAAACTTCCCAGCAATGTCATCCAGTTCAGTGCTTGTGACTTGGCAACCTGTCGTCGGAGGAATGGAAAGCCAGACCTGACAGATCCAAGCAACGAGTTCAGGGGAGAGGGGAAAGTTCAGGCCAGACCTGACAAATCGAACGAGCCACGTCCCACAAGATTGCCCCGTTTGTGGAGCTGAAGCACGGAGGAACAAACAGCATAGGTTCCATGCCTGAAACGCTCCAGCATCTCTTCTGAAATTCTCTGAAAAGAGGACTGAAGATCTTAGCAGGTTTACCACGGTATGGGCATGGCATTCACAAGTCCGGATTCTGAATGAACCTGGCACTGGTTGTATGTGTAGAAAATGTATTCTGATAAAGTTTTTTTTACATGAAGTAGAGGTAAAGAG
The DNA here is from genome assembly GCA_030760725.1 of Neostapfia colusana. Classification (NCBI taxonomy): domain Eukaryota; kingdom Viridiplantae; phylum Streptophyta; class Magnoliopsida; order Poales; family Poaceae; genus Neostapfia; species Neostapfia colusana. The sequence goes on from JASWHV010000010.1 coordinate 102,942,786, forward strand.
CGCACAACAATATGATTGATTGCATTAAATTTCATTGAATATATACACTTTGTACAAAGGGTCAGCAGATACAACACCAGCAATCTCCTACTTGCAATTTGACTGTACTAGGAGATGCAGGAAATCTACAGGTAGCTCTTAGCTGATGACTAACATGTAACAGAGAACGCATTATGTACACTTGGTTTCAGCCGCATCGGCCTGTATCATCGGAAAGATGAAATGCTTAGAGATCTGCGGATATTAGGTGATGTCGAGTGCTCCTGTGCCCCTGAGAACCAAAACGAGGAATCGCTCCGGAGCTGAGATAAACGGGCTTTTTCATGCAACAGTTTGCACTGCAAAAGTTGCAAATTCTCAGCATGAGTCACATGAAAACAGAATTAACATATTGCTAGCTCCCTTTTGACTGTTTAGCATTAGTATTAACCGGAGCTTGCTTATACCAGAAAGATCAAAACTCAAAACAGGTGACTCACAAGAGTAGTGTTTTGTTTTACAAAATCGAGTAACAGCCACAAAATATGACTAAGCCAGTACAACTCAAAAATGATTCACCACGTCATTACCTTTAATCTTAAATCCTCAACCTCGCTTTCCAAAGAAGCAATACGGCACTGGAGTCCATTTAAGCATTCCGATGCTTTCAAAAGACTCGGGTCAGGTTCAGGGTTCCGAACTCCAGCAACCTGCTCGCAACAGGATTAATATTTGGTCATGTAATCTGGCAAGCTAACATCATTTCGGTAACACAGCTTTCTAGTAATAGTATCCATACCTTCAGAATGCTAGTACATAAACTCGATAGATGTTCTGAGAGTTTATTTCTATCTTGTTCGCTTTCCTGTTCAAAGTTAAACATACAGAATATCAGTATCTTCAGTCTTCACAACTGGCATATCTCTTGACAAATCAAAAGAAAGTAGACACACATCTAGTTTTTTCCTCAAAAATTCTTCCTCTTCTATCTGCTCGTACGGATCTTTTCCATCTGAAACCCTGTAGCGAGCAAGCTCTTCCTTAGTACGGGCAAGGATGGCACCTAGCTGTTGTAGATTGGCACTTAGCTCTTCATTCTGCCTTTTCAGCAGGGCATTCTCTTCCTGTCAAATAGTTCGAAAATGCATGAGGGATGATCAGAGAGGAAAACACCAAAATTCACAAAAGCAAGAACAAATATCAAAAGTAATCAATACCTTCGTTTTGACATGATGATTAATTCGCAGCTGAAGATTCTGTTGCCTCGTAAGCTTCTTCACTTCATCTTCAAGATTAAGTATTATGGTTTTGTAGTTTGAATTCTCAGCCTACAGTGCATCAACCAGTAAGTACATAACCACTAAATTTATCATAAGTTGAGGGAAATAAACATGCAGCAATTACCTTCAATAACTCTATTTCAGTAACCATAAAGTGCTCCTGTTGTCGTAATTTTTCTACAGCAATGTGGGCAGTTCCAAGTTCTGATTGTTTCTGGTTAATTTCGTCAAGCCAACTGCAGCAAGAATTCAACAGCATGTAAGCCATCATAACCTATTATTGAGATTCCCGGAGGTCACAGGTGGTGAAGTCTACCTTTGTCTCTCTTCGATGAATTCATCGAATCGTTTCTTCAACTTCATCAGCTCAATGGACTTCTGAGAAGTTTATTTATAAGTAAATACAAAAATGGTGACAGATCGCAGAAAAATTACTCTGGGTGGAACTTACTTCTTTAGATTCATGAGCTTGAGAAACAAATGATTCTTTGGTCTCCATCTTTTGCTGATTGTCAACTAGAGCCTGTAATACATTGGTGATTTAGATGCACATTGAAATATTATTATTAATAGATGAAGTACGGGAATGTAGTCCTACCGCACAAGTAGTCATATTCATTTTAACCGTTAGCATATCACGAATCACATCATGTGTCATGCTCTCTGTTGTAGCTAATCTTGCATTCAGCATGAATATCTTGAAACACAGGTGCAAAAGACAGGTTGGTCAAATAATCGAAATTTACCACCAAAGGGAGTGGAAACTTTAGTGAAACCTTACCTCCCTTTGCCGACTTGCTGCTATACCCTCTAGTTCCACGATACGTTGCTTTGCAGCACTAAGCTCTTCATCTTTTTCAGAATTCATTTGCTGTACAAAGCCAATGCCAATACATTTGAATGGAGAGCCTGAACCCCGAGGTTTTGAGCTAATCTTCTCTTGTCTGATGGGGCAAGCAATTGATGAGGAATTTTCCTTAACTTGTTGTGCCATGGCCTCCAGCACCATCAACTAGGGGCATATGAAATGTCATTAGGATTTTGCAGACCTGCTAATAAGCTCAGTTTTTCAAAATGAAAGGGAAGCACACAAAATTACCTTCTGCTTGTATTCTCGTGCTGCTGCCTCAGCGTGAATGTTCAGCTCTGAGATATGAGCCTTGCACTGAGAGATCTATAAAGAGAAGATAAATAATAATGAAAATCTACAATCAGGACTACTTTACAGCGGTATAAAGAATGACTGGAAGTCCAAACTAATAAAAGTACTTGAGTTTAAACTGATAACTAGCAAACTATATCATTACCTCTGATTCTTTTTCAGATACCTCCTTCTGAAGTATCCTTATTCTCTCCTGAGCACCCAACAACTCATTATTTATTTCTCTTGGGTGACTGGCAGAGTTAAGGTGAGTGTTAACTGTTGCCATTAATTTAAGGAACTGGTAAACAGAACTCATAACCATGCAAACCTGGATGAGCCAGCTAAATCAACCACTTCAGCTTCCAAAGAGCTCCATGATCTTCCAGAGGGTGGCACAGCTATCATTTTTTGCCTGACTTTCTGCAGCTCCACTTCTAGTTCCTCTCGCTGCATTCTGTGCCGTTTTCCTTCCTCCTTGATTATTTCCACCTTAGGAGAAATAACAAAAACATTGGTGAAAAAGTACTGTGAATAATCAGCAGTAAAATAGAAGAAATTTCATGACTCACCTTATTTTCTAAAGCACATACAGTACTCTCAAGCTCCTCAACTGATTTCTCCAATAGCTTCACTTCTTCATCCTTTTCTTCAGCATATATCTTCCTTTCCTCTGCTATCTGCAAGAACATGTTGCAGTGGAATTGGAAGGGCTATCGTTGTGCACGAAATTGATACATGCAGACATGCAGTTTTAAGGAAGACACAAAAAGTCAATAATCAACTAGGTTCTAAGCACCTGCCGGGATTCAGTAGCAATTGCTTCACTTTCTTCTGCATGTGCCTGAGCCATCTCCAGCTTCTCTTGCAAGATAAGCACTTGAGTTTCACAACACTGCTTTTCATCCAAAAGCTTGGATAAGTTATTTTGCAAATTCTGAAGAATACTGTTCCTTTCTTCAATTAAACTTCTCATCTCAATCAACTCCTCTTCAAGTCTTTCCGTGGCTTCAATTCTATTAGCTAATTTCTCCTCCATTGTGTGACTGGTCCCTTCAATATGCTCAAGTTGTGATTTCAATTCAGCATTATGCATAGAAACTATGTCCAGATCATTGATCTTCTTCGCTAACTCCTCCTCTAGGGCAGCAATCTTTTTATTACCCTTCTTGATTTGATCTTCTAATAGTTGCCTATCAGAAACAACAGCATCAAGTTCAAGCGATTTAGATGCAAGCGTTTGTTCCAAAAACCTTTTTGCAACAGTAAGCTCATCTGCTTGATCTTTTGCCACAGATGTTGACTCCTGTAAAAGGCTAAGATCAAATAACAAGCCCTTTGCTAATTCATCTTTCCTACTTAATTCAGATTGGAGAAGAGAGTTTTGGGTGCTTAGCTTCTCAGCTGATATTTGAATCATGTCTAACTCATCGAATAACTTGCTCACCATGTTTATTTGGCCAGTAATATAATCTTGTACATGATCAATTACCAGTTGGAAGCGTTCATTGATGGTGACAAATAACTTATCAGCTTCAATGTCAGCCACAAAGTCAACCATCTGCTGTTCCTTGCACAAACTATCCAACATTTTCTGCTTCAATATTTCATTTTCACGACCCAAATCATTTTCTCTGACAATTCCGAGATTAATGGCTTCAGTTTTCAGGTCTATCTCCCTACACATGATTTCATGAGAGCATTGCAACTCCATAAAAGCTTTGTCTTTTATATTCAGATCTGTTTGAAAGGATATGATGCTAGATTCCAAGTAGGCAATTTCAGATTTCAGTTTTACATTTTCCTTGCTAATGGCATGCAGATTTTGCATAGCTTCAACATTATTTTTCTTCAAACTCTCTAAATCCATCCTAATCTCATTGTTTTTCTCATTTAAAGAGCAAAATTCAATCATTTCCAAATCCTGGTCAACTTTCCACAAAATTGCTTCTGCCTTCAATTCTTCAAGGACATCAGTAAACATAACTCTTTGTTTTTCCAGAAGTCGTTTTTGTTGCTCCAGTTCCAAAGCTAAAACAGTGGACTCAATATCTTTTGCAAGTATACTGGTCATAATCAAATCGGTTCGATAATCAGCAAGCCAGTTGCATAACTCAAATTCAGTGCACCCGTCAACATAATTTGAAGGTTCGGAGTTATTCATTTGAAGCAGATTAGATTCTTCAAGCATTTTTCCCTTTAACACTCCAACGAGAAGCCAAGCTTCATCCAGTTGGTGACGCAGCTCTTCCTTTTCTTTGGATTCAGCAGCTGAGGCACTTTTGTTCATAGTATCAATATCTTTGATCAAAACAGAGAGTTCACTATGCATGGAATTTGTTCGTGCCACCATTGCTTCCTCTTGTGCTTGCAAATGCAGAATCTTCTTCTCAAAGGAATCTAATCTTGAATTCAATTCGGATGCTTCTTGCTCCTTCTTTGTAATACGGCTGAGACTGCGGTTGATGTCAAGTAATAATTTCCCTTTGAGAACACTACACATCTCTAGTTCATTCTTGGCTTTGTCGTTATGTTCTTGCAGTTTAGTAATCAAGGAATTAGACTCACAGAGCCCACGCTGAAGGAAACCATTTTCTGCATTCAGCCCCATGATTCTCTCAAAAAGAATCCCCATGTGACAGAGGTGCAACACGGAAACAGCACAATCTTTTCCAATTATCTCCAGCCAATTCTCCTCTAGCCAGATTCTAGTCAATTCTGCAAACTGCTGAAGCTTTATCTTCATCCAGTGGACATCAGAAGAAACAAAGTCGAGCTTCTCTGATAACATAGTCTGCAGATGTCTAATGTCATCATGCAACTCAAGAGCTAGCTCATCTGCTTCAAGCAGGCTTGACTTGAATTTCTTTACCATAAGCTCATACTTTTGTTCCTTCATATCCAGCTGCATCTTCAAACTATTAACCTCGTTTAGCATGTCATCCTTTTCAGCAATAAAGAAAGCTTCTCTTTCTTTGTACTTTTCTGCTTTGAGTTTTGCATTTTCATTTTCTTCAACCAGTGCCTTTACTGTAGACTCTGCGTCACTTATAGTTGTCTGCGCTTCTTCAAACTTGACTAGAAGAGTTGTCACCTCGGAAGATTTCTGGGATGCAAGAAGCTTTGCCTTGGAAACTTCCTTCTCAAGTGCCTGAAAGAACAACATATTCGCATTGTTTAAGCTTGGAATATCTAGGATCACAATTTTGCATAAAGTAACTAAGATCACAGATGCAGTGACAAACCAAGATCAACTAACTGAGCAAACAAGAAATTAGTTACTCCCTCCGTCCTAAATTAATTTTCATTCTAGCCTTTTACAGATTTGCACAAAATAACTGTCATTCTCGCTTCCCAATGCACCATTCCCTTTTTGCAATACATCAATATCTCTATTTCTCTCCTCATTTCCTATGCACAACACCTTTTCCACCTCTCCTTAATTCCCGTGTCTGGACTCTGGAGCCAGAATGACAGATAAAATAGGATGGAGGGAGTATCTATTATCTAATGCAAACATTTGCAGCTGTGTTATTTATAAAAAACCAATATTAAAAAAACCAATATATTTCTGGAAATTAGAGCATTATGTCAACCAGGCCACATATCTACTTTCTATATTCCAAATAACTGAAAGTTGCAGCACAGGTTGTCAAATATTGTTTTTCTATGACATAGGTACTATTGTTTTCTCTGGCTATGTCATAAAAAAAAGCAATGGTGAGTGATTACGTCTTAAATGAATGCAGTAAAACCTTAAAGCATCCCTTCATGTGGAATACAAATATATTATATACAGCAATATTTTTCTACTGGAGAGATAGAGACAAGTCTAAATCTTCTGCTTTCCCACCGATTACCATCCAACTGGAGAGTATGCTAACTTATTTTTCATAAAATCAGAAACATTCTATGAGTATGAACTCTATGGAGCAAGTCCAAATGAAAAAAAAGGCATACCCAGTGCTGAAAGCTCCCACACGTTGTGGGGTCTGGGGAAGGGAATTTCTATTATGGAGAGTCTAATTGCCTTTCAAATGTTACCTCTTTTTCATTATTCCATGAAATAACTGATGCTGCAGAAGCATCATCCTTTTCTTGCATCTTTATCTTCAGTTCTTTCAATCTAGTTTCACAGCATCTTTCTTTTTCAATTATATCTGAATTCAATTTAAGGACCTCAGCACTTAGATCTTTCATTGATCTTTTACTCTGAAAATAAAATTTTCTCTCATCTTCTTTCTCTTGCAAACATATAGCCATCTGTGGTTGCATCATTTGCAGTCGTTGAACTATGAACCCCATTTCCTTCCTAAGTTGGCAACGCACCTCAGCATTTTGCTGTTCTACAGGTTGAACACAGTCGAGTGTTTTAAGTTCATCCTACAACATAAAGTTACAAGGTTACAATCTGGTTGTACCTTGGATGCTTAAGGATTGTCACTTGTAGTTGACATAAATTGGTCAATGTGAGGAACTTACTGACATAAAAGAGTGGACTGTATGGTTCACCTTGGTACCAAATAACAAGAGCATTAGCTTACCCGATCCTCAAAGTTCAAGCCTGGATTTTGACACACAGTCTCAACGGGGTTGACATTGTTGCTTGATTGCAATTCTTTGAGTCCAACTCCAAGTTCATTTATAATACCCTTTGCCTTCAGAACATCTGACATCAGTCTTAACAAAACAGAACACTCTTCATTTTTCAGCTTCTCAATAGTATAGTCCTTATCCTGAGTCTGACTCAATAAATTTGCTAAATGTCTCTTTGACTGGTCAAATTGTGAATCCAGCTGATTAATCTTTTCTTTCATTCCCCTTTGCAAAGAAACATAATTTTGTTCAAGAACCTCTTTTTGGATAACTTTTTCTATGGATTCATCTAGCATAATCTCTATTTTATGAATTTGTTCTACTTGCTTATTGTTCACAGATTCTAGTTCTGTTACTTGTGATCTTAAAAGATATATTTCTCTTTCTTGATCCCTTTTTTCCTGCTGATGCACTTCACTTATGGCTTGCATTGCTCCTCTTAAGGACATCAACTTCAAGTCCAAGTCACATCTGATATCATCTGCCTCTTTTAACCTATTTTGAAGCTCTTCAAGTAGCTCATCCCTTTCAGATATACCCCGGCACATCTTCTGGACTTGATCCTCAACCCATTTTCTTTGAGAGAATGATTTGGAGATATAGGAAACCACATCAGAAGCTTCAACTAAAGCTGCATTTCCATCCACAAGAAAGCTTCCAATGTCAGCAGCTAATCTGTTCCAGTCATTGGTCAAAAGTTCAATTTCCTTTTCTTTCTCCTTGATCACAGAAGAAAAGCTTTCATTGTCTTTCAGCACTTCAACTAGTTTATTATTCAACATGTTTATTTCTAACTGAAGCTCATCTAGGCTTTGTTTGGCCAATAATTCATTCATGTTGCTTTCTTTTAGCTGCTGTTGGAGTAAGGACTGCTCTTCTTGTAAGCACATAATCACCTCAGCTGTTTCAACCTCCACCTGCCTACGGATTTCATCCATTTCTTGCTCAGCAGAACTGTGAGATCTCTGATCTCTTTGGTATCTTTTATTTAAGTCACGTGCCTTCTCAAGTGAAGCTTGCATTCTGTTCAGCTTTGTCTGTAAAGGTGAATCTTCATTATTGGAACACTTCAGAAGTTGCACTTTGGAGTCTTCCATGGCCAAATATTCCTTCTGGCGATGGATGTTAAGCTCATTATCTAGCCTCGAGATTTCCATTTCCCTCTGATTTAGGAGTTCTTTGATTTGCTGGTTATTCTTCTTCAGCTCCTCTAATTCATTTATCAACTCAATTTGCTGCAATTCATGAGCTTCTATCTCAGATTTTGCACGATTCAATTTCCTTTCCAAGGCCTCACTCTGCTCACTAGCATGGAGGATATGTAAATTTGCCGCTTGCAATTTATCACCCAAACTAGCTGATCTTTCCTCAACATCAACACGGGATGTTCTCTCTTCTGCAAGAACTGTTTTAAGTATGTCTACCTCCAGCTGCAGATTTAATAGATCTTCTATTCTCATACAACCCTCATCAGAAAAGTCCTCCATCTTTGCAGGTGAGTGAGAATAATATTGGTCGAATGCTGGTGAAACATTCTGTCCATAAAATCAAAAGGCACGGTTTTTAGATTATTCTAGTATTCACTGCCATCACTGCAGTGGATGGCCTGACTGTTGAAAAACGTACATAAAAAGGTATTGCACATACCTCAAATACAGTAGCATGTTCCTCCTTTGAGACTTTGATATCACTTAATTCTTTTTGTAAACCAGCTATCTTCCTGTGAAGTGATTTACTTGCTTAGATAACAGAAATTTAAACAGATAAGAGGTCAAACTAACACTATTTATGCAAATCTGCCATTACCTTGTTAGTTTTTTATTTGATTCTAAGCAAATTTGCAGATCGCTCCTACATTTTTCCAACTCCTGGCTAGTCCTTTTCAACTGGACATGAAATAAGAGAGATAGGGCACATCAGTTATTACATCACCTGACATAATTGATTGCTGCTGTTTTAGTCCATTTGACTGTGGAAAGCAGATAAATGCTTTCTTTAGAGGGCAAGAAGATACCTCCATGGGTAGAATTTCAGCATCACTTACTAAAGTAGAGCAGTGATATTGGCTGCCCTGAAAATATCAAAAAGAAAATACAGAAGAAAAGTTTGAATAGATGTATAGAAAAATAAAAATCTTCAGAAAAAAGTAACATGAATTTGACCTCCAACTTGGCAGAAAAGCTATTTTGTTTCTCAGTTTCAATCCTCCCTTCAAGTACTTGTAAAACCTGTCAGCACTAAGAATGTTATTTAAAAGAAACAGTACATAATATTTCTTAATTGTACAGTGAAGGCTAAAACAGACCTGTCTTCGAAGCTCCGACATTTCATTCAACAGAAGTTCCCTCTCACCTTCATTGTTGAAATGCTGGGACCTATAAATAGACCATTTTTTTTTAACTTTTGTGCATCATATATGAGCATGTTGATCTAGACAAGGCATACCTCTTCAGTTGGTTTGAGAGACGAATATTTTCCAGTGCAAAGCGAGTTACTTCTGGGTTTTTGTCAGCTCTTGCACGAAGCAACTCAATTTCTTGCAACAAACTTTTATTTTCTTCCAGAAGATATGATTCTGCTGACAATTTGCCCTGGATCAGAGCATCATTTCTGTGAACCTTCTCGTCTCGAAATTTTAGCATCATCCTAGCACTCCTTGTATCACCCTCTCTCTGGTGAACCTATGGACATATCCCAAAAACCATTATGATGTCCACAAGATTTTGTCTGTGAGTTTAATAGAAGTATATTTTATTACAGCAACAACAAAGCCTTTGTCCCAAGCGCGTCGGGGTAGGCTAATAGAAGTATATTTCAATGTGACTGAAAAATTACCAATCGGTTCAAATGATCGATTTCATTTTCAAGTTGCTTTATAGTATTTTCTGCTATTGATTCCCTCCGTAATGCCCCAGCCAGTGCTTCTTCTAGTGACCACAGCTGCAACAAATTTACATGAGTCAATCAATGTTTCAGCTTAGTCCACAACTTGAAATATTGATAGAATGGTTGCTGCGATAAGAAAAAAAGAACAGAGCCATGTAACTAGAGATGTGTCTTCATGTTTAAATTGAACACTAAGAAACATCAACAGGATTAAAAATAAAATTTTACAATTGATAAAAATGAAGAATCTAATGAAGAGAGCTTACTTGCAGAGAGTATCTGTTATGGGCATCCTTATCATTCTTTTCATCCAAACTCATACTTTCACTACTATCATCCACATCACATCCAGATCTTTCAAAAATACCAGTTGTGAACGATAAAGCTCTAGTGACATGTGGACGTTTAAGGACAGCAAGCTCCTCCTGATACAAGAACTTGCATTTAGGATATAAGGAAATATGCAACAGTAGTATGTCTTAAGTTCTCCATATATCACCTTTAGGAGACGTATTTGATGTCGCAACGCCAGCACATCTCCTGGAGCATCTTCATTCACCACCGCCTTCAAATTTAAATGGGTGGGGATGTGGTTACTAACCTAATAAGATGTTTTGGATAAAAGAGACTAAATAGGTAAAAAACATATTGTTACATTGTTCTGAATGAGCCTTGCGCGCTGGGCAAACTTGAGTGTACTGAGTGTTTCATTAGCAGAGCTGTACAGACACACAGAAAAAGAGATTTCAAGGGCACTTAACAAGATCCAATGCACTGGTCAACTTACACATAATACAAAGTTTCATTACCATACTGAAGGGCTGACATTTGCAATGATCATTGTTTTTGAGTTTCCTCCAAGTGAATCCTATGTGTCAAAAAGGAAACAAAATAAATTCTAGATATCAAGGTAACAGATATAGTTACTACTAGAGTAATACGTGTAAAGGTTGTTACTTGGAGAAGAAATGTCAATCTTGAGTCCCTATAAGGAACGTGTCTTTGTTTCCCATGCGCTAAATCAACTAAACTCATGATCACGAGGCTGTAATGCACAAATCATGAAATGATCATGGGTAAGACATGGAACAGAGAAAATTCTGGTCACTGAAAAAAATTCTCTAAGTTTAAGGGCAGTCACAAACCCCAATGTTGACAATGATTTGTTAATATTGACAGCTTCCTTCAACCGCTCACCTTCAGCGCCAGATGTCCTCTGCCTGTCTCAAGTTGAATCCTAAGAATTAGAGTTCCGCCGAGAGCAATATACAACAAGAAACAGGCAATGTCATTTATCACCTTTCAGACCCAGCAAGATCAACAAGATTTAGTCTTGCAAATCGTAAGTTTGTTGTCAAATCTTTTTCCCACCTACTCTCAATGGTACAAGTGAAAACACTGTGGGAGCGGCTACTTTCACGGTTCATATATGTAGCAGCCACTTTCCTATTTGCAGAACCCTGAAGTAAGGTTTTGAGCAAGTGGGATTGGTTAAATAGGATACATTTACCAGAGGACATTCACAAGAAAAAAAATATGCTAGAGAAAATGTACCGACCTTCATCAAAAGTCTTATTATGTCACTAACACAACCAACTTCAGATTCAGTCAATTTTTCAACATATACTCCTTTCATTATATCTTCTCGGAGCTGCACATTAGTTTTTTTTCTGGATAAGCACATATTGTGGCATCATATTGAAAGGTCATGTTAACTTGAAGCAACGGTGTGAAAGCATACAGGGAGATTTGAGGAAGAAGGATCAAGAAGATCTGTAATCTGTTCATTATAAATCTCTAAGAATGAACACTTGCAACTGTACTTGAGATTCTCATCCCTTCTGCTCTCTTCCTCCTGCAGTTTTTAGAATGCACACAACAAATTGGAGGTTATACAATCACGCAATACTTGATCACCTAATCAGCAACAACTAATGCATTCTTTATGTTTGAAGCTGCCAATGAAAGGAAAATGAATCTATGTGTTACCGTTCTAATTCGCGCAAACAAGAACTCAAAAATGCGTGGTGTCATCCCCCGGTCTGGACTAGGACTCACTTCAAGATCACTAATTTCACCAAGCATAGTGTACGTCTTTCCACTTCCAGTCTGCATACAATTGAAAAGTTCAAGGCCAGGAAACAAAAAAAAAGTTTTAGTAAATGATAGATTGAGTTGACAAAGACCTGTCCATAAGCAAAGACGCAACTGTTGTATCCAGCCATACAGTTCTCAACCATTGGTAAACCAGCGACTCGGAAAAGCACTTCCTACAACAAATGCAAGCTTAGCAGTTAATCACCATCCAAGAACCATGATTTGCATCATGATCAAATTGCATGTAAGCTGACCTGATCCACTGTTTCACATGCAACATGGTCGAATGTAAAACGGGTTTCTGGCTGCCCGATCCACGTGATGCTTTGTGCGCTTTCTTGTTTCAAGCACCGATTATAGCCGTGTGTGTTTTTCTCATTATTATTTAGAGGGCGCACACGGATAACAGCCTGGAAAAAGAACCATAAATGTAAGAATTGTATGGCAAAGTTGAGTCTTCAGCATGTGTCTTTGTTCAAAAACTCAAGGATCAAGCAGCCTGTTTGTAAATTAAAACTCAACCAGGTGAACAGGTGGGGCATTCAAACAATCAATGACAGAGTAACATTTACACTACTCTACCAAATCGGAGTTGAATCATTAAAAATGGTTAGTTGTTTTGCCCATCGGATGCATCAAAATTTAAGCCTTTGTTTTCCCCACAATTCCTTAATCTGAGAGCAACGCAACGAACAAAGTATATGACTGCAGCAAAACATGCAGTAGATGTAGTTCACCTGCACGTTGTTCTCCATCCAGAACGAGGGGTCCTCTCGGAGCTCAAAATGCGGCACCTCTGCCGTGTTCACCACTGTCGGTGGTGGTCCAAGTGACAACTGCGCGCCCCTCCCCGCAGCAGAGAAGCCCGACCCGAGCCCTGCCCCTCTGGGCCCACCGCTCATGGGCGGCGGCCTGGACCCGCTCGTCCCGGCGGCGTACACCGGCTTGGTGACGCTCTTCGTCGGCGTGCTCTGCGTGGACCCGCCCTCCGAGGCCGCCGGCGCCGGCGCCGGCGCCTTGCCGCGGTGCGCACGGGGAGTAGTCATCGCGCTGTACGGAGTGGCGCACCCTCCCGCCCGCGGCGGCAGGTCCTGGACCCAGCCGAACCGGGCCCGCGCGGCGGCCTTCTCGGGCGTCCGGAACGGGAGCTTGGAGGGCGTCGGCGCCGGCGACTCGGGCTTCCGTTTCACGCCGGACGGCGCCTGGATGGCGAGGAGAGGGGGCCTGGACGCGGCGTCGGTGCCCGCCGCGACGGCCGCCGCGACGTCGCCCGCCGGCGCGTTCTCCTCGTTACCGGCTTCCGAGACGGGAGCCCTCGCCGACGGCGTGCGGCGGTGCGCGCCGAGATCCCGCACCATCCTGCGCGCGGAAACCATAACCAACGCCTCAGGAACTCGAACCCAGGGAAAGCCCGAACCCGTTCACGAACGCCTGAGGAGGAGGAGGAGGAGGAGGAGGAGGAGGAGGAGGCACCTGAGCGGCGACGAGGAGGCGGAGGTCGCGGCGGCGGTGACCAGGAGGGACGGCGAGGCGGCGAATGGTGCGACCCTTCCCGTGTGAACAAGCGAGATCCGCGACACGGGAGCTCAAAATTTCAAATGCCCAGCTGGGGAAAGCTCCCTCTTCTGGTCGGTGGACGCAGATCGGGCCGGCGGCCGCACACAAATCACCTCGCGGCGCAGAAGGAAGACGGGACGGCGCCGCCGACGACCTACCCTTGCCTGCCTCTAGAATGCCCTGGAACTCTCCCCTTCTCCTCTCTTCTCCTCTCCTCTCACCTCCTCTCACCTCTCTCACTCCCCGTCGCGCTCGCTCTACTGTTTGAGTTTGACTAGGAGGGGGGGGGGAGATTAGAGCACAGACTGCAGAGTGATTCGGCCGTTGGCGACGGCCGTGCCGTGGGACCCCAAAGATTTCAACGGAATTTGAATCGAGGGGGGTGGGGGGGGGGGGACGGGCGGCCGGGATCTCACGCTTCGGAACCGTTGGACGGCTGGGATGGGGTCGAGGGGGCGCTCGGAACCGCGAACACGGTTTGAATTTGGACGGGCTGTTGAACTCTGCGCTTGTAGATCAAAATCGAACCTAGTTAGGTGAGCGAGTCCGCATTAGATGGATTTTCATCTCTTTCACTTCTTACTCCTCGGATCACAACAAGGGCACACGCACATAAACGTATGCGCTTCCTGAAAGGCCTTCATAGAAGAACATATAGAAGTTCGATGATCCACTGATGCAAGATATATACACACAACAACCAAAATTGAACTAACCAACGTCAAATAATTCGAAACGGGGAGTACAAGATAGCCATCGTGTACAACACACAGGCAATCTTCGCGGCTTCCCTACGATACACACCTGTACCCATCACTTGTGTTGATACCAGCGAAAGCCACTGAAAGGGCTTGGCCTCACATGTACCGGCTGAGCTGAAACGCTGGGGTTGTCGGTGTACAGCAGCAGCAGCACGCTGGGCTGCTCAGAAGAAGGGAGAGACGTCGTTCTCGGAGCCTGCGGTGGTGCTGGGGAAGTAGCAGCAGCAGCACGAAGGGACGGTTCCAGATAGGAGGGGCTTGGATCTGGGATCTGAGATGAAGAAGAAGAAGAAGAAGAGCTACTGATACGCTTTGCTGGGACAGAGGCTCCTTCTTCAACTCGGCCAATCCTGCCCTCCTTCTTCAACTCGGCTAACGTGTCTCTTACGGGCCTGAGTCCGTTCTCGATAGCCTGAACAAGATCTGTGTGTGTGACGGGCTGAACTACCACAGCTCGCCCCCCCCCAGCTGGACTGCCTCTACATGGGACTGATCCCCGGCTGCCTCAAACTGACGGTGATCGTCAACTGGTTTAACATAGGCCTCGCGTCCAGCTGCTGCGACTTCTGGCTGAAACGCCGTCGACAGTGTCGGCTCAAGAGGCGCGGCTTTTGCAGGCGCGGCTACTGGAGGATGAGATCTTTTGGACGGTTTCGCCTCGTAGCGTGGCCTGGGCTTGTAGGAATGGTGTCTGGATTCTGTCGGTCCGTCGTACTCCAAAGCTCTCTTGATCATCCCCATGATGTATGGGGCGTAAAGCAACGGGTCCCTGGTGCGTTTGTGATCCGAAACCAGCAAATCAATCTCGCCAAGAATCAAAGAAACGACGTCGAACGGGCGCTGTTCCACGACGTGATGTAGGACGTTCCAGCTATGTGTGGTGTTCCCGAATCTAGGATAAACGGTCATCCTAAGAATCTTGTTGGCTATGCTTGCCAAAGGAGATAGACCGTTGGTATGACCAAGGGTGTGTTCTGCAGCTGTATACAAGGTCCTCTTGGCATCATCATTTAGAAAAAGCTGCGAGTGTATCTCAGCCTGGGAACCTCTGGGGATGCCGAACCTCTCCTCCCATGCTCTCTTGTTAGTCGTGATCTTTCGGCCGTCTGCCATCCAAGTCATGGAGGTCTTGTCGGCACTGATGTGAACTGTAGAGTAGAACTGCCTAATTAGCTCGCTGTCCCAGTGACAACAGTAACTCATGATGTGCTCCAGTCCCAGATGTGCACACTGCTTTCTGACACCGGCAAAATGCTCTATGCTGTCGATGTGCTCCCAGTCGATCCACTTCATGTTAGCTAATCTAGCCCTACTATATATGGAAGTGTAGAGGTCCTGCTGCTCAATTGACCAGAATCTCCTATCTGTTGCTGTCCTCTGCCCCTCGTACTGATTCTTACTTCTGAGCCTCTTCAGCTCATCAGAAGGGGCTCTCATGTAATCCACAGGATCATGAGGAGGCCACACTGGAGAAAGTGGAGGCAGCTCATTCTCCTCCGCAATCTCAACCACTGGCTCCTGCAAGCCCTCATCTAAAGAAGACTCCTCACTAGGCTCATCTGGGTCCTCTGTTTGAGCAGCTGCCTCAGCACCTACTGTAGGTGGCTTGGTTGCCTCCACTGATGGATATGGATTTGTCTCTGTTCGGTTTGTAGTCTTCAGCAAAACATGTGAAAAAGGAAAAGAAGCATTTGTACCACCTCTGGATATATCACCAGATGAGCAAGCATTAGTACAGTACTTCTCATCGCTTGGCTTGGCTCCTTGCATTAGCCCTTCAAAGGGTGGTGTCATTCCCATATCTTGTGTGTGCCTGATAATGCAGCTCAAATGGCCTTCCTGGACAGGTCCTAAAACCTGCATGTATTTGTTAAGAAGTTCAATTCCTATGTGTAAATTTGAGGAACTCCAACGGTGAATTCAATATGATAGGAAGCATGTAATATAAACATGAGCACAAGTATATCCAATCTGCACCTAAAGATGGATGAAAAGAAAAGGCACTCACAAAGAAGAATATCTAGATAAATATCTAAAGTCAGAACCTTTAAACAACATAATAATGCTTCGTAACATGTCATAAAACACCACTAATAATCTGGTAAAAAACACTAATAATGATGACAGAAAGACATATTGTCATAACAACTAAAAATACTTGCATGTTAACTGATAAGTTAATATTGAAATGTGTCCTTACCTCTGGTCCGTTTTCAGAAAGCTCTTGAGCGCCCAGTAGCTCATTTTGTATATCTTGTGAGTGCCTGAAAGACAGTCAAAGTGAGTGTTACGCTGTTCTCCCTTACCTCTACAAACATAAATAACTGGAGAAAAATTCAAACCATGCAAACCTGACTGAGTCCACTAAGTTAACCATTTCATCTCCCAGGGAGCTATTTGCATTCCCAAAGGATGACACAACCAACTTTTGCTGTCTGATGTTCTGCAGTTTCATTTCTAGTTCTTCTCTTTGCATTCTTTCATGTTTTGCTTCTTCCTTGATGATGTTCACCTTAGGACAAATGATGAAAAATACTATTAGAAAGATAATGACAGAACATTAGGAAAATAGAAGCGGCACAACTCACCTTGTTTTCCAATTCGCATACAGTAATCTCAAGATCCTCGATTGACCTCTCTAATAGCTTGACTTCTTTATCCTTCTTTTCAGCACATGCCTTCCTTTCCTCTGCTATCTGGAAAAAGAACAATGAAAGTCTTGTACAAAAAAAACAATACAAGCAGTATTAGGGAAATATGATAAGTCGATAACCAAGTAGACCCTGAGCACCTGCTGAGCCTTTGTAGCAATAGATTCACTTTCTGCTATGAGTGTCTGAGCCATCTCCAGCTTCACTTTGAAAATAAGCACCTGAGCTTCACAGCATTGCTTTTCATCTAAAAGTTTGGACGATTTGTTTTGCAAACTTCTCAACTCAATCATATCTTCCTCAAGTTTTCCATTGATTTTACTTTTATGAGCAAACTCCTCTACGTTGCAACTGGTTCTTTCAATTCGCTTGAGCTGTGACTTCAATTCTGCATTCTCCATAGAAACTATGTTAAGTTCATCAATCTTTTTTGGTAGCACCTCCTCTAGGGCAGCAAGTTTCTCATTATTCTTCAAGATTTGAGCTTCTAATTGTTGTCTATCAAAAACTAGATCATTAAGTTCGATTGACTTAGATGCAAGCTCTTGTTCCAGTGATGTTATTGATTCTTTCATCTTACTAAGCTCATTTGCTTTATCTTTCACTACAGACTCTGACTCTTGTACCATCCTGATATCGAATGACATGCCCTCTGCTAATTCATCACCCCTTATTAATTCTGATTGGAGGAGAGGGTGGTGGGTGCTTAGCTCCTCAATAACAGATGAAAGGTGTTCATTTTCTTTCATCACCTCGACTAGCCTATCATTCAACTGATTATTTTCTAGCTGGAGCTCATCTAGGTTTTCTTTTGTCAATAATTCATTCGTTTTGCTGGCATCCAGCTGCCGTTGTAGTGATGTAATCACCTCCGCCATTTCACCCTCGGCCTGGCGCCGGATTTCATCTTTTTCTTCCTCAGCAGACCTATGAGATTCCTGATCCTGTTGGTACCTTGTATTTAAGTTGTGTGCTTTCTCAAGTGAATCTTGCATTCTTTTCAGCTTTGTACTGAAAGGTGAATCTCTAGCATCATAAAACATCAAAGTTTGCATTTTTGGATCTTCATTGGCTGAGTATTCCTGTCTGAGGATGTCAAGCTCACTGTTTAACCTCGAGATTTCCATATCCCTCTTCTGCAGAATTTCTAAGGTTTGGTCATTGCTTTTCTTCAGCTCAGCCGATTCGTTTATAGATTTAACTAGGTCTGATTCAAGATCTTCTATAATATACCTTAATGCTTTCAACTCATCACCTAAACCAGTCATTTTTTTCTCAACTTTGGCATGGGCTGTTTTCTCTTCCACAAGAATCACTTTAAAAATGTCCAACTCCAGTTGCAGCTTTAGTACATCTTCTGGACTCTTCAGGAAACCCTCATCAAAGTAGTCTTCTATCTTTGCAGGTGCATGAGAGCCATATTGACACAATTTTGACGAAACATTCTGTCCATAACATCAAATAGCATAAAGTTCAGATTTTTTTTCATTTTTACCTTCACCGCAGTGGATGAACGTATTGTCGTATAACATAAGAGCATATATGAAGTCAGAAGGTGCGGTTATAGGGTTTCTGTCCTGACTCAAGACTTAACAATATTAGGTGGCATTCCACAAAGGTGTAACTAACTGAAAGGCACTGTAGATGCAGTTTGCAGGGATATTGATGGACAGTGAGGATAATAAGTTGATCAATATGGAGAATGAGGTTTAATTCTAGTGTTGGAATGACCTCAAAGATATTTGTGTCTTGTTGTCGTTCATATCTCTGAGGTATTTCGTCGTTAAGCAAAAGCAAGCATGTTAAGGGCCGTTTGCTGGGGAACAGACAGGCCCTTAGTGATGCTCCGAAACCAAATTTCAAACCGGCAAAAACATAGATAAAACGAACTGAGACAATGGCAGTAGCATTAGATGTAATTCACCTGCACATTGTTGCGGTTCTCCTCCCAGAACGAGATAGCATCCCGGACCTTGTAATGCGGCTCCTCCATGGGACTCGCCCTCGCGGTCGTCAACCCCCACCTCCCCACCAGCTTGGGGCCGAGCTTCCTTGGCGCGTGGGAGGTGCTCGCCGAGCTCGCCCGCGTCGGCACTTTGCCCGTCCTTACGTCCAAACTCTTCCTCGGCGCCGGCAGCGACCACCGGGGCGCACCTGATGCGGACGGCTGGATGGCGCGGAGGGGAGGCCGGGAGGCCGCGCCAGGCTCCGTGGGCACGCCTGGCGGCGCGTTCTGGGCGCCCCCGACTCCCGCGCCGGAGGTCCTCGCCGCAGCGCGGCGGAGGGCGCCGACGTCCCGCACCATTCTGCGCGTACATAAAAAAAGTCCTCAAATTTCCGAACCAAAAAACAAGTTGATTAGGCGAGCGGTAGCGAACGAGTGACCGGCCGGAGCGGTGCTGCGGCGACGGCGATGGGCGGGGGAGGCTAGGGTCTAGGGCTCTGGCCTTCTGCGTTGGCGGAACGGTGAGGCGGGCAGCGATGTCCGTACCCGGGTGAGGTGGCGGCGACGCAGGCTGATGTCGCGGCTGCTCGGCGTCGTCCCGGCCGAGGATTGCAATGGCCGGACAGGCCTGGCGGCGGCGGCGGCCCCCCGCTGCTTGGATTCAGTGGCCTTCGGCGGAACGCTGTTCGGGTTGGGAAAGGCTCGAAAGCCGATGCGTACGCCGTGGTATCCATTGGCTCCATTCTCGGTGCAGCTTACGGTAGGGGACGCCATTACTCCGCGCCTCTTCATTTCAAAAGATAAAAACACGAGGGAATCTTACATATCTCCAATGGGCAATAGCAGGTGCCAGTCAAAGATTCAAACAAATTGTTTGATGCTGGATTAATTTAAAAATAAACTAATCAACATTAAATAATTCAAAATAGATAGTATTAAACATGTCAAAGCCATGCATTAGAGTTTCTACGTGATTTCTAATACGACGTCCCAGTTGAGTGCCTCTTTTTAGTGTATAATCTTTATTACTGTATGTTAATGTTTGCTTATAAATACAGAAATACATTGAAGTAAAAAAATTTGATGATACTGAATCTGAACTCTAAAAGTTACAGATTGTTAAACTACATGTCGGTCAAAGATAAGAACTTTAAATTCTGAAACTGCCAAACTGATGCATCGATCCTCAGCAGCCATGGCATACAATTTTTCAGTCTCTGTTTTATTGTGTCGGTTTCAGATATCATGAAAGAAAAAAGCGCAAAGCCACTGTGCCAACCGAGCAACACAGCGCCAAATGACGAAGGATTTGTAAATGAGATTTCGGAGTTTTTTTTGTAGGGAAAAAAG
The DNA here is from genome assembly GCA_030760725.1 of Neostapfia colusana. Classification (NCBI taxonomy): domain Eukaryota; kingdom Viridiplantae; phylum Streptophyta; class Magnoliopsida; order Poales; family Poaceae; genus Neostapfia; species Neostapfia colusana. The sequence continues at coordinate 102,963,029 of JASWHV010000010.1, forward strand.
GGGATCATCGAGCTCGATCCCTCCCGAGACGGACACCGGAACAGGCGGGGCCTCTCTAATGGTGACTACGCAGTTCTGCTTGTACACGGGGCGAGTGTCACGGGAGCAGATGCGGCGCGCCGGCGAGCTCCTGCCACAGCGCGGCGGCCGGCGGGAACGCGCCGCCGGCTTTCCATGTTCTGTCTGCACGGGCGCCGTGCAACACCGTCGTCGCCGGCAAGTGCAGCGGACCCGCGCCGAAGGCCAGCTGGGCCATGTTGCCAGTGGCGCCGGCTGCCTGCTGCCCGAGGCCGAGGTCGAAGCCGAGCCGGCCTTCGAGCAGCGGCGCCGAGCCCAGCAGCAGCGAGCTGAGCAGGCTGCCGCTCTGGGCCGGCGCCGGCGCTGGCGCTGGCGCAGCCGCAGGGGACGGCAACGTGAAGGGGCCGCGTGATGGGACGACGGCCGCCGCGGGCGCTGGCGCAGCCGCATGGGACGACGACGCGAAGGGGCCGCGTGATGGGACGACAACCGCCGCCGGCGCCGCCGGTGCAGCCGCAGGGGACGGCGACGCGAAGGGGCCGCGTGAGGGGACGACGGTCGCGGCGACGGCGACGGCGCGGGTGGGCCGCGGCGGCCGCGGGCGCTTGCGCGTGGACCCGCCGACGGGGACGTTGCGGAGGGACCCGCCGAGCGTCCAGTACCGGCGGCACGCGCGGCAAAAGTGCCGCGGCTGCGCCGTGTTGTAGTTGTTGTAGTAGCAGAACTTGGTGTCCCGCGACGCGCACCGCGGGCACTGCTCCCGCCCCGTCACCGTCGTCGGCTTCTGCGCGGCCGCCGCCTGCAGCGGGACCGCGTCCTGCGGCTGCCGCGCCGTCATCCCCGGCGCAGGCGTCGGCACGACGGGCGGACGGCGCAGCGGCGCTTCCATATGGCCGGTCTCGTCGTCGCTTGCTCTTGCTGGTATCGATAGCTGATCACGGTGGTCGATCGAGGCTCGCTTCACAGGCTACGAATATATACACCGCTCGCTCGCTCGCTCGCCGCGAGCTGTCGCTGGCTGGCTGGCTGATGATGACGCCGGTGCAGTGTCGCGTACGGCGCGCACAGCTGTTTGGAGAGAGAGAGACAGAGACAGAGGGGGTGGGTGGGGAGCAGAGCATCGAGAGGGACTGCACGGCTGGGCGCCCTGCGGACTCGTACGGAGGCATCAGGTCAGGACGCGCGCGCAGGGTTTTGGAATCGTGTGTCGTCTTTCTTCCTCCCGCGTCGCGAGACAAGACGAACGGAGGCGTCCGGATTCGTTCCGCGCGCGCGCCCCCACACCCACCAGCCAGCTGCCGCCGGCCGCATGCTCCTACCGCCATCGAGCTAGCTGCGGCCAGCCTCTCCGGCGCTTGAAGCTCTAGCTCGAAAGCGACGCGTCGTCATGCATGAGCATGAGAGGCCGGCCGGCTCGCGCGCGGCGGCTTAACTAGTTGGTGGTCAGGTTAGTGTAAGCCAGCTAGGCGACGTAGAGACGGAGCTGGCATGCAGTGATGATGATGACGACGACGACGAGTGCAGCACGATACCCCCATGGCAGGTGATGAATGTGCGGCGGAAACACATGCGCAGAGACGACAGACGGACGCATGCGATCGTCTTGGCGTGCTGCTTGCTTGCTTGTAGGGGACGACGGACAGCGAGCGCTCTGCTAGCTAGTGCATGCTAGGCGCCGCCGCCGCGCCGTTGGTGGGGAGCCACTGAGAGCAACGCATATGCAGGGCCCGGGCGCCATGCAGTTCCAAGCGCAACCCGCCGACGGCCGTGGGCGCGCCGTGGACGTATGGACGCCCGGCCGGCCGGGCCGGCTGATCGGCCGGGCATCGCGGCATCGGCGCCGGCGTGGCGGACGCGGTTGCATCGAGCGTGGTCTCGATCGATGTGTTGGGCCTCCGTTTCCTACGCGGGCTTTGCTTGACGTCAGGCCCATCTGTTCCTCTCCCTCTCGCCAGGCCCACACGCTCCTCGACTCGAGCCTCCTCTTCTTCGTCGCGCCCCACCCCACCCCCCTCGTCCCCGCTTCGCCGCCGTCGAGCAGGACCAGGAGCAGGAAGGGAGGGACGGGGTCGCCGGTCGTTGGGATGGGGCGGGAGGTGGCGGGGAGCTGCGTCGACGGGGTCGTCACGGAGATGGTGGCGGCCTACTGCGGCAGCATCTACGCCGCCAAGCCGGAGCTCGCCGCCCGCCGCATCGAGGCCATCGGCTTCCAGGTCGGCCACCAGCTAACCGAGAGGTGACCAACTCTCCTCTCTCCACCCCATCCTCTTCCGTTCTCGTCTGCCCGACTCGGCCCTCCCCCTCACACCGCAGATCGGCGCCAAGCCCGCCTCGCGGGGCAGATCCTGACCTGTTTCTTTTCTATTAGTATCACTTATCTCAGGTTCGTGCTACCAGTCGAATTCGTAGCGCGATCCGTCCTGGACCTCATCATCCAAACCCCCGCTGCCGCTGCAAATCGGTTCGCCGCGTCAGATCTAGGAGCACTGACCAACGTAGCGATCCTTAACCAGGCAGCACAGCTGCTTCGGAACCAAATTATTCTTCCGCGAGGTGTGAGGTGCTTCTACAGATTGGATCCGTTGAGCGCAACTTCATCTAGCTCTACACAGGTCGCTGCACCTGTTGGATCGCAGCGATGTAATTTTCTAGCTTGGTAAAGTTGATTCCGATCTCACGTCAGTAGAATTTGTGTTTTTTGACGTCTCGTATACACCATGTCATGACTTGTTGGTTCACATCCATTCAAGTCAATGCACCACCTACTCCTACTCCCACTCGAGCAAAGCCTGACCGAAAATCCACATGCTCGCTCGCTCGCTCGCTCCATCGTATTTCAGGTACACGATGGAACGCCCTCGGTTCACCGACCACCTCGACGCCATCAAATTCATCTGCAAAGACTTCTGGTCAGAGCTGTTCAAGAAACAGATCGACAACCTGAAAACCAACCACAGGGTGATTCTTTTTCTTCTTTCTTTCTGTTTTGTTCCTCCTAGCAACGCGGCCATAACGTTTTCTTGTCTGCAGGGCACCTTCGTTCTTCAGGATAACCGGTTCCAGTGGCTGACTCGCGTGTCTCTAGACCCGCCTGCGGATACGACGGATCCAACTGACACTGACTCCGCGCCGTTGGGCGGCGACGCCGATACCACCGCAGCAGCAGCAGCAGCAGCCCAGACGACGAGCATGCTTTTGTATTTCCCGTGCGGGATAATAAGAGGCGCGTTGACCAACTTGGGGATAGCCTGTTCCGTCTCCGCCGACATGTCAAACCTTCCCGCGTGTAAGTTTGAGCTGAGCTGAGTTGTCCCTCTTGGTTTCATGGGTAAAGCCTGGGGATGAGCCTGACTGACGTGAACTATCATCTGCTTGGCAGGTTCGTTCGTGATCCGTATAAAGCCATGAAGTATCATGTGCTTGGCGTTTTGGCTTTTAGGTGCTTGAACACCACCAAATGCGAAGGGTTGTACCGTAGCTTCTGCGTTTATTAGGGCAAATGCTCTGTCTACCTGTTGATTTTCTCCTTGTGTTTTCTCTCACCGACATGTTTTTTGCTTTTGTCCCCCTGTGAACGGTTGGTTCCTTCCTCAGTCTCCAGTGACTGGATGCAATTATCTGTTGCATGGTGATATTTGCTCTTAACTGCTTGTTTGGTCAACAATATATCCATGTGACTAGGAGTGGAGTAGAGTAAAAAATGAACTACCCCCTCCGTTCTCAAATAATTGACGTTTAGGACTAAAAAAAATTAGTTCGATTTGAATTAAATTAACTGTTCTAAACGTCATTTATTTCAGAATGGAGGGAAGTAATTTTTTACTTCAGTTCTACTCAAATCCACTCCGGATGGAGAGTATTTAACTATATTCAAACACAAGACTAATTGGGCGAAGCCAAACACCGGCCTTGTTTCGAATAAAATAAGTATGCTGTGGATCCTACAAGAGATGAAATGAGAAGACCATTTCATCAGGGTATAAGCTAATTGTTTGGGGGGGGGGCTGCTCCCAAGCGAGATCACAATCAGTTGCTGTGTAGTTGTTAGAGCTGCTGGTACATGACAGTAGCTCCAAGACTTTGAACGCCTCGGTTTGTCGTCCTCTCCTAAACAAACTCACGTGTTCACGAACGCGCTCCATGGCAATGTAGGCCTGCTAGTCGCTGAGGTGAGGTGGGGTCAGGAGAAGGCCCACTAACCCTTTTGGGCCTAATCAGTCAGGCGCGCTCCTTGTGCCCGTTTGGACTGGAGACGGGTGCGTGGATCAACTCTGGGCCGGCCCGGCCCAAAGAAAACGCATCGACTCGATATATTCACTCTATTTTAAATTAGTTGATGGTAATATAATTTTAAATTAACTAACATTAAATAATTCCAAATGAAGAGACTAGTTGCATTGTTCTCGTGTTGTTAGTCAACAATCATCCAAAACTTGACCTGCATTCATTCAGAGAGGCATCCTCAACGCCCTTCAGAGAAAAAAAAAGGGTTTCTTCAACGCCCTCGAGGGGAAAAAAAAGAGCTTCTTCAACGCTTGCGAGTTGCGACCCCGGACGCGCTCACGCCGCCGCCCGCTTCTCCAATCCCTCCCCATCCAACCAAACCTCTGCAATTTCCAACCCGGGTTTGCCGTTTCTTCACTCCAAATCCATTTCTCCTCCACAAGATTTCCACCTGCAGCCGGCCGGAGTTCTTCGAAGATCCAGTTTTTTTTTTCTGCACCTGTTGATCCAGGAGCAAACCGAAATCCACCCCCCTCCCCCATTTCGTACGGAAATCTCGGCAGTTTCCCCACTCCGTCCGTGTCCCCACTACGCTCGTTGATCCGAGCCGCCACCGAGAAGCTGCGATTTTTTTTTTCTCTTTCTTTCCGCCAGGGAGCGGCGTTTCGTCGATCCGAGGAAATCGGCGGAGGGTTCATGCATCTCTCGCTATGGAAGCCGCTCTCCCACTGCGCCGCCGTGCTGCTCGCCAAGAGCAGCGGCCGGCGCCGCCGCGGCGGTCGCGGCGGCAACGGCCACCGTGACGACCCGTCCTCCTTCCTGCGGCAGCTGCGCGACGCGCTCGACGCGGCGTCGGAGGACGGCACCCTCTGCCCGCCGCTGGACTACGCCGGCGCCGACGCGGACGCTGCCGTGTCCCGCTCCCGCTCCCTGGCTCGCCTGCGCGCGCAGCGGGACTTCCTCCGCGCCACCGCCCTGGCCGCCGCCGCCGCCGCCGGTCCCTTCCGGTCGCTCTCCGACCTCCCACTCCTCCCCCACGCCATCGCCACCTTCCTCGCCATGTATCCGGACTACGCGTCCACTTCAGACGTGGACCGCCTCCGCGTGGACCACTACTCCCACCTCGACGCCCCTGGTGCCGGCAGGATCTGCCTGGACTACTGCGGTTTCGGCCTCTTCGACTCCAGCTGGGACTCCTCCTCCGCGTCCTTCACGTTGCACGAGCTCAATGCCAATCTGAGCAACCATGCGCGCTACGGTGGCGCTGAGCCCGGCACTGTTGAGAACGACATCAAGGAGCGCATCTTGGAGTACCTGAACGTGCCAGCCAGCGAGTATGCGCTGGTGTTCACCGTGAGCAGAGGCTCGGCCTTCCGGCTGCTTGCAGAGTGCTACCCGTTCGAGAGCAACCAGAGGCTGCTCACCATGTTCGACCATGAGAGCCAGTCAGTGAACTGGATGGCACAGATTGCGCGCGCAAAAGGTGCCAAGACACGCACCGCGTGGTTCCGATGGCCAACATTGAAACTCTACTCGTCAGAGCTTCGGAAGGAGATTGTGGGCAAGAGGAAAGGGCGACGAAGAGATGCTGCAGTCGGGTTGTTTGTGTTCCCTGCACAGTCTCGGGTGACTGGTGCTAAGTACTCTTACCAGTGGATGGCTCTTGCGCAGCAGAACGGATGGCATGTGATGCTTGATGCAGGTGCGCTTGGTCCCAAAGACATGGATTCGCTGGGGCTCTCGCTGTTCCGTCCGGACTTCATTATAACTTCATTCTACAGGGTGTTTGGTGCAGACCCGACTGGGTTTGGTTGCCTTCTGATCAAGAAATCTGTTATTGGGAGCTTGCAGGGGAGGAATGGGTGCAATGCGTCAGGGGTGGTGAGGATTGCTCCTGTGTTTCCTCAGTATCTTAGTGACTCAATTGATGGATTTGATGCATTTGACGGGCTTGAAGATGACTCCAGCATTAACAAAGAGGAGAAACAAGCATCAAATGGCCATATTGGGTCGCAGCTGCCAGCATTTTCAGGTGTATACACGTCTGCTCAGGTTAGAGAGACGTTTGAGAGTGATCCTGGTCGTGACAGCAGCTCAGATAGGGACGGGGCAAGCACCATCTTTGAAGAAACCGAGAGCATCTCTATGGGTGAGGTAATGAGGAGCCCGGCATTTAGCGAGGATTGCTCATCAGAGAATTCTTTCTGGGTTGATGTTGGCCAGAGCCCGTTGGGTTCAGAGAAGTCAGGTCAGTTCAAGAAAGGGAAATTGGGATCACCATTACCGTCTTCTTGGTTCAACGGAAGAAAGAATAACAAGAGGATGTCACCAAACTTAACTTCCAGGATATCGAGAAGCCCACTTTATGATGGTCATGTGATCTCTTTTGATGCAGCTGTGCTATCAGTCTCACAAGACACAGGCTGCCTCAAGGAAGATCCTGAAGAAGAAATATTCGAGGATGGACGGAGAAATCATTTCAGGCAAGTTAGTGAAATACAAGAAGAGCTAGAGGTTGAAGAAGTGGCATGCCAGAATGGTATGAACGGTGTTGTTGATCAAAAAGAAAGTGCAATAAGGAGGGAGACTGAAGGGGAATTCCGCCTACTGGGTGGTAGGGATGGCAACAGCAGATTTACTGGGGGTCGGCTCTTTGGTGTTGACGAGATCAATGGAGCCTTAAGCATGGGGCGTAGAGTTTCATTCAGTACAGAGGCTAATGTTATTGCTGACAGGCTAAATCGGGCCTCAGATGCCGCGGAAGCTTCTGGGTATACATTTCGTGATAATGATGTCTGTGCAAATGATGGGCATGATGATGCCCAGGACTGGGGCAGAAGGGAACCAGAGATCATTTGCAGGCACATTGATCATGTTGATATGATGGGGCTCAACAGAACTACTCTTAGGTTAAGATACTTGATCAATTGGCTAGTCACTTCACTGCTGCAGCTGAAGTTGCCAGACTCAAAAGGTGGTGACGGCATCCCTCTTGTCCACATTTATGGTCCAAAGATTAAGTATGAAAGGGGAGCAGCTGTTGCTTTCAATGTGAAACAAAGTGATGGAACGTTCGTTAACGCTGAAGTTGTTCAGAAGATTGCTGAGAAAAATGGCGTATCTGTTGGCATTGGTTTTCTCAGTCACATAAAAGTAGATATGAAGCAGAAATTGTTAAATGGTGCGCTAGATATACCCGAGGCATCTTTTTACAAGAATGGTCGGAGAGACAATAAAATGTTGACTGTAAGAGTTGAAGTTGTGACTGCTTCGCTTGGCTTCCTTACTAACTTTGAAGATGTTTACAAGATGTGGGTTTTTGTGGCCAAGTTTCTAGATCCTTCATTTCTGGAAAGTGAGCGTCTTACAATTGCTGCTGACTACTCAGAAGGACAATCTTGAGCATGAAATGTAACTTAGCAACAGCAAAAGGAGAGGAAGGTGATTTCTCCTTTTGTTGAAGCATATTATCTTTTGAAGGTTTCGAGGGGTAATTGGTAGTGGATGTAGCAGATTTGTTTATTCTTTTACCTAGTTCCTCGATATATGACTTGTTTGGTTCATGTCGAGTTTGCTCAAATATGTACCAGCAGCTTATGAGTAGAGCTCTTTTCCACTGAACAATTTCTGTAAAGCAGCTCACTGGAAATGAAATGGTGTTCGTTAAGGGTCTGCTTGACTAGTTTTGAGTCTTCACCTTTTATACTAATAAGAGGTTGTAAAATAGTATAATTCCTAAATCTTTTGTGCTAGGCCGTGGATAAGGATGGTGATATCTGCATGTTTCAACCTTCAAATGGTAATGGTAGCATGACATTGATATTCCATCCTCTTGAAGAAAGCTGTAGATTGCAGCCACTAGGTTATATCGGTAGCGTTTGGAACATCCTTTAGGTTTAACTCTATGGTGCAAACTTCCAATTTTCTATGGCCATATTTGTGACTGTGGCTTCTTTGCAGGATATGTCCTGTCCACCAAGATGGTCAGCAGGAGAGTGAAGTAATCAAGAAAATTTGAAAAATTAACTCAAAGATCCCCGTTTACATGATCATTGTACAGAATAGCAATATTCCAAACAGTCTATTCGTGCTGGTGAGTAATCATTTCTTTTGATCAGTTTCAGAAGGAAAAGAAGGAGAAAAATTGTTTTTTTTTTCTTTATGAACCTTTTTTCGCTGATGAGATGCTTAGTCATAACATTTTGTTTCTGTTAATGAAATTTAGAAAACAGCAAACCTCTGTTTGATCAGTTCACTATAATTTCTTGACTTTCTCCTATTATCATTTCACTTATGGTCTATTATCAGCGCTTTGGTTTGGATTCTGCAAGGACATACCTCCCACATGGGAATCAGGCTACTACGAGGCTTCGGCGTCCCAGCACAGACAATACGTGGAAAAGCTGAGCTCCGCATATAAAACAGAAGGCATACCCTTGTTGGTAGCTGGAGGCAATTTGTGGCTCACGACAGATTGAAACTAGGCGACATCTGCTTGTTCCATCTGATGAAAGACAGGAAGGCGCTTACCGCGCCCGTCCACATTATTCGAAAAGAAGAGGGGTTTACTTAACTGGAATCAATCAACACTGTTCATGGTAGTGCTTTTGTATTAGAGACGACCGTTAGCTATGGCTTTATGCTTGTCCGTATCTTGGCTCACCCAGTAAACCGATACTTGACACCCTAAGAAATCCCCAATGTGATGGATTTCTATGGAACCTATATCACATCATCACTTGAATGTGTTGTTTGGTTTGGATGAGTGAATAAGATGCATGCTTTGGGAAGACCGGGATGAATTGTAGTATGGACTCATCTCTAGAGTTTCAGACGTTGTTGTGCATTCTTGGATTTTTCCTATTTGATTCCCCGTTTTTTGGATGAGAAGATATTTTAGATCATGTCCTGCACATATAAAGTGTGGGATGAAAGCCCATAACTGCACATGATCAGATGGACACCGTCGGCGTCGGTTGCATCGATCCTCCGGACTCCTAGCCATGGCTGCTGAGGTCTCGCACGCGTGTTGCCTTGCCTGACGGCGTCACGAGACCACGAGGACGGCGGTGGCGGCGGCGGGCACCTCCTGCCGGAGACGCGGCCGCCGCGACGCGCATTGCTGCTCGGGGCGATCGGCAGAAGCGTTTCTTCAAGGCCATGGTTGGCGATTTCCTCTCCTTCGTCGTCAGAGGTAGATTTAAATGTCCGTTTGGATCTGAACAAGCTGGTGTTCAGATCTGGGTGGAGGCGCGTTCTCCTGTGCTTATGAACTGAAGCAGCAGGGGTCAGATGCTGGCGTTCAGACACAGTGGGGTGTGTGAGAAGCTGGGTGTCTTTCCATGTCGTCATGAACTCTTCGATCAGCTATGCATGCCTTTGGAATTCTCCCAGTCACTCAAACGAAGCCAGAAATTATAAGTTCTAAACGGCAATGCTTCCGTTTGGCATCTTACATGTAGAGAAGTACCACGATAGAAATCGTAACTCAGGTCAACCGAAATGTGACACCAGAGCATCTTAACAGGAAATAGTATGATATGTGATATCATGGACGACAACAACAACAACAACAAAGCCTTTGTCTCGAGATGTGATGTCATGGACAACACTAAGAAAATACTAAATCCACAGGCACATGCCATTGCCTTGTAACTACAATTATTTCAGACTAGTCTAGGAAACTCGGGAGGCTGGCTGGCTATTCTTGGAGAGGTTCTTCTAACTTTTGCAGTTAAAAGGATACAAACACCAGAATAGCTTCTTCTCCAAAGGACGAGAGGTGTTCCTTTCCAAAGGACGGAATCCAGGTGGCAAATTCAAGTACCTGCCAAGTAACAGCACCGAATGGTCAGTAAAGGCGTGGGCGATACGACAAACAAGTCTGGGAAATGGTCAAACTGAAACAAATTCCAAAGATTTGAAATGTAAGCAAGAAACGAAATTAGACCACAGCTTATGGGCAGGGACAGGGATAAGAGAGAAATAACACGTTCTTGCACAACACTTCAACAAGGTAATGCAGCAACCAAAAGGGTACTAACCATACATAAACACTGCAAGACAGAATATGTGTACTACTAAAGGAATCCACAGGTTTATTCAAAGAAGTTTTGCTTACAAAATCGATAGGATGGTGTCAGCATGAGAGAACAGATATCTTTTTCTTACGAGAAAAGGCTTAAGTGATCTCAACGAAGGAGAAAGGACCCTAAAGTGGTTCTGTTCTTATGAGTTGAAACCGCAGGGTGAGCTGTGGTCTATCAATTAAAATGTGTTGTGTCTCACAGTTAGGACAGCTGATTTTCCAGCAACTTTTCCCCCTACGTTCGATTTTTAAGAGCCATTTTGAGATCTTAAATCAAAGCTTACAGGTTAGGATAAATGAAAAGATCAAGATTACCAAAAGAGAGACATGCTTCAAGGTCAGAACCTTTGCCATGCTTTAACTGGCCTCTCTTGCATCACCCATCTTTCCCGTTTCCTAACAAATCCCAACCGTATCCTCAATCAACTTTAGTTTCAATATTGTGCAAATGCGCAGCCAATCCAATTTACTTGAATGTACATGTAAATCAAATAGTAACGTCGATACAGAGAAATGCACATCAGCTTCAAGTTTTCATTCTTCAAAAATTTAACTAATTATTTGTTGTCTTTGTCTAGTGAGGAATGCATCCACAAAGAAAAGGAACTTTACAGCCAGAAATCCAAGTTATGTGCTAAGCCAGGGCTCTGCTAATGTAACTCGCTGTTTTCTTTCTAAAAGTTCTGAACTCTCAAATATCGTATAAAGAAAAAAAAACAGGAAAGGAGACCTACATCATTCTAGGACAGAAGGTCCCCGTCAAGCTGTGTAGCCTCCAACATCAACCATCTTTCCCATTCCCTATAAAAACCCAATTTTGATTTCCTTAAATCAGTTCCATTCCACTTTGTTGTAAGAGTAGCAAAGCAACCAAACTTGAAATTCATTTTTGGTATTTCTCTAGGATTTTTTTTATGTTTCTTTCCAGTTTTTTTTTCTCATTTGATGATCCTATAGTTATATAACTAACCTAATTCAGAATATAGCCAAGGTCCAACAGACACTCATTCAATCTATATATGAAACAAGGCAATGCATTCACGACACACGCCAATTTACCACAATCAACAAAACTAAAAGTGTATAGCGTGTATCTCCCTATGACCTATGCAGACCGAAAGATGCAAACTTTGAGTCATAACTGCGAGATGAGATGAGATGATACACAATGCAGAACGGCTACTAACTTAGATAGCATTAGCGATCCTGGCAAGTGCGGCGGAAGGAGGTACCCTGGGAGAGCTCGCAGCAAGCCCGCGCGCTGGCGCCCGGGTGCGCCGTGAGCCGCGCCATCACCGCCGCGATCGTCACCGGCGACCCCATCATCGCCGCCAGAGGCCTGCACGCACACACACACACACACCAAAAAAAAAACAAAAAAAACCACACAACGAACTCAGCCACCGCGCCAAAACCACGATTTCAGGGCGCCACCCGAACGCCTCTACGTGTGCGGTCCACACGCAGCTTACCGCGCGGCCGCGACCGGGGAGGAAGCGGCGAAGGCGGGCGTGGCGCCGCGGCGCGGGGCAGCGAACGGAGGCGGGGCCCGGAGTCCCGCGGTGGCGGTGGCGGTGGCGGGGCGACGGACGGCGGCGAGGACGGTGCGCGAGGCCGCGCCGCGCCACGCCATGGGCTAGGGTTGGGGAGCTGGGAGAGATGGCGATGGGGGAGTGGCGGCGCCGGCGGCGGCGGCGGCGGATGGGTGCAGGATTTTTAAGGGTAGGGTGGGGGGGAGGAAGAGACTGTTGGGCTGGGCTTGTGCAACCATTCGTCTTGAGGTTGTCCAAACTACTACGGCCCATGGATGCCATTGGTACTCAAACCTCTGCTAATTACTATAAACGGTAATGAATGAAACGCATCTCGAACTTGTTGCGGCTTGAAGCGGGTCCGGCCCACGTACCCGCGCCTCGTGATCCCGGCCCACCGCCGTACCCCGCGCTTTCCCGTTGCGTCGACGCGTGGCCCGGCCTATCACTGCTGCTCGTGCGCGCGGAATCCGGGAATGGAAGTACAAAATATAAACCCAAAGAATGAGATCGCCCGTTTCGTTTTTTTATGTATAGTGTTCTATCCAGATTCTTATAATGTCATTGTCTGTGCCATACCAAATTGGACCAAAAATTTTAAAAAAAATCTCATTACCGTTTGAAACAACTTTCTAACAGACCATAGCAACGGGCCGGGAGGATGGTACGTGCCACTACGCGGGTGCACTAGATCGACCCGTAGCTGCTGCTGACAAAGCAACTCACGGGGTAACGTATCCTATCCTGAGTAACCAAGAGACAACCGGCTTATCAGGCATGAGCTAGACACGTGGCTGCGGGTCCCACCTAAGGATCCGGATCGGACTCAGGAAGGCGTAACCGCACGAGGAGTGAGCCGACCTCCAAGGTCAGAGGAGATGTCTGGCTTTCAAGCCCGGTCAAAGAGGCCGGAGGAAAGAGCAATCCGGGCCACAGCTCGGACCGGAGGCAGGCGAGAGGTTTAAATAACGATGTGATGGAGCGATAGAAGGAATTCAAGACAGGGTAAGAGACCACGCGCGACAAGATAAGCACAACATCGGGCTATCATTACCACTCGTCCCATCCCGCTCGGCGCGGGTGTAAAGGGACACAAAGTAGACGTAGACTAGACGAAGCAGGTGCAATCATCGCTCCTGCACCGCTTCCGACCGTCTTAGACGCTGACACATCATATAAACCTCCGCCTCATTTATGAGGAGCTAGTGAGTAGGTATGTGCATCTGAGCTATAAAAGGGAAGACTCGTAACCTCCTTCATACAATAAAATGGACTGTAAAAGGGAAGACTCATAACCTGCTTCCTCACACACACGTGACACTTAGTCTTTCTCTTGGCTCTCGCGTGCAGGATAGCCTCGCTTGTAACCACAGTTAGTTACTTAAATTGCCTGAGCTAAACAAGACCGACAAACACCACAGACTAGACGTAGAACACGTTATTCAATATAAATCATTATCTTTATTAACTAGTCATACAGACATAAAATGCGAAACGCCGGTGACAAAGCACCAACAACAACCATACCTATCGAAGTAAAGCAACTTGTATTACAATTTACAAGAATCGGAATGGACAGGACCTCTGGCATCTCATCATTCTACTGGCGATCAACTAGGCAAGCATAAAAGCCGATGATCAGATCGGAACAAAATGGAATGGGGGGATACAACAAACAGGACCTTATGGGAGAGGAAACGCACAAACTATTTACACCACATCTGCACACAACAAAGGAGCTGCCTCAGGGAGAGCAGGAGCTTCTTGGCTCCTCGCTGTAGACGACGGTCTCGCTGGAGCCAACAAGCACGGGCCTCTCCCTCTCGTCGTCTCCCCACCTGACCACCTCCCGGCCGTAACGGAGCGCCGAGCGGACCGACTCCTGGTCCAGGGCGTCCACGTAGGACACGTACAGCTTCCGCTCCGTGAGGGAGCGGAACAGCCTCTTGAACTTCACCGCCATGTAGTGCCCGGCCATCTGCGCCAGCGTCGCGCCGCTGTTGCTTCTGCTGCCACTGCTGATCAAACTACGACTGAGCAGGGGGGCGAAGTCGTCGAACCACTCGCATGAAGTTAGCGGGGATTCGCCAACCTTCTGGTCTAGGAGATCGGACTTGGTGAGGAGTAGAAGGAAGTCCGTCTGCTCGAACGTCGGATGGAGGACAATGCGCTCAAAGAGCTGCCTGCTCTCTACCATCTTGTTGACAACGGTGCCGTTTGCATCCTCGTAGTACTCGTCGTAGTCGCTAGCAGCGACACAGAAGATAACAAGCCTTACGTCATCGAACAGCTGCAGCCATTTGCAGCTCTCGCGCAACCCTCTACTGTTTATTCTGATCAGCTGGTACCTGAAAACAAATTGAAACGTTTCCTCGTTATTATACTGATATAAATTAATAATCAAACCTGGAACATATAGATAAGGTTCTCAGGACAAAAAATATACTAAACATACATTTAAGCTTTCATCTTAATAAGATCAATACAAAGATTCCTCATGCCCGTGCATCAAAAACAATATATTTTTTTGCCTTTTTCACATTTACAAAGCTGTCTAACACTAGAGGGTGTAGTCAGTGTTGAAAGCTCCCACACATTATTGGGGGGGGGGGATGGGAATTTCTAGGCAGCCTTCCCCTTGCATACTTTGCAAGGAGGAACAAAGGCGTCTAGCCCTCATTAAATAATTAGATAACGACACCAGTAAACTGTACGTCTAGAACTATGAAGCAGTAGAAAGACTAGAAGTGACACGTCTAATAGTAATAGCAGACTATCATTGGCTTTTAAGTGAGAAAAGAACTGACCTTAACAAGGTGTCTTGTGGATCAGGCTCATCCACACCCTTTGCATCCAAAGGCAGCTGAGGGAACGAGAATTCTGTAGATGCTAGACCATCAGAGGAAGTTATCCCATCCGCATACAGTATATCCATATCAGATAGCTCGTATTCCGGTCGAGATATGTCAACAGCCTGACCATTGCAAGCAAGGTTAAAAATGGCCCGTAAACAATCCCATCCAACCAGCACCAAAAAAAAAGGATTGACAATAATACCTTGTCAAGAAAATAACTTGCTGCAGGCGGAAGAAATGGCAGCTCACTTCCTCGTTTATATGTAGCTTGAATAGCAGGGTCTTTCCATAATTCTTCAACAAGTGGTGCGTATTCTCGACTGGCCGCAGGGAAGATGTCTTCAAGGTTACCCAGAGCCATTGCTTTAAGAATCCACTCGGAGAATGCTTTCAAGCGTGGGATAAGAGAGTACTGAGTAGCAGCATCACAGAACCCTGATTCACCACGGCCTGCAGAAACAAACAAACAGGCCTAGTTAAGAACATAGGTTCCCGTCCGCTACATTGCTTCACAAAAATAAAAATAAAAACGAGATGTCTCCTAAAACTCTAGAAGTTTGCCATCGGATATCATACCAGAGCTAGAAGGGTCAGATTGACTGATTTTTCTATCAGCTGAAGCTTCCTCTTCGAATCTTTCACGGCCTTCAAGTAATATACCAAGGTAGTTGTATATGTTGTTTTGAATGATTACTTTCAGATCTTCACGCTCATTCGCTGAAAAGGGTTTGCTCTTGTACAAGAACTTGGCCTAGATTCAAGATCAATTATCATGTCAATATTACAAATATTGCAGGGTATTTAGTAATTCTAGGGGCAAAGGATGCTTTGCTCTGATGTTCAAATGTGAATAACGGTAACTGTATGATGATCTTAATGCATCCAATCAACTCATCTACTTGTGCATATTATTACAATCTTACCTGTTTAAGTATGGTGCTTGCCCCAGACCCAACTAATAAAAGCTTCTGGGTTGTCCTTTGCTCCATGTAGTCAGGGGTGGTTCGATTTACTGTGTGGAGAGCTCTTTCGCCACATTGATTAGCTGCTTTATTCGGTGTTGGCAATGACAGGACAGGACTAAGAAGCTTCACTATAGGCTGGTGAGAAACACAGATTGAAGCTGGTAAGTTTCCTTCCCCAAAAATATAAGCCATCCTACATAAGACGAATCCCAGGGTTACCTTATCCCAGATCTTCCCTTTAACAGTTTTTTGACCCTCCTCTTGGTAAGTCCCATCTGCATTCACCCAAAAGTGAGGCTTACCCGCACACTGGACCCCTGCCAACTGAAATAAAAAGACCATTTTTATTAAAAATGTATATTAAACATTTAAAATCAAGTAGTAGCATATAATTCCAAACCTTAAGCATTTGCAGTTCAGGTTTTGTAATCTCTCGTCCATTAATCAATATTCCAGTGTTTCCATTGCTCGCTTTTTGATCTAGAGAGCCTCCAACATTTAGATTCGGACTGATTATGCAATGGGGTTTATGTCCCTCCTGGAACATTTCCAAGACAAGTTCATTGTTAGTTGACGATGAAGTATCAATAATGATCGCAAGGAAATAAAAGCAAAATGCATATGCAACAATTAAATTACTACCAAAATTATGAACAAGAATCACAAGAAACAGATACAAATGTGGCAAGTACTATTCAACTTTCCCAAAAAACAAGCTTAACAAACATTACGGCACTGAGACCAACACTATGTTTTATATAGTATTCCTACTATTTCCAAAAAGATTTTATGTAGCATGTACTGATTCCATAAGTAATATCATAGACATGCCAACCTCAACAGGAAACCTTGTGCCGTTACAAACCAGGATAATGAAAATTATGAGATTCCTCCTAATTTAGACAGTACACCACCCACTCAGATTCCTAGGACAATGACAAATCATTAGGAACATGATACCACAACCCAAATTGCTACAGCCCTATCAAAAGCCAACTTAAAGTCTTAAATAGATTCCACGGGATCAAGTCCAATAACACTATCCATCCAGAGTTGCATACATACATCACAATACATATTAAGAATATACATCTAGTGAAGCAGGCCCTAAGTAAGATAGATTTCCTGGAAAGGATAAGTGATGCGCATTGACGAGAGCAGTGACTCTAATTCTCCCCTTAAGACCATGTCTAAATGGACATTGGAATGTAATCAAAATCACTAGCAGTTTTACGCAATGGTTCTATGTTTATGCGAAACCATTCAGCCTCCAATGAAGCACAATAGTAAATTTCAAATCTTCACGCATGACGCATCACATACCTTCCCCCAGAAGCCAGACACCTTGTCATACCAATAGAACCCAGGCCGGAGCCTGGAAGGCGGGCAAGGGCACCCCTGCAGCACCACGAGCTCCTCGGGGGACAGCTTGGCCCCGTTGACGTACACGTCCTCTGCCCGCAGCTGGTTTGCCGCGCACTCCTGCTCGCTCCTCATGACGAGCTCCACCTCCTCCGCGCTGAGCAGACGGCGCAGCACGCGCGAGCCTCGACCCAGCGCGTTCCGCCTTGACTCGGCCACGGGCCTGCCGATACATTCCAGGCACTTGCGGCCCTCAGGCATGGAGCCCATCGCCCGGAGCACGCAGTCCGCGCAGTACCGCGCGCCACAGGCGACGCACGACTCCTTGTCGCCGCGACCCCAGAAGCCGCCCCCTTTCCCGCACCGGTAGCAGCCGCGGGACCTGGCTCCCCTCCGGCTCCCTGATTCGAAGTGCGCGGGGGAGAGGGAGCAGCTAGACTGGCCTGCATCGCGGGGCGGGGCATTCCTCCTCGCGGCGACGTCGCCGTCGTCGTCGTCCTCGTCCTCCTCCTCCTCCTCCTCGTACTCGTCCTCATCGTCAGAGGTTTGGAGGAGCGAGCCGCTAGTCTCGGCAAAGGTGACCACGGGCTGGTGGGGCTTCGGCGGCAGCGCCTTGCGTTCGCCGTCAGCGGCGCCCTCGTCGTCGGAGGTGGAGGAGGGAAGCTCGGCGGAATGGTGGGCCGCGGCGTGGTGGTTCTCGATGACGGAGGTGGGGGAGTCCACGACGGCCGTTCCCCCCGCGGGGACGGGGGCGGCGGAGCGGGGCGCGGGTTGGCCGTGGGAGTGGGCGGAGAGGCAGAGGGAGGACAGGGTGAGTGGGCGGACGACGGGGGGGAGCGGGGACGAGGACGTGGACGCGGAGGGAGACGCCGGCGGGGAGGAGAGCGAGGCGAGCGGGATGCGGGAGAGGTCGAGCGGGATGGCGCGCGGGAGCGAGTAGGGGAGCGGCGGGCCGTCGTACTCCGCCGCGAAGGAGTAGTCGCCGGCGCCGGCGGCAGTAGCCATGGCCGGCGGTCACGGAGGCAGCTAGAAGGACTAGGCGGCCGAGAGAGAAAGCTAGTGTTTCGGGAGCAGCATGGGGGCGGGAAACCCTAGGCGAGCCGAGCAAGGGAAAGCGGGCGAGGGGAGGGGGAGGGGGAGGGTGAGGAGGAGCTGCTTTTTGGAGCACGCGCGAGGGAGGAGACGAGACGAGACGAGAGTGACGGGGAGAGCGGTGGCTGGTGAAGCCGAGGTTGCTTTTGCGTGTGCGCCAGGTCCATCATGGACCACGAGACCAGCTGCTGTCCCGCGTCTCGTCTTCATCAGCGAGCTTCATTCAGTTCGTGTACGTAGCCATGAAACTTGAACCGAGGGAATACAGCAAATGATGGAACTATGTCTTGTTTACGTTCCATCTCTGGATTTCTGTGGGGGACAGTGTGGCATGTAGCAAATGGACTGGAACTGAGAGCTTATAACCTAGTTTTTGTATAAACTCTTGACGTTCAAGTACATTATGAATATTCTCCTCAGGTTGTTATATATGATAAAAACGCGGTTCAGATTTTCGGTTAAGCGGTGATACTCGTAGAGTACGGTACATATGCAACACCTACTAAGCTTTCAGTATATGCTCAAATTCAAGAAAAAAGATAATAATATGGATGCATGCTATATTCTTAGCATGGCTCTCGACCTATCGTCTTCAACCGTAAGGTTCCGTGTTACGCAAGAAACTATTCCACATTCTCGTTTTTTTTCTGGAAATAGTTAAGTGGTAACCGTCCCCCCCTTGTGCGCACGTTACGTCACCTATTAACTTTGTACTATTCTACGAAGCATCTCATACACGCGACTAAGTTACGTAAGTGTAGACATTGACTGAAGGTTCGACTATTTGTAACCACGTAAATAAAAATGAGCTTCGTTCAGCTCCAAAACGCACCTGTTGGAATACAAATTCAAAAACCTGATGGTTAAACCATTCAAAGACCTGCCGCCGGTTGTTCTTTCCCCCTTTTGAGGCTCCAGATGGAATTGAGGCACCTTTTTTCTGACGAATGGAGGAAAAGCAACAACCCCCCGCAAAAGGAGCTGCTGCGGGCACGATGCCGTGCACCGCGTCCACCCAGGAAGTAGACGGGACAGCGTGGCCACCAAACCGGGCGCGTGGGCGGGAGGAGGAGCGAGGCGAGGCCCGGTCGGGTCGGGTCGGGTCGGGTCGGGTCGGGTCGCAGGAACGGGCCGCGGTACGGAAGGGAATTGCCCGGTGGGGCCCAGCGGAGGACCGACCCGAGGACCGCCAGACGTGCGGGGCGCCAGCTGCTGCCGCGCGTTGTTCACGGGCCGGCGCCAGATTTTTCGGGTCGCGCCCTCTGGCTCGTGGGCCCAATCGGCGGCCAGGTGGGAGCGCGCGTGCTACGAAAAAAAAAAAGTTCCCGTATGGCCTTATCCCCCGTACCGTACCGTGCGTGTCGCTCACACGAAACGACCGGGCTTCCTCCTCCTCCTCCTCCTCCTCCGGGCTCGCGAGACCCCTCCACCGGCTCGCTCCAGTCCCGCGCCGCCCGCCCATGGACCCCTAGCCTAGCCTAGCCGCGCCGCCCTCGCCCCTGCTCCACCGACACGATGGCCTTCGCCGAGGCCCTGCTGCGCGCGCGGCTGCTGGCCGCGCTCCGGCCGTGGCTGGCGGCGGACCCGGCCGAGCTCCGCGTCCATCCCGGCCTCCGCGCGTGCGCCGCCGTCGCCCGCGGGGTCGAGCTGGACGCCCCCGCGCTCGCCGCCGCCGATGCCGCCTTCAGGATCGACCGCGCGGCCGTCGCCGAGGTCGAGCTCGCCGCCTCGCCGTGGGCCGGACCCGCGCTCCGCGCCGTCGCGCGCGGGGTCCACGTCGACCTCACGCTCAGGTACCCCGCTCGGCAGCTTACCGACCGCGCGCGCGCGCGCTCTCAGATACACAGATACTGATGAGTGATGACACAGCAGTTGTGCTACTCGGAACACCGCTCTCTATGCTGCTTGCCGTGCCGAACCGTTGTTTCGTCGTGCTTTCAATAGCACGCTGGATTATCTGATCTCTTACCCTGAAACTGGCTACTTGTGTTGTATAAGCGAGCGATTGATCGTCTGTCCGTGCCTGTTCCTTTTTTTTGAAGGGATCCCGCGCCGAAGACGCGGCGGCCAGACTACAAGGAGCGGTTCGGTAAGGAGAAGAAGAGAGTGCTTGCATCGATGGACCCCCAGGTACGGGCCGTCCTATTATCACTCTACACGTTCTCCTTTTCATGGTCCTTGCCGTTGTACACACGGCTCGAGCGCACAGTAACGTTTGCATTCCTAGGCATTATTATCGTGACCTGTGAGGGTGGGAATGCCTGATTAAACACACACTGATCGATACCTTGCCCTCGTTCTACCTGTCAGGGCCAAATGTTGCACGAGATGATCGAAGGCGTAGTTAACTCCCTGGACGATAAGCTCGCTTCAGTGTTTTCCAGCGTGCTTCTGAACTGCGGTCAGGTGCGGCTTCACGACGTCACGATACGAGTTAGATACCTTGATGACTCCCATGTTATTGTGTTGAGGGCGGCTGACTTACGGTTTGGTCCTGAGCATGTTTCTGGTAGCTCTCTTTTCAGAGGACTGGTTGGATCTCTTGTACCATCCAGAAAAAAGAATAACCTGTCTGTTACATGCACTGAACTTGATATTTCTCTCAAGGAGAACGATTCTGTTGACTGCGCTGCATCTTTCACTGGCGTATCTGCTTCAGTTAGATTGGATAATCTCCAACTTTTTGCTTTTGGCATTCATGTCCCCAATGCGTCCTGGCAAATCTCACCTAGATTTGCTCCTTCACTTATGGTGATACTGGATATTACGAGACAAAAGGAAGAGTATGGGGTTAGGAATGGTAGAGAGCTTTGGAAAATTGCTGCGGAAATGCTTGACAACCCAGTAGTCCATCGAAGATTTTCTTTAAGAAAAGCAATAAGCTATGCTGCTTCCTGGCGGCGGTATGTTCATGCCTATGTACTGTTACTAACATCAGTAGGGTATCCCTCGGACAAGGCTGTGACAAGGAATTGCAGTATGATGTCAAGGAACAGAAGAATCTTGGATACTATTAAGGATCATTGGGACACTGTCATTGATTTGGAGGAGAAAATCCCCGTAGAAGCGATCGCGAGAGCACGGTGTGCTGCACGTTCGAAACTAATAGCTTTACAACAACTAAGCAAGCAAGAGTCATTTAAAACACTTCTTGTTTCTTACATGTTGAACTTTATATTCCCCTTGTTATGCTTATGGAGGTTTCTTGTGTTTGTATGGTGGTCCCTCTGGGCAACTATTGGCCATGGAAACAAGGTAGACATATCATGTGCATATATTTTTCCTAGTGCTATTCATGATGTAGACGCAGAGACTCAGCTCAGCATCCACCTTGGGGAACTCTCTATAACCTTGTTACCCTTTGCTGCTCACTTCTCTGGTACAGAAAGATTAAACAAAGGATACAAAACTCCTCATATTGATTTACCTTGTGCACATCTGGTAATAAAGTCATCATGCTTACTTCACTCTGCTGGTTGCACCACAAAATCATTGTTTTTCGTAATCGGGGAACTGAAGACATGCCTTTCTGGTGTCCCAAAGTTACAAAAAGACAATAGCAACACCCCCAGAAGGAAGCCTTTTGGAACAGCAGAGATTACCGAAGATACTGACTCTAAGATAATCCTCTGGAGTGACTCTGCTAGTATGCAACCATTCTCCAGGCAACAGGCCAACGGATCTTTTTCAGATACCTCTGATTTATCCACTGCCCTCCTAACGAGTAGTATGGATGAGATATGGTCAAATTGGATGATAGTTAGCAATCTATACAAAGAATCAGGTGTAATTCATCCTGAAAAGCCTTCTGCTATTGTTGAATTGAAATCTTTTATCATTGATCCGTACAGAACTACAGGTTGTTTTCAGCAATATAGATTTACAGTTGGGAGACTGAACCTTGATTTTGATTATTTATGTGCTTCATCAACTTATCTGCTCTGCAAACAGTTTGTGCAGTACAAACAGCTAAAAGAACTAACTGAAGAAATACCAGACCTATTGAACAGTAGAGGCGCCTATTTAGCATCTACAGGTAGAATTGATGAAAAATTGAGATCATTCAGTCATAGAATGAAGGTTTTGATGGTAGATGCTATCCCAGAAAATACCCTTCAAATTGCAGCACTAGTTGATGGTCCCTTTATACGGCTGTCCTTCGATAAAAACAATATGCTGCAAAATGGCAACAATGTACACAGATCTCTGGCTTCTGAGATAAAAAATAACTCATGTATAGTCCTCAGTCTGGCATATGTCGAATGTGCTCTCTGGCCAGCTTCTCGATATTCTCCAACTCATCTGTCACACAGCTCATTTGTTAGTGTCAAAGAGCTGCATGAACCTCATCAATTACGAAAAGAAATTAGTTCAAGGGATATTTATCCAGGGTATGCTGTGCTTGATGCCCGCCTCATCTTTTCTGGGTTAACTCTTCTGATAGATAATCCAGAGGCAAATCAGCAATTTCATGTTTTTGGGCCGATGTCAGTCAATTTACAGCTTTCAACAAGCAGGTATCAATTGCCTACCATAATTTTTCTGGACACATAAATTTGAAAGGTTCAGTATGTTACCTAAATTATTTTTCTTTTGGCTGGGTATGAGGAGTTTTGTTTGAAAGGTTCTTTATAAGAACTAAGAGTATTAATATATGATCCAAGAAGCTAATAAGAATGAAAACTTATAAAACTTCCAAGTTATTCCTTCCGTCAGCTGTCATCTATTGTTGCCTCAATTTGCAGGATTTTTGTGTATTTGGTTAAAAAAGTTGTAATTTGACAATTCTTTTATTCACCTTCCAGGACTTACATCTCTTCCTTCTTTGGGACGAAAAATATTATCTCAGCAAACTTAGGAGCAGGAATTGTTGATTGCACTGTTCTTTTCTACACGGATGAACTATTAACTGTGTGCCAGGTCTGTACAAGTGGAATATACCACTTTTTAAACATTGTCAATTCAGTTATTGATTTTCCAGTAAGGTAGTAATCATATGATAGTATTTACTTCTACGCTATGCATTTATAGAAGAGTTGAATATTGCATATTTAGTTCATATATAGGTTAGGATTCAAATTAAAACATTTGATGATGTTTCTTCTTATTCTCATTCATATCTTGTATTTTGAAACCAAGGATACCCCATGTAATCTAACTTATTTGACTTGATTGTTCTTGTGGTGGTTATCAACATTGCGCAGCTTATTGAAAGCATATACTCAGAGGCATTGAAGTATACCCTAGTTAATTTTACTTATTCCCAAGACTTTACGGGAAGACTAGCATCATTTTACAAAAGATCTATAATGGGGAGCACAATGGATCTTGGTGTTGACCATATTGGCCAGGAAGAAACACCTGACCCTCGTATAGAACTCAATGTTGAAATGCAACTTGATTTAGAGTCAGCAGACATTATCTTTAGTGCTTCACGCGATGAAGTTCTCCCAAATCCTGACATAGTTATCAACAGTGCCTTAAACTACATCAGCAGCTCACCTGTGCTTGAGGGTATGGCAACACAGGAATTACTGGACGTATTGGCTTTAGGTGTTGGATTTTGCATCAAGAGTTCGTTGATGAAACTTCTGCTTGATGGAGAATGCACAGACTTTCTTGTTAGTATATCTGGAATTCATTGCATGGTATTTGAAAATCAAGCTCAGATGAGAATTTTTAATGGTTTAAAGCAGCATGGTGCCATGCTTCGTGGCTCAGTGCATAGCATGAACCAGCTCTTTATATCAGACTGTGTCTTCGGTCTTCGTGGTGGGCCCAATAAAGACAACCTGACTCACGAGAAGCTGCAAGATGAATCTAGACATTGTTGCGTTTCTGATTCTTTAGGAATGTTCTATTCGATTAAATTTGAATTCACTGAGGTTTATGTTGGAGATTATGGCATTCACAATAACTTATCTGAATTCAGTCAATGCAGCAAACAAAAAATCTCTCTGTTAAACCATGATGATTTTCAGCTTTTCAGATGCAACATCAAGGTGCACCATCCTTCTTAAAGCTTGTCTTCTAATTCTGCTAGATAAATACGATTCCTGATTAGCAATTCGGCCTTTTTTCTGCATGCTTTTAATGATTATGATATGACCTGAAATGAATCATTAATTTATATCCACGCTGTTCCTAATTACCAGTTTACCACCCCTTTTTATTGGTGTGCTACTAAGAAATTCTTTATAATCACAATGACAGGGTGGCTTGATCTTTCTGGAAACAATCTCTGTAGCTAAGCTTGTTTTCTGTTGCAAAGTTTACTTTTGGCTGCTTATGAATCTCCCACTGCGCGCAGTGTCGAACCTAGTCAAAGATTCAGTAACTTCAATCTCTGCAGGCAGTGATTATACTGTTACCAACAAATATGAAGAGGGAGGGGTGGCAACTGTATCTTTTGATGCTCATTTGCAAAATGAGGAGTTCCAGTTGAATGCCGCCAAGTGCTTGGTTGTTAAACTATCTCAGTTGTCCCTAACTCTTGTTCTCGTGGATGAATCAGGTAACTTCTATATATCCTTAGTTTAAATGTACTGCCAACTAGAGGAATTATTCTTTCTTTTTCTTGCATTTAGGTACATATCAAGGATTAACTTTAGAAGTTGGCTCAAGTCTTCAACGAATGAATCTTGGCACGAAGTTTATGTTTGAAGTGAAGCGTCTTTCTCTCTCCACTGTTTGTGGCATCCACAAGAATGCTCACGAACGTTTAATAGATGTACCTGCACCTCATTTTCGATCCGACAAGTCTGTTGATATTCCTTTCCAGTCTGAAATTCAAGAATACCCCCCATTTATAGAAACAGACAATATGCTTACTTATGGTCATGATGCTCCTTCAAGTTCAACTTCTGCACTGGGAAGTTCAACAAACAATACATCACTGGAATTTTCTTCAAATGAGTATTATATCATCAAGCATTTATCTACTCATCTCAAGATGGAGAAAAAAATAATTTATGAAGATTCCAGTTTGGCGCATTTAAGTGGTGATTGGTTTGGAAATGGTTCTGTTTCTGGTTTGGAAGTGACAATGTCACTCTCAAACATTGAGGTGACCCCTCAGTCCTATCTTCTTCCTGTTGGGTAATGGCCTGTAGTTTTCTCTATTTTTGAGCAAGCTTTCTCTCATGGTCTTAGTAAGTATTGTCTGTAGTATACATTTGACTAGTAGTTTTAAAAGAACAATTAGGGAGTACAAGAAGAATAATTCTGGAGAAAATTGTTCTGATAGTTGAAGGGCGGACCTGGCGCAGTGGTAGTGTGTCTCCACTTGTGTCCTGAGGTCTTGGGTTCGAACCAGCCTCTCTGCACAGGCAGGGGTAAGGCTGTCTAGAAATAACCCTTCCCCAGACCCCACATGTGTGGGAGCCTTCAGCACTGGGTACACCCTTTTTTTTTAAATTGTTCTGATAGTTGTTGTCATCTCTGCATTCAGATTTGGATCTTAGTTGGTATTATTATGCCTGCACATTATGATTATGTTTATCCTAGTTCATTGGAGCATGCCAAGCATGCACCTTATTTACGACTATGCACCATTTGGCCTCATTTAACTACTACACTGACTATGTTAGGCTTCTTACTGAATTGCCATTTTTACCAACATGTACGATTTGCTTTTACTTCTGGAACTAGCATTTACTTTTGCAGAAATGAACCAGGATAATACCTTGTTAGGAACAAAGAATCTCATCCATCGAAATAAATGAACGCAGCATACAAACCACATATTATGGCTTACCAAGTTAAATCTGTCCACATCACATAATCACATTTCCCTCTATGAATTGGCCAACAAATAAAGCTCACCAACTTTCTAATATCTGCAGATGATCTCGTCGTTACTTGCTCCGTTTCATAGGATAATGAGTTCTGGCTCAACTCAGAAGGGAAGACAGACTATCAACACAACTGAGCAAGCACACTTGGATAATGTGGATTATACTATACCTGATGGTAATACTCATTAATGTCAGGCTTATGTATTATATACATCTTTAATTTACTATGCTAACCCGTTTACTACTGCTTTAATAGGTGCAATTGTTGCTCTAAGGGATCTTAATCAACAGATGTATGTATCAGTAAAAAAAGATGGAAGTATGTACAAAGTGGTTGGCACATACCATTATTCTCTCGCTGGTGAATATGCATTATTTAAGGTATAAGCTGATAATCATAGTCATCTACAAGGGATGCTGCAGTCATCAAGCAATGTCCTTGGGTTATGAAACAATCATCACCTTTTTTCCTTCAGGTGAAACACCACAAGAGATGGAGATCCAACACGCAATGCATTTCTCTTTTATCTTTGTGTGCAAGGAATGATGAAGGCAAAGAGCTGGCCCTTAGTTTCTATCAAGGATCAGATCTGGTTGAAATTTCTTCTTATGTTGACAATTCTTGTTCAATCTGGAACACACTTCCTTTGAGATTTGATAATTTTGTGGACAACGGTGATGATGGCAAATCTTACAACGTTGTATCAAGGAGTTCCTACTATCTTGTCAACAAGAAAAACAATTACGGCATTGCATTTGTTGATGGTTTGCTGGAGTTTGTGAGAAATCCAGGAAACCCATTTAAACTGCAGCTTTTGGATGAATCAATGTTTTCTGATGCTTCAAGGCCTATTGTTCCCCACATGAACTTGAATAATAACATTTACCTAGATGTGGAAGAAGATATGCCGTCTGTTGTGAGGGATAGATTGGCAAGCAATGCAAGTTCTCAACATATAATCATCAACATTGACAAGATTGTTTTTACAGTCACTCATGAAGTGCTTGATACTGATAATGTTTTTCCACTTGTCCAAAACTGCATAAGTGATATCCGTGTTATTACACAAATATTCCCATCGAAGGTCAGGATTCTAAGCTCATTCAAGTTGTCGGGACAGTACTTCAACGCTCGAAGGAATCTGTGGTCAGTCTTGTGCTGATTCTATTCAGTCCTTGTCTTGTTATTTAATTGCATTTGATGGTTTCTTGCACATGGTTCCGAGATCAGAAATTGAGTTATTTTGATTTGACATACAGGGAGGAACTCATCTCTCCTACCACCTCCTATATGTTCTTCCGATCTAGGTTTTTTAATCCAGACCCAGTTACCAAGCATAGCAGGATGCCCATCCGTTTCTTCTTTCATTTAAAGCAGGTACAATCCTTCACTAATATGCTTGTTTCATCTACATATTTGTTTTACATATTTCTTTCATTTAACCTCACCTTCATTCTTTCTTATGATAGAAAGTCTCACCTTCGTTTTTTCAGGTTGATATATTTATTAATGAGCTTTCATTTGACATCCTTCTATATATGGCTGGAAAGTTAGACTTGATGGGTCCATATGCTGTGAAAAGTTCAGCTATCTTTCCTAACTCCTGCAAGGTGAAATTAAAACTTCCTGCTTATACTGTTTAACATTCTACCTTGATTGAATTTCATTTTAGACAGATAAGTATGGATTACAATGTTTGATCTTTCAAATGTTATGGTTGATAGCTTGTTACAGATGCGCTGTGTTTCATATTGAATGAATACTTCTCATTTTTCCTGTCCTTTCACTGTCTCTTCGTTTCATGTGTGTCCTATGGTATGAGCATACTACCCATTGCTTCTGCAGATAGAGAATAGCTCAAGGCTGACACTTGTTTGCCATTTTAAAGATAATGGAGATGCAATAGTTCCTGGACAACAGTCAACTTCAGTTTTCCTGAGGTCTGTTTACTTTTGTGGTCACCTACATTATTTTCAACCTAGAAGCATGGAATATGTTTTGTACAATGTTACCATTTGATAAACTCTTATTAATTCAGTCCTTTGGTTCTTGACTTTTCCCACACACTTTTATATTTTTCTCTGACATTCCATGTTTACACATTCAGGAACTTAACATTTGATGATAATCATCCACATGATCATAATGTGGTTTCTATTCGTTTATTCAAGGAAGGGGTATTTTCAACTATTCCAATCAGTATATCTCTCCATGAGTCTGGAACTTTCTTATGGAGAACTCGTGTGTCACCTGTGAAAGGTACTTTTTGTTTCCAGCCAATTTACATTCATCGAGAAATAGTGTCAGTTTTTATTAATTATTATGAAAGTTTCCTAATCTTTTAATCTCGTTTTTTGTTTATCTCTAAGGATTTTTTATTTGACATTTTTAACAATTAAATGTTGTCCTGGAGTCATTTTAATGCAACTTTTTAGAAAATATTTCTAAACAAACTATGATGGATTGGGCATTGGTGGGACTGAATTGTTTTATAATGTGCTTATGTGCACATATGTGTAGCAGCTGCTTTTGTTTGTGGTTTGGTCATCTGGGTTTCTGTACTGGAAGTGAGGTTTGGATGACTGTGAACATTGTTTGAGCTAATGAGAAATGTATGAGGGAATCCACTGTTGGTGGTTTTCTCTTAAGTATAGATTTATTATCACAGTAAGGGTTCCCCCCACTATATTTTCCTAAAAAATGAGTACTCCCTCCGTTCTGAAATAAATGACGTTTAGGACACAAAATCTAGTTCAATTTGAACTAAATTAGTTGTCCTAAACGTCATTTATTTTAGAACGGAGGGAGTAGGGGGGGGGGGGGACGATCGCTCTGGATGGTGTACCATTGGAAGAAAGAAGAAGAATACTTTCCCTGCTGGAAAGTGGAAACATAAGGTACCGTGTGAAGGGGCATCTGCCTACCTTCCAGCCTCTATATTTTTTGAGAGGAGAGAGGCCAGGCAAGCAGACCATTACAGCTATATTTATGAAGACATTCAAATGGCCCAAGCTACAGTGTATGGTGGATGCAAAAGGGCCCTGTAACCTGTGGTCCTGATGTCTGTTTCATGTAAAGGGGTTGTTGATCCTTTGGTATAGTCACGAGTTGCTTGTATTAGTACAGGCCTGCGGGATGTGTGTGTTCTCTGTGCACTCGCGTATGAGCTTCTTCGAGTCCTTGGACTCCTCTTCTTAATATAATATATATATAGGTACTTGACAGAAAAAGGTTCATACTGTGGTCCCATGTAACCAGTGATTTCCTCATAATTGACATGCTGAAAATTATTTTGTGTAGAGTCTTTTGTGGATGCATTTGTCATGATAATTTTGTTTCTCTGACCTGTGTAGATTCAAGAACCTTCTCTGGACCATTTGTTGTGGTCAAGGTGTCCCAGAATTCTGAGGTAGGAAAGCCTGTACTGTATTTTATGTTATGTTATTATGACTGGATGATTAGGACTTATGCTTTGCCTAGAGCTTGAGAAATATTGGGGAATTGGGAGAATATTTCTTCATTGATTGATTATAAATAGCAGCCGTGCCTATGTTTATATGGAGGTAGAGCGGGCCCTAATTCTAACCAATTGATCTTATCCCTAAATAACCTAACCCAAGGGCTAAGGAAGGGTAGTGCTATGGTAACCGTGCTTCTACAGCATGAAGGCCCAACAGCTTGCCCATAACATCTCCATCCCTCCTTCCAAGACAGTTCGTCCTTGATCTGTGTTGGTGGCCGCACCTGAACTGCATACTCTGTCCTTGGCGTTCTAGCCCCTTTTCCTTCCTTCTTGAGATCCAGCTTGCTCTCGAGCTGCAGAAATCTCGCACTGCAGCGGGTAACTCGCTTCCTAGACATAATCCAAATACTTAAAAATAAATCTTTTACATCTTGACTTATTTTCTTATTTCTGACTTGAGATATCTGTGCTCATAACATAGCCCTCCCTGGCCCTGCAACCAAAGAATGCAGCAGCATAACTAGGACTGCAGTTCCTCCAGGCTCCCATGGAAAAATCCCAGACTTGTCAGCTCCCACTCGTACAACATCGTAGCATGAGTTTCTATGGTTTTCTCGGCATCAATGAAAAATCAGTGGGCAACAAGCAGCAATGGTCGACAGTGAAATCGGAGAATCCGTAGCGCTGTTTGGCATCGATGAAGTTGCTGACTTCATGGCGAACCAGCAGGGTGCAGTGACGACTTCCTTCTTGTTGTTGCATGTGACAGCTGCAGGAAGAGCGTGGTAAATGTGCGATCTTGTGCACTGTGCTCCACACTGCCAAAGGCATGTAGTTGGTAGGCGACTTGTAGATTGCAGCGATGGTGCCACAGTAGCCTTCTTCGTAGCTGGGGCAGCCAAGAAAAGAAAGGGCACAGAGGTAGACGCTGCAGACACAATTCCAACAGGTTGGATCAGCGCCGCTGCACGTTTTGCAGCCACTGCTTTCTCTTTTGCTGCTAGGATCCTCTTGATGTTGTCGCACAAGTGAGTTCTAGATCAAACCATGACTTGGCTTGATGTCCGACATAGACTGATGGGCAGTAGAAGCCATGGGAAGGGATCCCTGGCAAATCTGATACCAGATGTTATGACTAGATAATTAGGCCTTGTACTTTTGCCTAGAGCTTGGGAGATACTAGGGGATTGGGAGAATATTTCTTCATTGATTGATTACAAATAGCAGCAGTGCATAAGTTTATATAGAGGTAGAGCCGGCCCTAACCCTAACCAATTAATCTTATCTCTAATTAACCTGAGGTCTAGGAAGGTTAGCACTACAGGACCGCGATGCTACAGTACCATGGGTTACTACAGTGACAAGATCCAAAGGCCTGCCCATAACATATGTACTGATTGTTATATTACTGTTCTTTTTCTCATAATTGATGCTGTCTAAATGCAGGAAAGCTTATCCCTCTCAGTTCAACCTTTGTTGCGGATCTATAATAAGAGTGACTTTCCCCTTGAACTTCGGTTTCAGAGGCCAAGCAAATTTAATGATGATGAGGAAGCATTTGTCACTGTTGGAAGTGGAGGCATGGTTGATGAGTCTAGTGGAGTATTTGATGCCTTGGAATTTTCTGGGGGATCCAAGAGAGCATTGTCTCTAGCTCTTGGCAAGTAATCTTCAGTTTTTCCATAGCTACTAATTTTGTGCATAGCTAGTAATAAAAAAATCATGGATGGACCGGGACAGGTTTGGAAATGACCTCCACACAGTGTACATAAAATCTACTTAGTTTCTGTTGGATACTATTTTCACTGTTTTGTGTCTATTCAGACATTACATTCTAATCATCCTTCTCAAACTGAGCAGTGTGTTGGTTGTACATGTTAGCGATAATATTATTACCTTGGATGTTGGTGGTAACTAAGTTATGGCTTGTGCATTCATGTAATATTGTTGTAGATACATTCTTTGGAATGTTTTACAGCCGTAAGAGGGGGGAGGTTCCAGCCAAAAGTGGCTTAGTAGTCTATTTGGACTCTATTAATATTGCTTGCTATAGATAAAGTTGGAGTCAATAAGAGTTGGAGTTGGATCAGGAGTCCTGATTTTAGTAGGATTGTAATTAGGAGAGCTTCAGCTGTATAAGGCTGAGCCTATTGAGAAATAAACCAAGCAGATTAATCCTTAATTCCCAGAGCCTCCAAGGAGGGCGAGTTAGGTTTAGTTGCTTCCTGTGTTCATACCACATCCACGCCATATCAAATGTAGATCCTGCATACCAGTCTTTATGAACTTTGTACCTATTGGACTCCTCTATGTGGAACTTGTGCAAAAAATAGTTCTATAATCAGTGCCTTCATGGGTAAAATATTAAGTAGTAGCTCTTGCACAATGTTCCCTACATTATCGTGAAGACTCACAGAAAGGCAACTTTACTTGCTATTGGATTTCCCTCTTAAATAATCATATTCTCTGTGTTTTATAATCTGTCATTATATATTTATCTCTTTTCTGTACATATATTGTTCTTTTATCAATTAATTTTTTAAGTAGACAACAATGTAATATCCATTCCCTCAAAAACAATGTAATATTCAACACCAAATCATAAACTAAATAATGACATTGTCATTATGCATATCCTCTATTATATGTAGTTCATACTCCTTACAACAACAACAACAACAAAGCCTGTCCCAAGCATGTTGGGCTAGGCTGTAGTTCATACTCCTTGTGGCTGCAAATTCTATTGAACATTTGAGTGTGCTTGTGCCTAAAACAAGAAGTAATTCATATCAGAGGTGATAGTTTTGAATAAACAACTTCAATCCATGTTTTGAATTTCAGGAGATTTTATGTTGTCAGTTAGACCTGAGATTTCTGAACATTCTGAAAATATTAGCCAGCCAGCTTTAGTGAAATGGTCAGAAGACATTACTGGTGAAAAAGCTATTCAGATATCAGGGATTATAGAGAAGCTCAACTATAACCTCAGGAAAGCCTTCAATGTTGATACCATGAAGTCTTCTTTCAGCTCTCTGAGTTGTCCTGTTTTTGTCAATGATCATCATGTTACAGATCTTCATTTTTTAATTCATACTCTGGGTAGAGATGTGCCTGTGCAGCCTACAAATGGAACTCGTTTATCAGACAGAAGTGCACCAGTCGCATTACAGTTCCAGAGAGAAATTTTTATATACCCGACTGTACAGGTGTATAATTTCTTGCAATCTGATGTACGCGTGATTCTGACTGACGGTCAACTTGGTAAGATCTGATTTATGTGCATTTCATTATGGATGTTTTGAAGGAAGCCAAAAAGAAAGTGCTACATCTACTGATGATTTGGTTTTACTATAATACAGGAAATCTCACCGAATATAACTTTGGCAGTATTGGCAAGGAGGCAACAATTACGACTGGTTCTAGCTCTTATTTTTATGTGAACCCTGCCCTATTTAATTTATCAGTCACACTGATTTCATATGGTTCAAAGTCTAAGACAGTTAATAGCAATGATTGGGTTAAGAGAATGCGAAAGCAGACAACGCAAGCTCAGTTTCTTGACATTGAGCTAGAATTTGTTCCTGGGAAGTATCATTCTTCTTTAAGATTATTACGTCAGAAGAAAGGCTTGTTGGAGGTAGTATGATGATTTCATTGTCATGTCCTCTTAAATCTCCATTGATATCAAGTGGAACTTTGAAGGGGAGCCCTGGCGCAGCGGTAAAGCTGTTGCCTTGTGACCATGAGGTCACGGGTTTCGAGTCCTGGAAACAGCCTCTTGCAAAAATGCAGGGAAAGGCTGCGTACAAAAGACCCAAGTGGGTCGGACTCTTCCCTGGACCCTGCGCAAGCGGGGGCTACATGCACCGGGCTGCTCTTTCTTTTTTTCTCAAGTGAAACTTCATGCCTTTCTGAATTACAAACTTCAAAGGTATCAGAATGATGTACCTGATAGTCAAATATCTTCTTGACTGCAGGTTGTTCTGTTCACCAGATATACACTACATAATACCAGTGACTGCCCCTTACTGTGCACAGCGCCCCATCAAAAACTACCACCTGTGTATGTAAATCCTAAGTCATCCCATCAGAAACTACCGCCTCTGTATGTAAATCTCAGTATTAGGTAAATATTCTTATATGGTTGCTCATGTAATGCTGAAACTTTGCAGGTCTGAACCTGGAGGGAGTAATGTTAATAATGTTAATCTTCCTCCCCAGCATGGTTGCATTTTGCCCTCAATGTCAATGAGCTCCTGGTTTAGCAAGTAAGCAGTCACATTGAGCTTTGTTTTCTGTTCCTTGAGAAGCGGTTCTTAATTCAACATAGCAAAGATGTGTCGTTGGCAAACACTTATTCAGCCAATATGTTTTATGGCGTAGAGTTTGTTCTGGAAACAGTCAATCTTTTATGATTCTCGAGTTAAGTGGCAGCTGGTGATCATAGCGCGCTGGTAGAATAGCCTGGCTATTATGCATTTGTCCTGTTACTGTGGAGAATGGTTAATGTACTGCCAATTCGCCACCTTCTGTCATATCATAATCATATAGCTGGTGTGGTGGTTCCTGCTTGTATATTCTTCATAAACAGCTTCAATGGATTGTCTGTTCAATGTGTTATAACCTACAAGCACATGATATTTTTTAGTCTGCTATTTTTATTCTTGGTTTGGACAAATTAATTCATTTTTGTTGATTGATGTACATTCCCACATTGCACTATGAATATTTTAGGGGAACGGTAAAGACAGGAAAGTTGTTTCATTTTTTCATTTGTATATTTGGCATTAGGGCAAGTATAGAGCCGTACATGTTTATGTATGCTTTAACTTTGTAACATGACAAATGTTTGTACCAGATCAAGTAAATTGCGAATAAGACTTCACAGTGAGAAAGGATCAGAAGCTATTATTGATTTGGAGGCAGTGTCTGGCTTCACTGAATTTTTTCTGGAGATCCAAGATGCTATATCACCCCATCGTATGGAAGCTTTTGGAGTGTCTTTGCAACCTCTCCTTTATGACTTGCCTGTGCCATCACAAGTTGTACTAATTGTTCCAAGATATGTTATTTCGAATGAATCTGGTACTGCGTTTGCTGTTCGCCAATGTTTTGTGGAGGTACTTCATTTTTGCTCCTACATGTATTGTATTTCATAATCACGCTCTGCTGAGAAACAGGGAGGGGGGAGACCCCTTGGCTGCGCAGGGGAGAAACCAGCAGCGAGGAGGCGTGGGGGCAGCTGCGCAGTACGTAACGTGGGGGACAAAGTAGCTGGTCACGGCGGCTAGGGTTAGGGTTCGAAGCCACCGTGATCCAAGGAGAAGAACAGCCCTCAACGGGGATTCTTATTTTTTCCTGGATGCTCAAAACATGAGGGAGGGGGGCTGCTTATAAAGGGGGGACAGGCCCCCCCCCTTTGGCCGCAGCCTACTCCTAGTCTGTTTGGGGATAATCCCCCAAACTGACTAGGATTCTTTTCTTCCCCTTTTTTAGTCTATTTCTTTCTATCTAAACTGATTCAATCTATAACTCCCTTTTATTCCTAAACATTATCTAATTAATTCTTCTAAATATTTTTCTGGTGCGGCTGCAGGGCCTGGCCGGCCTAGTTGTGGGCTTTGTGGGCCCCACGCCGACCATATTGGCGGCCCACAAATGCATCCACAACATTTCCCCCCTTCCCGACAAAGAGCTCGTCCTCGAGCTTAAAGGAGGGGTGCTTCATCCTGAAATCTTCTAGTTGCTCCCATGATGAATCAGCTTCAGAATGTCCTACCCATTTGACGAGTAGCTCCCAGACACCTCTGTTCAAACGCGCCCTTTGTACTTTTTCAGGCGTAGGTACAACACGTCCATGCAGAAGTGGTGGTAAAGGCACCACCTGTATGGGAGTAGGACCTTCAAATTTCTTTAACAGGGACACATGGAAGACATCATGTATCCTTGCTTGAGGAGGCAGCTGAAGTTTATATGATACAGTCCCAATGCGTTGAATGATCTGATATGGTCCAAAATATTTTGGTCCAATCTTTGAAGAAGGCGTCGTCATTACTCCCACAGTTGTCCTCTGATGAAGCCGCAGCCAAACCCAATCACCGATCTGAAATTCCACCTCTCGGCGGAACTTATCTTCATAGCTTTTCATGGTGACTTGTGCTTGTACCAACCTGTTCTTGATTTCAGCTAAGAATTCATCTCTATCCTTTAGCTGTTTATCCACTGCTGCTACTCTAGATACGCCCGGTTGGTAACCAACAAGAGCCGGAGGGTCCCTGCCATAGACCACTCTGAAGGGCGAGCATTTGAGGGCCGTCTGGTAGGAAGTGTTGTAGCAATACTCAGCCCAAGGAAGCCACTGCAACCAAGCCTTTGGTCGGTCACCAGCTAAGCAGCGAAGGTACACAGTGATGATCTTGTTGACGACCTCAGATTGGCCGTCAGACTGCGGGTGGAAGGCCGAGCTGAGCTGAAGTTGGACACCGGCTAGCCGGAACAAATCTGACCAGAAGAGGCTGGTGAAGACGGTATCACGATCACTGACGATGGAGCAGGGAAAGCCGTGTAGTCGTACAATGTCGTCGAAGAATGCCCGCGCCACTGATGCAGCACTGTAAGGGTGGCTTAGGGGAATGAAGTGGGCATACTTGGAGAAGCGATCTACCACTGTCAAGATCAGTGATTTCCCACCAACTTTCGGAAAACCTTCAATGAAGTCCATGGAGATATCACTCCAGACTTCCGACGGTATAGGCAGCGGTTGTAGCAGGCCGGCTGGATGAAGATGATCAGTCTTGTTGCGTTGGCACGTAGCACACCCGCGGACATACGCACCCGCCGTAGCAAGGACGGGTTGTAGAAGGAGAGGCGTAGCCGATACACTGTCTTCTGGATGCCTTCGTGGCCCCCATCATGCGCCTCAGCTAGGAGAGAGGGCCACAAGGAGGACTTGTCGGGAACGAAGAGCTTCCCCTTGTGAAGTAGAAGGCCGTCGCGTTCGGCCCAGTCAGCAGGTGCGACTCCCTCCCGGAGTTGGGCACATAGCTGTTGCGCCTGCTGGTCTGTAGCGATCTCCGCGCGGAGCGAGTCGAAGAGTGGAAAGACTGGCGCGGATATGGCGTGAATAGCTATGTCTTCCTCGTCGCGGCGGGACAGGGCGTCAGCTGCCCCATTCAAGCGCCCCGGTCGGTACTCAACCTGCAGATCATAACCAAAAAGTTTGCTCACCCAAGCATGTTGGGGAATCGTCGTGAGTCGCTGATCCAGGATATATTTCAGTCTGAAGTGATCAGTCCGAACAGTGAAGGGACGACCCCACAAGTAAGGCCGCCAATGACGTACGGCCTTCACAAGACCGATTAGCTCACGCTCGTATGCCGGTAGCTTATGATGGTGAGTCGCTACAGCGTGGCTGAAGAATGCTATGGCGCCGTCGCCCTGGTGTAGAACCGCCCCAAAGCCGGCGCCGGACGCGTCGCAGTCGACGATGAAGCGCTTGTCGAAATCCGGCATTTGAAGTAGAGGCGCTGTCATCAACGCCTGCTTGAGTTGGGAGAAAGCATCCTGCGCATCATCAGTCCAGCGAAATGCTTCCCGCTTTAGTAGGGCAGTGAGGGGTGCGGCCACCGCACCATACCCCGCAATGAACTTGCGGTAGTAGCCGGTGAGCCCGAGGAAACCTCGCAAGGCTCGTAAGGACCGAGGTGTAGGCCAACGTTCCACGGCCTCCACCTTGGTCGGATCCATTGCCACGCCGTGAGCGGATATGATGTGTCCTAAGTAGGACACAGTCTCCTGGCCAAAGAAGCACTTAGATTTCTTCAGGAACAACTTGTTTGTCCGTAGTGTCTGGAACACCTGCTTGACGTGCTGAAGGTGTTCGACCCAGGTCCTGCTATACACCAATATGTCATCAAAGAAGACAAGCACAAATTTTCTGATGTAGGGGTCGAGGACGTCGTTCATCAACGACTGGAACGTGGACGGCGCATTGGTGAGGCCGAATGGCATCACCAAGAACTCATAGTGGCCTCGATGAGTTCGAAATGCTGTCTTTTCAATGTCGTCCAAGTGCATGCGCACTTGAAAGTAGCCGCTGCGGAGGTCAAGCTTGGTGAAGAACCTTGCGCCGCGAAGCTCGTCCAGTAGCTCGTCAACCACCGGGATCGGGAACTTGTCTTTCAAAGTTCTGGCGTTGAGCTCGCGGTAGTCGATGCAGAAGCGCCACGTGCCGTCGGCTTTTCGGACCAACAGTACTGGCGAGGAAAATGCAGATGTGCATTCTCGGATGATGCCTTGGCGAAGCATCTCGGCGCATTGCTTCTCAATCTCGTCTTTAAGAAGCTGGGGGTAGCGGTACGGCCGGACAGCTACTGGAGTTGTGCCCGGCAGGAGCCTGATTTGGTGGTCGTGGCGTCGTGCAGGAGGAAGCCCGCGTGGCTCGTCGAAGAGGTCCTGGAAGCCATCCAGGAGGGCGCCCATCATATCAGTAGGTGGTGCTAGAGAGGCACATACCGGAGCTGAACTTCGCAGCCCCGTCCAGATCACCTCACGGTCCCCGCGCCACAATTTCATCGTGAGGTCCTCAAGGTTCCAGAGAATGGGTCCCAAAGATCGCAGCCACGGGACTCCTAGAACAAAGTCGAAGCCGTCCAGTGGGAGTGCGTAGCATGTGACGTCGAAGCGATCCCCTGCAATCATCAAGGGTACACGTGGACAGATGCCTGTACAGGAGATAGAGTCGCCGTTGGCGACTCGGACGCCGACGCCTGATCGTGGCAACATCATCAGGCTGAGCTCCTTGATGAGTGGTTCCCTGATGAAGGTGTAAGTGGACCCTGTGTCGACCAATGCTGTCAGTAGGTTGCCGCGGACGTAGACCTGGAGCTTCATTGTGTTGGCGAAGTCGATGTCGGTCAGGGCGTGTAAGGAGATGCCCATATCAGCTACGGTCGCGTCAACGTCATCATCGTCGTCAAGCTCCAGAAGGAAGATTCCTTTGCCGGCACACTTATGGTCCGGTGTGTACCGTTCAGGGCAGTGATAGCACTCGCCGCTTGCCCGCTTAGCAGCCATCTCATCGGGTGTAAGGCGTTTGAAGCGTGGGCGAGAAGATGCCGTTGTTGACGATGTCGGGGCGGGTGCTGTAGAACTGCCACTTGAGGCCGTAGCAGAGGCGCGGGACACAATAGAAGAGCGTGTGGAGCGTTGAGAGGCGGCGCCCTTCTGTATTCCGCTATCTGTTATTGCCGCAAGTCGACGTTCAAAGGCTCTGGCCAGACTCATGGCGGTTTGTAGATTAGTGGGAAACTGCAGCTCCACATCCGTTCTAAGTGGCTCGCCGAGGCCAGCTGTGAAGAGGTTGATCTGCTGGCGCTGGCTGAGGTCCTCGCAACGACAAAGAAGGACCAGGAATTGACGTTGATATTCCTCAACCGTGCCAGTACGACGGAGATCTTTAATTTCCGCCAGGTCGTTGGAGCGGAGCGGAGGCCTGAAGCGCATGTTGACGAAGTCCGCGAACCGCTCCCAGGACACGATGCCACAGTCACGTTCTAGAGCAGTGTACCACTCGGCCGCGACACCCTCCAGGTGGAGAGACGCGAGCCACACCTTTTCTTCTGGCATCGTACGTGTCCCTCGGAAGTATGTCTCACACTTGGTGAGCCAGGACAGCGGATCTGTTTCCCCGTCGAACTTGGGGAAATTGACCTTGTGACGACGCAGCCCGCTGTCGTCGAAGGTCGGGCGTCCCGGTGGGCGCCTGGTACTGTAGTGGTCGTCGTTGCCGCCATGGCCGCCGCTGCCACCGCCGCCGCCCTTGCCGCTGCCGCAGCTGCGGGGAAGGTTGCTGCCCTGCGGTGAGTTTTGTTGCAAGTCCTCGCCACCGGAGAGCTCCCGCTCCGGTGCCTTCTCAAAGCGCGCAAGGCGCATATCGTGGCGGTCCAAGCGCTTGTTGATGGTGTCTATCTGCCCCATCATCTTGCTCATCATGTTGCCGAGATCTTGGAGGGTGAAAGTCCCAGAATCGTCCACGGGGCCGGACATGGTCGCTGCCCCGGAGTCTCTTGATACCAAATGCTGAGAAACAGGGAGGGGGGAGACCCCTTGGCTGCGCAGGGGAGAAACCAGCAGCGAGGAGGCGTGGGGGCAGCTGCGCAGTACGTAACGTGGGGGACAAAGTAGCTGGTCACGGCGGCTAGGGTTAGGGTTCGAAGCCACCGTGATCCAAGGAGAAGAACAGCCCTCAACGGGGATTCTCATTTTTTCCTGGATGCTCAAAACATGAGGGAGGGGGGCTGCTTATAAAGGGGGGACAGGACCCCCCCCCCCCTTTGGCCGCAGCCTACTCCTAGTCTGTTTGGGGATAATCCCCCAAACTGACTAGGATTCTTTTCTTCCCTTTTTTTAGTCTATTTCTTTCTATCTAAACTGATTCAATCTATAACTCCCTTTTATTCCTAAACATTATCTAATTAATTCTTCTAAATATTTTCCTGGTGCGGCTGCAGGGCCTGGCCGGCCTAGTTGTGGGCTTTGTGGGCCCCACGCCGACCATATTGGCGGCCCACAAATGCATCCACAACACGCTCTCATCTGATACTAATGTTTTTTGTTGCCAATTTTCTAGCATGAGATAGATGGATTGACAGTTGCAGCTAAGCAGAGGGCTACCTTGCAGACATGGAAACCTGGAAAAAAGCGAGAAGTAAATTACTTTGATCTATTTGTGAAGAAACACAGAAATGTATTTGAGGATTCTCACATTTTTGTCCAATTTCGTCCAATAGAAACTGGGTATAGTTGGTCTGGACCTATCTGTATTTCGTCAATTGGCCGTTTTTTCTTGAAATTCAGAAGATCAGATGGTATGGTGGCACATGGTATTAAAAGAGGCACTTTACATGATGGAAAGATGAAACAGTTTGCTTCTGTTGATATTGTTCAAGAGACCAGTTCTTTTGTCCTACACTTCACTCAACCACCAAAGGTTACCCTTCCATATCGAGTAGAGAATTTCCTGAATGAAGCATCAATCATGTATTTCCAGAAGGTATATGCACATTTTGTTAATTCTATTCTATTCTGTGGCAATTGTTATATTACTGATAAAACGTTAAACTTCTGAATTTTTCTAGGATTCAGTTGAATCGGATGTTTTATGTCCTCGAGAGTCGGAACAATATGCTTGGGATGATTTAAGTTTACCTCGGAAATTGGTTGTGTGCATTGTCGGCAAGTTCTGATCTCCTAATTCTATAGCAGTTTCTACTTCTGTTGGTTCATTGTCATGTTGATGGTTATTAGTAATTCTAAAGCTGTTTTTAGTGATTAATCACATAACTTCTAACCTAAAAATGGACAAAGAAAATATATTATGCTTCAGTACTAAAATATTTTCTGCAAAGAACATATGCAGCACCAACGTTCAGCAAAGTTCAGGGGTTGTGATGGTTGCGCGGTCTAGGGGGTGACACGGTTGGTGGCCACGCTAGGGTTTCCCCATACGCCACCACCCATGGCGACCGCATGTCCGGCCACCCCGCTGCCGGAACCCTCCCTATGTCTCCCTTTTTCCACCCCATCGCTCCTACTGGCTCTTCTTCCACCAGTCCCATCGCCCCCACCACCCCCAACTCATGGTCGTTGTTGCCTATTTCCCACCCCCATCCCCACCTCGGCCGTTGCCATGTCCATCACCCTGGTCATCGCCCTCGCTCCCGCTCCAGTCGCCCTTGAGATCCGGGCTGTGACCCGTGTCACATCCTCCATCCTCACCTCACCACTTGTTCTGGTCACTGTATCTAGCTATTTTGGTCATTCTTCTTCTAAATGCAACAATAAGCAGATCTACATATTCAAGAAAAAAACATTCACCAAAGCTCTTACACAACTACCACCTCACCACTTGATCGTAAGCAGGTTGTACGGACCTTTACCTTCTAGACCTCGCCGTGAATGTGTTAGTTATGATTTATGAAGGTATTGTTAATAAGGTGCCTCTTCTGTATTTGGGTCTGTGTTCCACTGCCTAATGAAGTCTTTCCTAGCTGACACATTAATATTTTTCATCTTTGTTATGGTTCTTTAACTACAGTTGGTGACATTATGATTGATTTTCTCCAGATACACCTGCATTACGTGAAATTAAAATAGATAAGATCAGTCCATGGAAGCCGTTTTTGAAGATGCGCCAAAATAGCAGGCTTAATCTTGATTCCTTATTTAGTAGT
This sequence comes from Neostapfia colusana, assembly GCA_030760725.1. NCBI lineage: Eukaryota > Viridiplantae > Streptophyta > Magnoliopsida > Poales > Poaceae > Neostapfia > Neostapfia colusana. The sequence continues at coordinate 103,004,658 of JASWHV010000010.1, forward strand.
GGACTCGGTTCTAGAAAACAAGGATTCGATAAATCGTTTGGACTCAGGATATTCAGAATTGGCTATGAAGTGTATGCTGATGGTTTAACAAGAGTTCTACGAATATGTGAACTTGCAGACAACCCCAAAACTGAGAAAATTCAACGATCAATAGCAAGTGCCCAGTTCAGAATTTCTTATGTGTGTATTCATCTTGTTGACAAGGGCCAGGTTTGTTCCTTTTGACTTCCATCCAAGATGAGCATGGTGAAACCATCTTCTCACGAATCATGTCAGCAATATATCCATATTTTCAAGTCAAACTCAGATTTATTTTTCTTTTCATGTTCACCTTGTTGAAGAGTAGGGAAAAGGTCCAAGCATTTTCTACAATCTTAACTGGAAGACTTCAGCATTTATCTGCTGACATGGTTATCACAGATCGATACAAGCATGTCTCTGTTGCAATTCATGTAAGCAGTGATACTATCGAGATATTGTATGTGAATGTCAACCATGCATCTGACCAGACTAATTATTGAAAGGAACAAAACATGCGTCTTTCAAACATGAAAATCTGCAGTATTTGGAATTGTTCGTATCCTTATTGTCCAGACCCTTTTTCTTTGTGTTGTTCTTTAAATGACTGCAGTCAATTGATGTTGATGAGAAATGGGAAGGAGCTTCCTTTGGGTCGATCCTTAGGAGGAACAAGCTTCAGGAAGCTACTTTCAATGAGAGTATTCTCCGCATAGTCTTTGTATTGAATTCAACTAACTCGAGCGTCAAACAAATTGAATACTGTTCAATTATTCTACTGGTAATGGAATTGGCATACTTGATTCTTTTATAACAATTACAACAGTCTGCTTATTGACAGTATTTTCAAAATCATGAATTCTCTAACAAAATAAGATGCCGCAGCCTATCGATCTGAAGGTTGATGAGGAAACATTGATGAAGCTTGTACCATTTTGGAGAGCATCCCTTGTTCCTTCAGGATCTCCGAGCACAAAAATTTATTTCAGACATTTTGAAGTACATCCAATTATGGTAACGTGTTCCTCATTTTTTTCTTTCTTCTGTAATCATGACATGCATTCAATTTTGAATCACTGACGGGTTTTTTCTTACGGATGCAATGGCCTAAAGATCATAGCAAGCTTTCGTCCTGGTGGCCGACAAATAACTTATAGCTCTGCTCAAGAGGCTCTGAGAGCTCTATTGCATAGTGTTATAAAGGTATGTTCAAGCATCTTCCATATGTTGTTAAAGGTGGACACCTTGTTGGATTTTAGAAGGGCTCTGTGATTAGTTTATATCCCAGGATCATATCTTACTTTTCTTTTCTTTTTTATTCTCAGGTGCCTGAGATAAGCAACTCAGCTGTGGAACTCAACGGAGTCCTCCTAAATCATGCTTTAGTTACATTTCGTGAGCTAATTCTGAAATGTGCTCAGCATTATTCATGGTACATTGCATGTCTAACATTGTTATATGTTTGGCCTTTATTACCTAAATTAATGAATAATTTTTAAATAATTGACAGGTATATCTTGAGGGCAGTCTATGTGACAAGGGGAAGCTCGTTGCTTCCTCCATCTTTTGCCTCAATTTTTTATGACTCTGCTTCATCTGTTCTTGATGTTTTCTTTGATCCTTCTGATGGTTCGATCAACCTCCCTGGCCTAACCATAGGTAAAAGAAAAAGAAAACTATATGTTCTTTGCAAAAGGACTCCATGGTCATTGTATTATACCAAGTTAAATTGTTTCATACTTTTTGGCAAGTAGCTTTCAAACTGATCTTGTTATAGTTGGAAGATATCTACTGCTATAATTTGAACAATAAGTAACGGGATGTTTGTTTGAAGTATGTATGATGTTCAATTTAACAGCATTTGGCCAATGGGTTATCTGTCTACATCTAAAACTGCTTTATCCTACAACATTGATTGAAAATATATTTCCTACTTTATTCATTTGTGTTCACTTGTGGATTGTGCAGGCATGTTTAAATTTATAAGCAAAAACATGAAACCGGGTGGTTTTTCTGGAACAAAACGGTACTTTGGTGATCTCGGGAAAACTGTGAGCTTTCAAATCTTACCGACTCTATCTTTAATGTCTTCTACCGGATTAACGCGATGTTGGATTTTCTGTTAGGTTAAAACTGCAAGTTCAAATGCTCTCTTTGCCGCCATCACAGAAATTTCAGACAGTGTTGTGAGGGGAGCAGAAACAGACGGCTTAAATGGCATGGTATCTATCCTCTCTCCTTGACGTGATAAACTCAATGCAAATTTTCCGTTTTTTTTCTCAAGAAACTACGTGTGATCAAACAAGGACGACGGACGTCCAACTCTGAGTGTTAAAGGTTACCTTCCCCTTTTTGTAGGTTACAGGTTTCCACCAAGGTATTTTGAGGCTGGCAATGGAGCCATCTCTACTAGGACAGGCTATAATGGAGGGTGGTCCTGACAGGAAGATCAAACTTGATCATAGCCCTGGACTTGACGAGGTTTTGCCTATCTGCTTTATTTTTTGGAATATGCAAAAGCTTCAGCTGACATCCCCTCGAATTAATGACATTTCTCGTGCCGATGCTTCAGCTGTACATCGAAGGATACCTGCAGGCCATGCTGGACGTCATGTATAAGCAAGAATATCTTCGTGTCAGGGTGGTCGATGACCAGGTAATTTTTCTTGTGCATCCACTGTGCATGTCTTTCGTCCTCAAGAAAAAGAATCGTTACGTATTGGATGCTTTTCATCTGCTACTTTTGTTTTCTTCCCTCAGTGTTGTGGATGCATTTGTGGGCCGCCAATATGGTCGGCGTGGGGCCCACAAAGCCCACAACTAGGCCGGCCAGGCCCTGCAGCCGCACCAGGAAAATATTTAGAAGAATTAATTAGATAATGTTTAGGAATAAAAGGGAGTTATAGATTGAATCAGTTTAGATAGAAAGAAATAGACTAAAAAAAGGGAAGAAAAGAATCCTAGTCAGTTTGGGGGATTATCCCCAAACAGACTAGGAGTAGGCTGCGGCCAAAGGGGGGGGTCCTGTCCCCCCTTTATAAGCAGCCCCCCTCCCTCATGTTTTGGGCATCCAGGAAAAAATAAGAATCCCCGTTGAGGGCTGTTCTTCTCCTTGGATCACGGTGGCTTCGAACCCTAACCCTAGCCGCCGTGACCAGCTACTTTGTCCCCCACGTTACGTACTGCGCAGCTGCCCCCACGCCTCCTCGCTGCTGGTTTCTCCCCTGCGCAGCCCTAAGCGCAGCCAAGGGGTCTCCCACCTCCCTGTTTCTCAGCATTTGGTATCAAGAGACTCCGGGGCAGCGACCATGTCCGGCCCCGTGGACGATTCTGGGACTTTCACCCTCCAAGATCTCGGCAACATGATGAGCAAGATGATGGGGCAGATAGACACCATCAACAAGCGCTTGGACCGCCACGATATGCGCCTTGCGCGCTTTGAGAAGGCACCGGAGCGGGAGCTCTCCGGTGGCGAGGACTTGCAACAAAACTCACCGCAGGGCAGCAACCTTCCCCGCAGCTGCGGCAGCGGCAAGGGCGGCGGCGGTGGCAGCGGCGGCCATGGCGGCAACGACGACCACTACAGTACCAGGCGCCCACCGGGACGCCCGACCTTCGACGACAGCGGGCTGCGTCGTCACAAGGTCAATTTCCCCAAGTTCGACGGGGAAACAGATCCGCTGCCCTGGCTCACCAAGTGTGAGACATACTTCCGAGGGACACGTACGATGCCAGAAGAAAAGGTGTGGCTCGCGTCTCTCCACCTGGAGGGTGTCGCGGCCGAGTGGTACACTGCTCTAGAACGTGACTGTGGCATCGTGTCTTGGGAGCGGTTCGCGGACTTCGTCAACATGCGCTTCGGGCCTCCGCTCCGCTCCAACGACCTGGCAGAAATTAAAGATCTCCGTCGTACTGGCACGGTTGAGGAATATCAGCGTCAATTCCTGGTCCTTCTTTGTCGTTGCGAGGACCTCAGCCAGCGCCAGCAGATCAACCTCTTCACAGCTGGCCTCGGCGAGCCACTTAGAACGGATGTGGAGCTGCAGTTTCCCACTAATCTACAAACCGCCATGAGTCTGGCCAGAGCCTTTGAACGTCGACTTGCGGCAATAACAGATAGCGGAATACAGAAGGGCGCCGCCTCTCAACGCTCCACACGCTCTTCTATTGTGTACCGCGCCTCTGCTACGGCCTCAAGTGGCAGTTCTACAGCACCCGCCCCGACATCGTCAACAACGGCATCTTCTCGCCCACGCTTCAAACGCCTTACACCCGATGAGATGGCTGCTAAGCGGGCAAGCGGCGAGTGCTATCACTGCCCTGAACGGTACACACCGGACCATAAGTGTGCCGGCAAAGGAATCTTCCTTCTGGAGCTTGACGACGATGATGACGTTGACGCGACCGTAGCTGATATGGGCATCTCCTTACACGCCCTGACCGGCATCGACTTCGCCAACACAATGAAGCTCCAGGTCTACGTCCACGGCAACCTACTGACAGCATTGGTCGACACAGGGTCCACTCACACCTTCATCAGGGAACCACTCATCAAGGAGCTCGGCCTGATGATGTTGCCACGATCAGGCGTCGGCGTCCGAGTCGCCAACGGCGACTCTATCTCCTGTACAGGCATCTGTCCACGTGTACCCTTGATGATTGCAGGGGATCGTTTCGACGTCATATGCTACGCACTCCCACTGGACGGCTTCGACTTTGTTCTAGGAGTCCAGTGGCTGCGATCTTTGGGACCCATTCTCTGGAACCTTGAGGACCTCACGATGAAATTGTGGCACGGGGACCGTGAGGTGATCTGGACGGGGCTGCGAAGTTCAGCTCCGGTATGTGCCTCTCTAGCACCACCTACTGATATGATGGGCGCCCTCCTGGATGGCTTCCAGGACCTCTTCGACGAGCCACGCGGGCTTCCTCCTGCACAACGCCACGACCACCAAATCAGGCTCCTGCCGGGCACAACTCCAGTAGCTGTCCGGTCGTACCGCTACCCCCAGCTTCTTAAAGACGAGATTGAGAAGCAATGCGCCGAGATGCTTCGCCAAGGCATCATCCGAGAATGCACATCTGCATTTTCCTCGCCAGTACTGTTGGTCCGAAAAGCCGACGGCACGTGGCGCTTCTGCATCGACTACCGCGAGCTCAACGCCAGAACTTTGAAAGACAAGTTCCCGATCCCGGTGGTTGACGAGCTACTGGACGAGCTTCGCGGCGCAAGGTTCTTCACCAAGCTTGACCTCCGCAGCGGCTACTTTCAAGTGCGCATGCACTCGGACGACATTGAAAAGACAGCATTCCGAACTCATCGAGGCCACTATGAGTTCTTGGTGATGCCATTCGGCCTCACCAATGCGCCGTCCACGTTCCAGTCGTTGATGAACGACGTCCTCGACCCCTACATCAGAAAATTTGTGCTTGTCTTCTTTGATGACATATTGGTGTATAGCAGGACCTGGTCGAACACCTTCAGCACGTCAAGCAGGTGTTCCAGACACTACGGACAAACAAGTTGTTCCTGAAGAAATCTAAGTGCTTCTTCGGCCAGGAGACTGTGTCCTACTTAGGACACATCATATCCGCTCACGGCGTGGCAATGGATCCGACCAAGGTGGAGGCCGTAGAACGTTGGCCTACACCTCGGTCCTTACGAGCCTTGCGAGGTTTCCTCGGGCTCACCGGCTACTACCGCAAGTTCATTGCGGGGTATGGTGCGGTGGCCGCACCCCTCACCGCCCTACTAAAGCGGGAAGCATTCCGCTGGACTGATGATGCGCAGGATGCTTTCTCCCAACTCAAGCAGGCGTTGATGACAGCGCCTCTACTTCAAATGCCGGATTTCGACAAGCGCTTCATCGTCGACTGCGACGCGTCCGGCGCCGGCTTTGGGGCGGTTCTACACCAGGGCGACGGCGCCATAGCATTCTTCAGCCGCGCTGTAGCGACTCACCATCATAAGCTACCGGCATACGAGCGTGAGCTAATCGGTCTTGTGAAGGCCGTACGTCATTGGCGGCCTTACTTGTGGGGTCGTCCCTTCACTGTTCGGACTGATCACTTCAGCCTGAAATATATCCTGGATCAGCGACTCACGACGATTCCCCAACATGCTTGGGTGAGCAAACTTTTTGGTTATGATCTGCAGGTTGAGTACCGACCGGGGCGCTTGAATGGGGCAGCTGACGCCCTGTCCCGCCGCGACGAGGAAGACATAGTTATTCACGCCATATCCGCGCCAGTCTTTCCACTCTTCGACTCGCTCCGCGCGGAGATCGCTACAGACCAGCAGGCGCAACAGCTATGTGCCCAACTCCGGGAGGGAGTCGCACCTGCTGACTGGGCCGAACGCGACGGCCTTCTACTTCACAAGGGGAAGCTCTTCGTTCCCGACAAGTCCTCCTTGTGGCCCTCTCTCCTAGCTGTGGCGCATGATGGGGGCCACGAAGGCATCCAGAAGACAGTGCATCGGCTACGCCTCTCCTTCTACAACCCGTCCTTGCTACGGCGGGTGCGTGAGTATGTCCGCGGGTGTGCTACGTGCCAACGCAACAAGACTGATCATCTTCATCCAGCCGGCCTGCTACAACCGCTGCCTATACCGTCGGAAGTCTGGAGTGATATCTCCATGGACTTCATTGAAGGTTTTCCGAAAGTTGGTGGGAAATCAGTGATCTTGACAGTGGTAGATCGCTTCTCCAAGTATGCCCACTTCATTTCCCTAAGCCACCCTTACAGTGCTGCATCAGTGGCGCGGGCATTATTCGACGACATTGTACGACTACACGGCTTTCCCTGCTCCATCGTCAGTGATCGTGATACCGTCTTCACCAGCCTCTTCTGGTCAGATTTGTTCCGGCTAGCCGGTGTCCAACTTCAGCTCAGCTCGGCCTTCCACCCGCAGTCTGACGGCCAATCTGAGGTCGTCAACAAGATCATCACTGTGTACCTTCGCTGCTTGGCTGGTGACCGACCAAAGACTTGGTTGCAGTGGCTTCCTTGGGCTGAGTATTGCTACAACACTTCCTACCAGACGGCCCTCAAATGCTCGCCCTTCAGAGTGGTCTATGGCAGGGACCCTCCGGCTCTTGTTGGTTACCAACCGGGCGTATCTAGAGTAGCAGCAGTGGATAAACAGCTAAAGAATAGAGATGAATTCTTAGCTGAAATCAAGAACAGGTTGGTACAAGCACAAGTCACCATGAAAAGCTATGAAGATAAGTTCCGCCGAGAGGTGGAATTTCAGATCGGTGATTGGGTTTGGCTGCGGCTTCATCAGAGGACAGCTGTGGGAGTAATAACGACGCCTTCTTCAAAGATTGGACCAAAATATTTTGGACCATATCAGATCATTCAACGCATTGGGACTGTATCATATAAACTTCAGTTGCCTCCTCAAGCAAGGATACATGATGTCTTCCATGTGTCCCTGTTAAAGAAATTTGAAGGTCCTACTCCCATACAGGTGGTGCCTTTACCACCACTTCTGCATGGACGTGTTGTACCTACGCCTGAAAAAGTACAAAGGGCGCGTTTGAACAGAGGTGTCTGGGAGCTACTCGTCAAATGGGCAGGACATTCTGAAGCTGATTCATCATGGGAGCAACTAGAAGATTTCAGGATGAAGCACCCCTCCTTTAAGCTCGAGGACGAGCTCTTTGTCGGGAAGGGGGGAAATGTTGTGGATGCATTTGTGGGCCGCCAATATGGTCGGCGTGGGGCCCACAAAGCCCATAACTAGGCCGGCCAGGCCCTGCAGCCGCACCAGGAAAATATTTAGAAGAATTAATTAGATAATGTTTAGGAATAAAAGGGAGTTATAGATTGAATCAGTTTAGATAGAAAGAAATAGACTAAAAAAAGGAAGAAAAGAATCCTAGTCAGTTTGGGGGATTATCCCCAAACAGACTAGGAGTAGGCTGCGGCCAAAGGGGGGGGTCCTGTCCCCCCTTTATAAGCAGCCCCCCTCCCTCATGTTTTGGGCATCCAGGAAAAAATAAGAATCTCCGTTGAGGGTTGTTCTTCTCCTTGGATCACGGTGGCTTCGAACCCTAACCCTAGCCGCCGTGACCAGCTACTTTGTCCCCCACGTTACGTACTGCGCAGCTGCCCCCACGCCTCCTCGCTGCTGGTTTCTCCCCTGCGCAGCCAAGGCGTCTCCCACCTCCCTGTTTCTCAGCACTCAGAGAGAATCGGTGTGCATGGAAATGCTAGGGTTGTCTGATAACACGACTGTTTTTTTTCTTTTTTGCCAGGTCATCCTGAAGAATCTACCGCCAAATAGTGCTCTCATTAACGAAATCGTGGACAATGTCAAAAGCTTTCTTGTGAGCAAGGCGTTGTTGAAGGGGGATTCTTCAACGGTTCGGCCTCTGCGCCATCTACGAAACGGAACTGTATGTTTTATTCTTTTTATACACACACATACACATACAAAAGAAAAAGACGATGCCTTCTTATGGGGTGTGTAACTCCGCAACTGGTTGTTGCAGGAGTGGAGGATCGCGCCGACGGTGCTGACCCTGTGCGAGCACCTGTTCGTGAGCTTCGCCGTGCGCATGCTGCACCGGGAAGCCACCAAGGCCATCGCCGGGATCACGTCGAGAGCCAAGAAGAAACCCGCGGAAGTGGAGGGGGGAGGAGGAGGAGGAGACGACCCCTCCTCCTCGTCGTCGTCCGGCGGGAACAGGCTGTGGAGTACCGTCGGGAGGTTCGCCGTCTCAGGCCTGGTCGCCTACGTGGACGGCCGGCTGTGCCGCCACGTGCCCAACCCCATCGCCAGAAGGATCGTGAGCGGGTTCCTCTTGAGCTTCATCGAAAGCAAGGGCAACGAATAGCACCGTCTGTCCCCCGCGGCCTGGTCGAGCCGGCGCCGAGTTGACCTTGCACGTTTGCTAATGTTCCGTTGTCTACTTATTTGTTCGCGTAACTGTCAACGAGTCAATGAAATGTGTACTGTTTCCTAATTCTTAGTTAAGCAGCCACGAGCTCCGAGATACTCTCTTTCTCTTTGTTCTCTTTGTTTTGAATTATTTGACGCTAAGTAGTTTATTTTTTAAAACTAGTCAGCGTCAAATAATTTGAAACGGAGTGAGTATGCACAGTATAATACTGGGTGTAAAAACTGTGTTTCACACATGTAATTATATATATTTATATCAGATAAAATGACCATATTGACATGTCACTTCTGAACTTTGGAGGTTGAGAAATGAAAGAGATTTTGTGCGTAGCGAACAACTCAACTACTCCCTCCGTTTCGAAATATTTAACGCTGATTAGTTCAATCTTGAGGGAGTACAAAGCAAGATATAGAGAGGAAATCCAAATGCTGAAAATAACGGTGCAAAACTAAGGTATTACTGTCGTTCTTTCATGTGTTAACAAAAGTCCCCCTCATGTTTGATTCAGGGGGGTTACAGTAGGATATATTACCAAGAGGATTACAGAAGTAGCGCGCCAACAATTTCAAATTTTACAGGAACCTATCATGTATCACTGACTTTTTGAGCTCTACATGTAAAAATTGAAACCAACATAAAAAAATGAAATGGGCTATCTAAAAGAATGATGATGAATGGTATCGCAAAAATGTCAGGCTGCTTTTCATACTGTATATGGCTACTAGAATCCAGTAGCCTGTCGCCTTCTGTTTCATACTGTATGGCTACCAGAATCCAGTAGCCTGTCGCCTTCTGAAGGCATGTCAGATGACATCTCCAAATTCTGCTTAGATGTCATCCTGTTCCACTCATTCTCGACCCGGAAAAAGACCCACTGAAACCGTCTCACTATTTCCAATGCCATAATGGTAAATACGGTCAGGTAGTTGTGTCGGAGATGTGCCGAAAGCTTGTATGTCCATGTACATCGTAGAACCAAATTGCTGCCTAACACCCAGTAGTACACCTGTAGAACAAGCATATGGATCAATTACAAGTGTCCCAGGGAGTAAACTAAAAGGAACTGTGGGTTCACGGATATACCCAATTCTGTCCGTAAAGAAGATCAGTCCATATACTTGGGTTTTTGAACATGAAAATCCTAGTTAGAATGCTGCAGAGGTTTGAGTAAGCTCATTAGCAGCAATTGGGATGTGTGATCACATGTCGCGATAGAAAAAGGGATTGAGCAAAGATGCCGTACCTCAAATCCCAATCCCGCTTTATATCCCAGTAGAAGGAATACAGTGAATTTATGACGCTAGAGAGAAGCCAAAGGGGTCGATAAAAGTTAACCCACTGTTCAGGAAATACATGATACTTAAGGGCCGAAAGGAAGATCACTGGAACTGCTGTTGAGTACTTGAGTGCTGGATTTGGAGGAGGAAGGGGAAATGGAGAGTTAATTCCAGAAACTGTCATATCGAAACATGCAAATTTCTGCAAGAAAAATATGGTTAAAAAAGGTTAAAGCTACTGCATGGTGAGTATACCGTTCAAAAGGCATGTCTTCTCCTTTGTATCCTTGTATTGTCGGAGACACTGGAAGAAGCGGCACAGATAAGGAAAAACGAGAACAAGAGGAATAGCTATGGAATGACTGCCACAAATAGAATCTGCTTCAAACCATGCAATCGTCGCGACCTGTAAAAATATCAAAATGGCATCAACATTACAGAAAAGAAGCTGTGAGTTCTAACATTAGTATTTCACAGTCAATCTGATCCACTTGAATATAATCTGTCCATGTATGCTGAATACAATATGCACATACTAAATAGCGCATGTAGGAAACTAACCTGGCGGTTGACCATGCGGCAAACTGAACGCTCCAAATCTGAGAACACCTGTAAAGAGGTGAAGCAATTAAAAGAAATGAGGAAAGCATCAAGGAAATTGTCAGTACATGCTCAAACACTTAAAAGACACTCCCTACATTCTTTTTACTCAGTTTTATAGACCTTTTGTAGCCTACAAGCTCAAAGCTCAAAGTGACTTGGACATTTTAGAACTTATTTGAACTTCATAATGAAATATATACTATTAAAGTTACATTCTTATGAAAGAATTTCAGAAGACATCGTGTTATATAATTTTGATTAGCCAATCATTTAGCATCATTAATTGAATTACAACAGTAGGGGCTTCCCCTACAGTGCAGCCCTAAATAAATGATAGTTGTAAACATATTAATGGTCAAACTTTTGAAAATCACTTTTGGAAGCCTGATAGCATAAATTCTAGGATGTCGAAAGATGGGAGGGAATAGCGTTTGTCTTCAAAACGTGTAATACACTAAAGCCAAGATGAGAAAAGGATCATAAAGAATTAGCATGTAAGCAACATATTCTGCTATTTGCAAGCAGCGACAAGATCAGTAAAACAAGTACAAAAACAATACTTCGTGATAAACTAACACACACCTTTGACATGGATGTAAATATATCAGCCAAAAAGAAGTCAGGGAACGTAATTGCCTGCAGAAATAATAGGATCTCATTAGCAAAATGATTTTACGTTATCTAGTTGGTTGCTCCAGAACAAGTACAATAAGTAAATCCTAACCACCACAGCCACATCATACAACTTACTTGTAATGGGAGTAAAATTCGCCACACTGTCCTCAGAAAGTAAAAGCGTGATGACAGGTAAAACATGTCAAAGGGAGAAAGGAGGATTATCAAGAGGACAGCATACAAAAGAACCTGAAAAAAAGCAGATAGGTATACCAATTAGTCACAAATTGGATTAAAAACCAACCCATTAGTATAGAATAGAATGCAGTCATGGGGGTTATTGTTTTCAACTTCAGGTATGAATGAGTGAGTGGATAACAAATCCTCAAGTTCAAAACAACTTAATAACTATTAAAAGAAGCCATCATTCATTATATGTGCTCTTTTGTTGTGTTCCTGCAGTATTTCTGTGCAAAGATGGGCCCTTTCGTTCAATTGTTAAGGTAGAGGTATCTTATTTAGATCTTCACTTTTAACAGGACATCAGTCTGTTAACTAGCACTGCATAGACAAAGACAGAGATACTCAACGGAACACTTCTCTAAACCCCAACAACATATTTTAGGGACAGCTTTCTAAATGCAGAGATACAAAAGACCCAATTGGGTCGGACCCTTCCCCGGACCCTGCGCAAGCGGGAGCTACATGCACCGGGCTGCCCTTTCTTTTTTTTTTCTAAATGCAGAGATAATATAGTATATCATGTTTGTGAGAACTCTGAGGATAATACTGCTCTTCTTAAATGCCTATGATAGAAGTACTAGAACAAACATAGCCAAGCATAGGTCCATAGTTCAAGAAGACATGAATAAACAAAGCAACAAATATATTACTACTTAATGGTCGAGATATTACACTGGTTGAAATGCAGCAAGAGAAACTTCTCCATGTGAGTACAGATACAGGTAAGCTGTCATGCTTGTCGGGACGATTAGAGTAAGCCAAGTAGCACACTGTCAATGAGATAACAAAGACTTGAGCATTACTCTAGCAGAATAATGTGTCAAATACAAGTGGTACAAAAGCATCAGCATACAGAACAACGGGCAAGCTCATAAACAACAAAAATGAAATGATCAAGCATATATTTCCTTATACAAGTTAAATATAAGAATAGAAAAAGCTAGAAAACTCTGATGTACTTGAGCCAAGTCCATTAGTAGAAAGTAATAACGAAGTTTGATGAGGACTCGACCTTGTTGCTATTCCCGATATTTCCTTCCCCTAGGTATTTTTTGTTGGATATAATCCCGTTTTTCTAGAATAATTGGTGTTAGAGATTGAGTACTAGTCCAATAAGAGTAGGAGTCTAGGTAGTATTAGATTAGGACTCTGTAATTTGGGGCTATATATACAGCCTCCCCTCCCCCCGTTGAGAATAAGATAAGAATAGAAGAAGAGATTAGAGGAAATTAATCCCCGGATTTCCAACAATTGGCATCAGAGCTAGGGTTTAGGATCTAACCCTGTGCTGCCCCGGGAGAACATGCTCCCGGGGCGGCCAACCCCTAGGCGCGCGGAGGAGGCGGCGCAGGTGGCCGGGCGGGCAACAGCAAGGGGCGGCCAATCCGGCCAGAGGCTGAAGCAGCCGAGGTCAGCTGCGCATCCGGCGCGGGTTTAGGCGGATCCGGCGGAATTTGTCAGTGCGGCTCGCTGGCTGGCGAGGTGGAGAGAAGTGGGGGACGCCTGAAGAAGGCCTCCGTGCGGGCGTTCACGGCGGATATGGCTAGGGGGGTCGTACACCTGGTGCGCGGGGACGTTAAGGCAAGGAGCGCGGGCCAGGCACCAGCGGCGCGCGCGGCAAAGGCGGCGCGAGCGCCGCTAGGGCGGGCGCTAGCGGAAGCGCGCGACGCGCGGCCAGCGCGCGGGCGCGAGGAGGCGGCCGAGGCATGGCTGCGGGAGGCGGAGCAGTGCGCGGTCGCGGAAGCCTGTGCATTGGCACGAAGACTAGGCACGGGGGCGCAGCTTAGTGGCTGCTACTAAGGCCGTGCGGGCGCGCATGAGGTCTCGTGAGGCGCTGGAACCAGAGGAAGCGGCTGGCGCTAGGGTTGCGGCGGCGAAGGCTCGGGCTGAGCAGAGAAGAGGCGGCGGCTGCTGTTCTGTGAGAGAGAGGCTGCTAGGGTTTGGAGGCAGTTGGGCCAGCTTGGGCCTCGTGGGCTTGAGCTTGCGCTTGTGACACAGACCAAGGCTGAGGCCTGTCGGGCCAAGTGTGCTGGGCCGGCTGGGCTGAGGTATAGAGGAGGTCAAGAGGATCTGGGCTGGGCTGGATTTTGTGTTCCTGTGTTGGTCAGGTGGACAAGACAGGAAAGTTCAGTTGGGCCATCCGGGCCTGGTAGCCGGCTTGGCTGAGGTGGGCCAGAGGAAGTCAAGTGCTAGCCCACAATCAAGGAGGTGTCTGCAGAATATGGCACATGGTTCGAAGTTCAAGCCAACGGAGGACGAGCTGATGTTTCACTTTCTCCGACCACAGCTGCGTGGTTTTCCACCGCGTGAGGCGGGCATTGTGATAGAAGCAGACTTCTATGATGTGACGCCGTGGGACCTCTTGGCGAACTACGGCCTACACGACTTGGGATACTTCTTCACGTTACGCAAGTGAAACAAGCCTCGAGTACAGCGGTTCCGGTGGCGGCATCTTGAAGCGTAGCGCGACCAAGTGCACACAGTCAATTTTTTACATGGGAGTTGTGGTGCAGTGGCGTATGGTCAAGTTTTGCTTCTACATGCGCGGAGAACTCGGGAAGCGTCGTAGCACGGGATGGATCTTGGAGGAGTACGAGATCACTGACCCAAGGTGCTATCGCCACGACGATGAAGGTGAAGAAGTACAATATTGGGTGCTCTGTCGCGTGAGGAAGAGCAGACCAATGCAAGGTGTGCCCGAGATGAAGATGTGACCATCTCGAGTATGTGGTTGGAATGAAGATGCGTCCATTCCGAGATAAAATGCAGGATGAAGATGAGTCCATCCTGGGGTTGAAGATGTGGCCAACCTAAATGCGTGTGCAGGATGAAGATGAGCCCATCCTAGGGTTGAAGATGTGACCAACCCAAATTTGTGTGCAGGATGAAGATGCGGCCATCCTGGGGATGAAGACGTGCCCATCCCAAAATTGAGTTGTGCAGGGTGTAGATGTGACCATCCTGGGGGTGCAGTTGTGTCCATCCCGAAAGTGTGTTTAGTGTGGAAGTGTGTCTCCATCCTAATTAGTGTGAGTGTGATCTAGAAAAACGAGATTAGGGGGTGATTGTTGGATATAATCCCGTTTTTCTAGAATAATTGGTGTTAGAGATTGAGTACTAGTCCAATAAGAGTAGGAGTCTAGGTAGTATTAGATTAGGACTCTGTAATTTGGGGCTATATATACAGCCTCCCCTCCCCCCGTTGAGAATAAGATAAGAATAGAAGAAGAGATTAGAGGAAATTAATCCCCGGATTTCCAACATTTTTTTCCGGGCAACAGCACTTATAGGAAGATAAATCCTTATTCTTTAGTGGAGGCTTCGTATGTTCAGAAGTCAGTGCCCAGTTCATTGGGAGATCACCATTATCATTTTCGTTTGTTAGAACCATGACATTGTAATTTGTAAGATGTATTTGTACTCCTTAATAGAGGTTTTGTATCCTCCAAAGTGGATGCCCAAATCACCGTGAGGTCATCATCATTTTCGTTAGTCGGATCTATCACAACGTAAGAAGGTATATATATTTACTCTTCAACAGAGGCTTTGTATCCAACAAAGTCAATACCTATTCATTTGCATGTCACCAAAATTGTTCCCATTTACAAATCTACGACAGCATTAGAAGATGAACCTTTACAGCAAAGGTTTTGTATCTTCGATGCACCAATGAATTGGGCATCAAATTCCAAATCTTCAAAGCATTTGTTGAAGAGTAAAGTTCATCTTATTACCATGCTATATATCTGACAAATGAGAATGGCGATGATGACTTGTCATTGAATTGACCATCAACTTGGGAATAGTTAAAAATATTTTTTGGGGAAGAGTTAAAAACACTACTAAAAAATCAATAATAGTTGCACA
Source organism: Neostapfia colusana (assembly GCA_030760725.1). Taxonomy (NCBI): domain Eukaryota; kingdom Viridiplantae; phylum Streptophyta; class Magnoliopsida; order Poales; family Poaceae; genus Neostapfia; species Neostapfia colusana. Next base: position 103,020,193 of record JASWHV010000010.1, read on the forward strand.
GGAAAATACAATGGAATTTCTACAGAAGGTCAGAACAGTATGTTGTGAGCTCAGCAGCTGATGTCAGCATGATCACGTGAACACGGTAATAATCAATTTTTTAAACTTTTTTAGATACCTGTATAAAATCCACTATACTCTAAAGATTCCAGAAAATATAGGCGGAAAAATATACTGTCAACTCAACACTATCTAGGCCTAACCATGTCATTAGTATAGTATGAATGGTTTTCAACAGAAAAAAGGTAACTTCAGAAAATCCAAAATTAAGCTTTTTAAAACGAAAAGTACAAAGAACAGAGTTTGATAGGCATACCCTCCATATCTCTTGGTGTGATAAATGTGTTTGTGCAAGATCAAACACTTTTGCATAATTGACTGATGATTGCGCAAAGACCCATAAATTTAACCCCCATAACCAAACCATCAAGGCCTACAATAAAGCCAAGAATAATAATTACATAGGCACGAAAGAGTATCTTAGTTTGCTGCTTTCCTACAGTTAATGCAAACACAAAATGAAATAAACTCACCACAAGGAAAAGAGGGTTGTAGTATAAGAAAGCCTCATAAAGAAACAGGTCTCGAAGATCAGCACTCATTCTCATAACTGAGTCCCAACCTACCTGTAGTACCAAGAGAACACAATGGATCAGATCATGCATGCGAAGAAGTAATGGATGTATCACAGCGAAACTGACCTTGCAACAACATAAGCCCCATAGTAGAAACAATATAACCTGGAAAGCGCAGGTCGGTCAACAGTTTGAGTGTAATTCAAATCATGCAGCATACATGTGAAATCAGATTCTCAGTACAAAACAACCTAGATCAGATTTTTTTTTGGGGGGGGGGCAAAGAGAAATTAAAGTATTAACGTTTATCATACATTATGAAATGAAGACGCACTTGTCGAGAATGCACATAGAAAGAGAAACTAGAAAATAGCATGTTTGGAACGTATGCACATAGTAATGATTAATTTGTATAAAGGCTGGTAATTTTATCCTACATTCTCGACGCTCCTTCAGTTACCACTAGTGTCACTACTACAATGTGCTTTGTGGTTGGTGGAGCAACGTCCAAGTAAATCTGTTTGCTCCAAAAATGGGGCCTCGGAAGATGCTAGTGCTACTGATTCCCTCTTCTCCAGGAACATGTCCACCCCTTTCGAACGGGGCGGAATGCAGCACGACCGCCCACCCAATTGCAATGAAACATCAAATGCGTATCAAGCTGGTTCTATTGTAAAACGCGATGGCACATCCCGGTTCGTTGGGAGGTAAACTAGCGGGCCGCCGCGAGTGCTTGAATCGTCTTTCTCTGATGAAAGGGCCTGCGGCTTTGATCTCGTCCGATTCCACAGAAGTGCCGAACGGCGACGAAAGGCGGCCTTAAAAGTACCTTGAACCGCCAGAGGAACAGCGGCGACGGCATGATCGCAGCGGCCGCGGGGATGCTGCTGCCGCCGGCCTCCGCGCCAGCCAGCCAGCCAGCCAGCCAGCCAGCGAGCGAGCTACCCCAAACGTCCCCTCCGAAAAAAAAATCCCTGCGAAGAAACGAAGCGGGTTTCAGCACCTCCACGGCCACCCAGCATGACAAATTTAAACCCGCGAGGGATACTGCGGGATTCAACAGATAAGCCGTGCTTCCCTTACACGGCACGCAGAGGAGGAGAAGCCGGTCAATCAACCGGAGCCCCTTCGTGCGGATCTCCTCGCGGACGGAGGGGGCCCGCCGCCGACGAGGCAGAGGAGGCACGCCTGGTCTGCCACGGAGGCGTCCGGCGCGGAGGGGGAGTGGCGGCAGCGACGACGAGATCTGATGCAGTAGCGGACGGTGATCCAACGGCTACGATCTGATGCAGGGACTGCGTGGACGGGTGGATGGACCGCTCCGACCGGCGTAGGCTCAAGGCTGCGCGCTCGCGTGCAGAGAGAGAGGCAGGAGCGGCACTGCAAACCCTGTCCTGAATCCTCTCTGTTTTGAAATTTCAGGGTCGCCTCTAGTACTCGATTGACTCCGCGGTAAAAAAAAAAAGAGAAAACTGTACGTAAAATCAAGCGTCGTCGTGTTGCGGTCAACGTAATGAAGCAGCAGCGTGTTTTTCACCATAGGAGTAGCTTACACTACTGTAGCTTACAAGGAGGTTTGTTCACAGCGACGGACCCAAGTAAGTAAGTAATACACGTGGAAATCGAAAATGTCGGCCACCGGAGAGACGTCCGTTTTCTGATCGGACGTTCGGGCAAGGGCGAGCGAGCGGTACTGGCGTGTTGCTTGGTCGGAGAGGTGACAAAAAAAATCTGCGGCGGTTTGGAATTCCGGACCCGGTCTCAGGACTCGGGACACCAGCTGAGCAGCGGCGACGGAGAGAGTGAGTGTGTGTGAAGTGAACGCAGCCAGTGGGGGGGAGCTGCAGCTGCAGCTGCAGGAAGCGACAGCTCGCTCTGGGCACATTAAAACCGCGGCCGGGGGGGGGGGGGGGGCTCGCATTTATCGCGACATTACTGCCCGGCCCCCACCCGCGCAGGGCCGAGGTCGGCTCACCGCGCGAGCCGGTCCGGCGAGAGCAGCGCCTCGGGGTCCCCGCACCGGAGCCGGCTGGACGCGCGGCCCCGTCTCGCCGCCGCGAGGATCGACGGGGGCTCTGATTCGGAGGGGGCCAGCGACGTGAAGGAGGAGGCGGCGGCGGCGAGCCCGCTCCCGACGCCGCCCGCGCGCCGGCGGGAGAAAGGGGAGGAGGAGGAGGAGGACTTGCAAGCGGCGGAGCGGAAGGAGAACACGCGGGCGGCGGAGCCTCCGCCGAACGGGGACGGCCACCGCTTGCTCCAGAAGCTGCTGCGGTAGCGCCAGGGAGGGGACGCCGTGGACGCGGCCTCCACGGCGAGGCTGCTGCGCTCGAAGCCCAGGGAGTAGGACCGCTTGAGCAGGAAGTCCCTCGGGTCGAGCCGGTCCGGGCTGGCCGTCGGCGCGATCTCCGGCGGCACGGCCGCGCCGCCGTCGGGGAGCGGGTGGTGGAACAAGAGGAGGAGGGGGTCGTCGTCATAGTCGTTGTCGAGGCTGGGTCGCCGCACGGCGCGCCGCGTCGCCGGGGAGGGCACGGGCGGGGGCAGCGCGACGACGACGACGGCGGCGCGGCAGAGCGGGCAGGAGGCGCGCGCGCGGAGCCAGACGTCGACGCAGTCGGCGTGGAAGGCGTGCGCGCACCGCGGCAGCGCGCGGACCTCGTCGCCGTCCGCGAACTCCAGCAGGCACACGGCGCACTCCCGCGCCGCCGCCGCCGCCGCCGACGCCGCGAACTGCGCCGACGGCAGCGACTTGATGGCGGCGGCGTCGAGGCCGGAGCGGTGCGGCGAGAAGCCGTGGTACAGGTTGTCGGCGTGCGTCGCGAAGGAGGAGTCGTCGTCGTCGTCGTCGTCGCCGGCGACGACGACGGAGGGGGAGCCCGGGACCGCGAGCAGCCACCGCCTCCGCCGCCGCCGCCGCCGCCGCAAACGCCACCGCCGACGCGCCGCGCGGAGCACGCGGCTCACCAGGCGCGCGTACAGCACCACCATCAGCGCCGCGCCCACCACCGCCAGCATCGCGATGAGCGGCGGGCTCAGGCTCGCGCCTCCTCGCCTCCCGCCCGCCGCCGCGTAGGGGGGAGGCGGCGACGAGCTGACGCCGCCGCCACCACCGCCGCCTGCTGCTGCTGCTGCTGCGACGAACCCATCGGCCGGAGAAGGCGCGGGGGCCCTCGCGGTCGTCGCCCGGACCGCGCGCATGGCGTTGTCAGTGCGCGGGAGCTGGAGAAGAGCACATGGGCGGCGCGATGCCAGCCCGTACCTGCGGCTAGTGAAGAAGAAGAAGGTGGAAGTGATGAATGAGCGGCGGATGAGGGTGAGGCGTGGCTCTGGCTAGGGCGTGCACGGATGACGATGACTGCAAACCAAAGCGGTGCACCACCACCACCACCGACGGTTGGTGGCCTGATTTATTGCCGAAAGAAAAAAATTTGAAATTTACTGTCGTCACTCTGTCGCGGCATGCTCGGGGTGGGAGCACACACAGCTTCATCTGCGCGCGCCAGCCGCTACAAGGCCGCGATGCGTTCTGATCTGACTGATTAGAGCAAAGGAACCAGCACCTCCATACGCTGCACCGCACTCATTACAGCTTCGAGACCTGCAGAAACAGAACAGAACAATATTCTCCTCGATCGTGGTCTGAGATCTCTCGGGCTGCTGGGCATATATCATCCTCTTGCTTTCAGGAAAGAGCTGGGGAATCAGGATAAAGCAGCGATATCAGTGCACCCTAGGTGGCTAAAACTCTGCTTTGCAGTTGTTCTTTATGCCCTATAATCTTCAGCCTCCCTGCATTATCGCACAGCATACTCTCTTTCTCGACGTTCTGATATACAGACCGGTGATGGCAAGTTCATATTTCTCGCGGCACCCCAAATCCGAGGTAATAGCAACAGGTCTCTGCGCCGGCTGGGACATTCCAATCCAATCTTGTTCTCTCTCCTTGTAATAAGAGGAACTTATGCGCTCTTATCCGATGCCCCCCCCCCCCTCCCCGGTTCCATCAATTCATGGACCCAAGAGGTGACTGAAAAAACAGAGGAATGGGTATTTTTCTGAACTGGTTGGTTACGAGGGAACGGCGTCTTCTAGGATCAGCAGACTCGGGTTCAGAGAGGTTGGGAGCTGTGGTTGCAGACTTGCAGTGCAGGGGGCTCTGATGCAGGGTGCAGACACACAAGGATTCGACTGATACAGCTGCGCAGGCCTTGGAGCAGTTGACCATAGAAGTTTTCTGCCTTGAACAGACGTATTGACCATGCATGCAGGATGGATCATGGAGTGTGTTTGATGCTTCCAATCCAATCCAATCCAATCTAAAGACTGGAATATGTTCTGTTCTTGCGACACCCTTGTTGTCCAAGCCTAATACATCCACACCACACCACGCACCAGCTCTGTCACTCTCACTCCATCTCCATATATAAATACACCCTTGCCTCGTCGACTCGACTCCATGTTACCTCTCCAGTCTCCCCCACGCACGGCACGGCACGGCACGGCTGGCTACGATGAGGTACGGGTACGGCGAGGCGGTGTCGCACTTCAGCCACCCGCAGCACCGGCTGCGTCTGGAGCACCTCGACGCGCCGTTCCGGTGCGACGGGTGCCGCGAGGTGGGCATCGGCGCGCGGTTCCGCTGCCCCGTGCGGGGCTGCGACCACGACCTGCACCGGCAGTGCGCGGCGGCGCCGCCGGCCGTCGTCCGGCACCCGTTCTACCCGGCCTGCGCGTTCGCGTTCCTGGCGCGGGCGCCCGCCGGCGGGCCGCGCTACTGCAACGCCTGCGGCCGCGACGTGGCCGGGTACGTCTACCACTGCGCGTCGTGCGGGTTCGACCTGCACCCCTGCTGCGCCGCGCTCCCCCACGCGCTGGACGCCGGCGCCGGCGGGGGCGTCAGGCTGTACCTGCACCCGGACTCGAAGGCCGCCGCCGCCGCCGCCGGCGCGTGCCACCGGTGCGGCCACCGCGGCGGCCGCAGCTGCTGGAGCTACCGGAGCCAGTGCGGGAGCTACAGCCTCCACGTGGCCTGCGTGATGGACATCCTCGTCGAGAGCTGGCACGGCGTCGGCCGGCACAAGGGCGGCGGCGGGCTGGTGGACGGGAGCGGCGGCGGGTACAGGGTTGTGGCGCCGGTGATACGGGGCGCGGCGAAGAGCAGCCACGCGAGCAGCAGCAGCAGCAGGGGAGGGTCGTCGTCGTCGTACTGGGGGAGGGGGAGGAAGAAGAAGAAGGGGGGCAAGGTGAAACGGTGCTGCGAGATCGCCGGGTTCGCGTCGCAGGTGGTCATCTCCGCGGTGCTCGGCGACCCATCCGCCCTCATCGCCGGCGTCATCGGCTCGCTCATCTCCACGTAACAGCAGGAACAATCAGTTTCTCTTTTCAAGCTAGCAGTACAATCGTTTCGTCGTAACAAGCTTCTGGTTCGGTTTCCTCGTGCATGGCGGATTTCCAACTAGGTTCTACACTTATTTATACTAGTTTCTCTCAGTAATCTAGTCATGTCCAGTATCACCCGCAGACTAAGTGTCACCTCTATTTTATCCATATCTTTATTTTATTTTGCATTTTGAACAGTTTAAATAAACCAAAAGTGCCCTTGTTGTTCATTTGAAAAGTGTTTGGTTCGATAAATATCCCGAGACGGGAAGGGGAAATAACACATATGATTTACCTAACAAATAATCCGGGACATTCAAACTTCGAATAACACATATGATTCCCTCCTGTGCTTTGACCCAATGACTATATTGTTATAGTGCATAATATGTTCTATAATATTTAAAATGGAGCAAAATCTTGGGAGGGGGTTCAAATCTGAGATGTGGAGCTGGAAGTCTTGATGCCCGAAAATCATATATTACTCTCGCCTCAAATTGATTTATCTGTCGACTGATTATTTTCACATGATCCAATAACCTCAAGCATCAAATGTGCGACCTCTGTTGTTGCCTCACCTGACCGTCTCTAGAACTTTTCTGATGCCACAAATTCACTTTATTTATATATACAGTCATCGTTCTTCATTGTAATTTTCTAGTGCATAAATACAAGATCATCTTGAATGAGGGTTGGACACCAAGCAAAAACCATTCAAAGAGGACCGGAGATTAAATTTGTAGCATGTGTTTCACCAATATACTCTTGTACATTTAATATTTTCCTATTTGTCATTCGAGATTAGCTAGCTTCATAAATACAGTAGATACCTCTTACTATGGTCTGTCTCCTACTACCCTAGGTATCACTAAACAATATAAGAAATAGGAGAAAGTCTATTTTACTACCCTCAAGTATCTCCTGTCCACTTAACATCCTAAACAAAATTTTAGTCTAATTCACTCTGTTGAACTATTTAGATTGGCTGGATTCACCACCTCATAATATTTTACTTTTTTATTTCTCTGTGTACATTGTAATGTTTCATGATAAAATTTTATGAGGTTATAAGTTACAACATACCGTATGTTGAAAAATATGTCAAAAAATTTAAATTCTTTTTACGTTGGAAGCATATAATACAGATTTGACATAGAAAATGAAATAATACAAGAAAACATTTATGAAAAAATTTCAGAGAATTATATTACCATTGTGTATGATGTCATATACCATCCTTTAAAATTGTAATTATAAACATAACCCATACAAAGAGAAACAAAAAAGGATAAAATCTCACAAGGAGGCAAATTGAACAAATCAATAGTTTAAGAGAGTAAATTAAACCAAAATTTTGTTTAGAGGTTAAGTGGACAAAGTAGATAACCTGAGGGTAGTAAAAATAAACTTTTTACTACAAAATAGTACACCTCTCTTAAAAAACTTGTGATTTCTTATGTTATCAACATTCATATATTAAAATGTTGTAATGTAAGAAAATAAATCATTTTATATTTTTACTTCTTCGTAAAAATGATAAATCGTCATTATAAATTACTGTAAAAAAATATAACTATAGTCCTGCCAAAAACACGAGGCAGATAATTATCCGCGGTCGTAAATAACTGCCAAATATACATTTATAAATACGTCTGAAAATTACCAAAACGGAGGCGGCGAGCTTAGAGGAAAGAGGGGCCTAAACCTAAACCCGATCCGATTATTCAACAGACACCCTCCCCGGCTCCATTCCACCACACCTCCTCCTTCCCCGACTCGACTAGGGCGCACGCGCACGCCGCCGCCGCCGCCGACCGCCTCGAGGAGGGACGAGAGAGCGCTCGATCTCCCGGCGGACCAGCCGACGCCGCGGGGGGACGCACGGCGCGGGGAGGTCAGATCCGGAGGCGCAGTACCGCGGCCGAGCTGAATCGGGGGGGTTCACCGACGAGGTGAGCATTGCCGCGCGCGCCTCGTCTCGCTTCACGGCGATCCTATCTAGCGGCGGGCGGGCATCGATCTTCCGTCGGGCCCCGGGGCGATGGGTTCCAGGCGCGGCACCGGGTCTAGCGCGCCGGGATTAGGTTGGTTCGGCTCGGGCTGATGCCGCCTGTCCGGTCGTCGCCGGTAACCCCCGAGAGGTAGCCCTAGGTTCGTGCGCAGCGCAGACGATAGTAATCTGGCTTTGACGAGTTCGACCTAATGCTGCGGGTGCATGCTGTTCATGCGGCACTTAGATTGTTGCTTCTGGTTGAGTGCTGTTATTTTTGCTGGAAAACCTAGGTTCTGCTTGTTAGGAGCTGTGTTTCTGGGATCGGGAAAATTTCGTGGCGCCATGTAAGTGGAACTGCGCTGTTCTGGATGGTATTGCATTGATATTGTCGGGGAGTATATTTATACGTTGTCGAAGCATATGCGGTCGACACTTTCCCCGGGCCTGCTCTGGTCAGCCCGCGGAGGTTCTTTTCCGGAGAGGCTAGTCCTCTCGCGAGGGTCTCGCCGGAATAGACGAAGGAAGGAGATAGTTGACACGAGGATTTACGTGGTTCGAGCCGCCGGAGCGTAAAACCCTACGTCCATGGGAGTGCTTGGAGCATGGGTTTTCTTGAGTATGTGAATGACCTAGAGGGAGCTGAACTCAACAGAGTTCGAACCCCGCTGAGTTCGACCCCTTGTAACGTTGTCTACCCGAGCCTTTTATAGTCTAAGGCTTGGGCGGCTTACAAGGTGGGCCCCGTGACCCGACAGGTGGCCTCGGGGTGATTTCCTACCAGCTACACAGTCTTGGCGCTGGCTTCGAGGTTGTCCTGCCACCCTGCCCCTGCTGTAGGCTAGGTGTAGCGTGTAGCCGTTGGCGATGGCAGGGGCGGTAGGGCATGTCTTGTCCGTGTCTTGTCGCTGCCTTCAATGGTCTGCAGCTTCTGACACTGTGCGCATGTCTTGACTGTGACGGGTCACAGTGCCTCCTGACAGGCGTGCGTCGCGTCTCCGCGCCTTGGGAAGGCGCGGGTCTTTACTCCCGCTGCCTACCGCGCCGGGCGGGCAGCGCTGCTCTGCTGGCCACGTGGCGGGCTCAGAGCTCTCCTTTGAGGAGAGGGGAGGTCCGGCCTCGCTGGACACGTGGAGCCTTCGGAGCTCGCCCCTGCGGAGGGGGCGAGGTCCGGTCTCCTGGGCCATGTGGCAGGCCCGAAGCTATCCTCTGAGGAGAGGAGAGCTCCGGCCCCGCTGGACACGTGGCGCTTTCGGAGCTCGCCCCTGCGGAGGGGCGAGGTCCGGCCTTCCGAGCCACGTGGCAGGCCCGGAGCTATCCTCCGAGGGGAGGGGAGCTCCGGCCCCGTTGGACACGTGGCGCCTTTGGAGCTCACCCCTGTGGAGGGGGCGAGGTCCTTAGGCAGTTTCACCCTGTGCGCGGGGGTACCCGGTATTGAGGGTACCGACATACGTGATCACAACATTTTTATTGCTATTGTTGTTTGTCGTCTGCAATATCTCCCATGTGATGCACATGTTTGGGCTAGTTAACAATCGTTATCTTTCTACAGAACTTGCTCCCTTTTGAATTAACATATTTAGGCTAACTTTTGGACTGCTGTTTTGCAGCAAGGAAAAGGGTGAGGTGATATTGTAGCTGCACTTTTTTGGGCGTCAAATAATGGCTGGTACTTTGATTGAGGACAGTACGGGGCATGGTAGGTCCTCATCAAGTGAGGAGTTGCCAAGTGATCAGCAGAGCCATTCGGGTGATTCTTTAGCAGAGTGGAGGTCAAGCGAGCAAGTTGAGAATGGAACACCATCCACTTCACCAGCCTACTCAGACACCGATGATGATGATTGTGGTATGTTGTGAAGCTTGTCTTTCATATGCTCGTATTTTTTGTTGATCTTTCCCTAATGCTTTTAGTGTGATCTTTACTATTGTCTTCTTCAGTTTTCACCATCTTGCGCAGACCAACACCTCTTCATTTTTTTATAAATTGTTTCACAAAATCTCAACTACTCCTCTGTTCCTTTATCTCCAATTTATATGAGTTTGGCGTGGTGACCAAGAAGAGTAACTAATGCTCATAAATCTCCATCGCTTTCGCGTTCCAATCTGCGTTCGACTCCTGCATGCAAATGCTCGCTTGCTCACATAGTTCGGCCTGCCTGCATGCATGCTGCTAAAATTGCTTCGCATGGTGATGGAAACCGAAAGGCAAACATGCATGCAATTTATTCCCATCAACGCCCGCTCGAAACAAAGCGACGTTAGCGCCAAACACAAGGGAAAAATGACCACCAATCGTCATATGCTGGAACATAGTGGAATTTCTCAGATTCGCTCAGGTGATGGAAACAAAGAAACAGAGGGAGTAATTTAATTGTAGTTTTAGCCGATGTTAGTCTGGGGCTTAGGCTTTGTAGCTGTATACCGAATCAAAACTTTGAAACTAAGCCAAGACTACTGTCGAAACATGTATAATACTTCTTAAATTCAGGGGTGCTTCCGTTCTCTTGCAAAAAGCATGGGCCTGGCATGCTATTTCTAAAAAATGCAGTGTAATATTCAAGTGGATATAATAACTACTTTATTTGAATGTACAGACATGCATTTGAATCTTTAATAAAAAAAAGAAAGGGCAGCCCGGTGCATGTAGCTCCCGCTTGCGCAGGGTCCGGGGAAGGGTCCGACCCACTTGGGTCTTTTGTACGCAGCCTTTCCCTACATTTCTGCAAGAGGCTGTTTCCAGGACTTGAACCCGTGACCTCATGGTCACAAGGCGACAGCATTTGAATCTTTAATCATATAATAATTTTAGTATCATTGTTACTTTACCTGTTAATTATATTTTCTTGTACAGGGCCAAGGCCCTCTGAACTTTATGGGAAGTTTACGTGGAGAATCGATAATTTCTCCCAAATCAACAAGAGAGAGCTAAGGAGTAATTCTTTTGATGTTGGTGGATTTAAGTGGTATGGTCCTCATGAACGTTAATTGTCTTTGTTGCTGTTGGTCCTCGTGAGCATTAAGTTATTCACCATCTGTTTTTTGTTAGTTTCTTACACCGCAAACATGTTTCTACTGTACTGTATCTGGTCTTCTTACTTGCCTTCTGGATGTGATTAGGCTATTTGTTCAGTGGTGCCACGATAACCGTAGGTAGAGAAGGTGGGAACCAGATGTTCTGAATTTGTTATGACAGGACAGTGCAGACTTATTTATTTTATGTCTTGAATTTTGAACTGCACAAGGCTGATCATTCAATAGTGACTGAACAACTTATGCAGACAACCTATAACCATGAGCTCAGATAACCTTGCGAATAGCTCATATATTGAGAACGGGTTATACTGTAGTTGAAACCTTTCCGTTTGCTGTTTACAAATTCACATTCATTTATGTGCACCTAGAACTGGGATTTGGCTCTTTAGCATTTGCAATTTGTGTCTGTTATTTCCTTTGCAGTCTGATATTTTTATTGAACTTGATAATGTTTTAGAGAGTTTCTTGTTTTTTCCAGCTGCTTACTCGCAAGCATGCATGGTTAAAATTTCAGGTATATCCGCTCATATGTTACTTCTGCACATGTTTTGAGACTTCTGTTGATTTTCAGGTACATCTTGATTTATCCACAAGGATGTGATGTCTGCAACCATCTGTCACTGTTTCTTTGTGTTGCTAATCATGATAAATTACTCCCAGGTTGGTGAAATGTTCTATGCATTATATTTGATACACTTCATGATTCCTTGATCGTGATCTTCGATATGGTTTCTTTTACTTCAGGGTGGAGCCACTTTGCACAGTTTACAGTAGCTGTAATTAACAGAGACCCGAAGAAATCTAAGTATTCTGGTGAGTTTGATGAACTCTCTGGTTCTGCTAGTGCCTACAATTAATTCGGCAGGGCTCTAGCTTCCGACTTGAACATCAGATATGGAATTTACATGTTGAAATAAAGTGGCTTACAACTCTAGATTTAGTCTAAAATAAGAGCAAGGTGGTCACTCAAACAACCATGGTGTAATCCCAGCTCCAACTCCATGAATTTCTGGAACTAGAGGCTTCCAGCACCAATAATTCTTTGGAGCTGGGGCTATGTCAAACAGGACCTAAAGTATGAAGTTTTTAATTTGCTTCTTCATTTGGGGTTTACAAATGTAGTATTTCAGATACGCTGCACCGATTTTGGAAGAAAGAACACGATTGGGGTTGGAAAAAGTTTATGGAGCTGTCAAAATTAGATGATGGCTTTGTTGTTGAGGATGTTCTCACGATCAAAGCTCAAGTTCAAGTTATCAGGTATCTGTTTCTGTGGATCTATGCCTTCAACTTTTGTGCTGCTTAATGCTACCATCAATTATCTTTGAGTTGAGAGTATTTTGCTTTCCATAACCATATGTGCTTCTTGCATCTTAATATTTGAGGGAGAAGGCAGACCGTCCATTTCGTTGCCTCGACGGTCAGTACCGAAGGGAACTAATTAGAGTCTACCTATCAAACGTGGAACAAATTTGTCGTCGCTTTATCGATGAAAGAAGAAGCAAGCTCAGCAGGTTAATTGAGGATAAACTAAGGTGGTCCAGGTTAGATACACTTATGAATGGCATACTTTTGTTTTTTAAGCATATGCATTTTCGTTATACATTGTTTTAGTTTAGATGAACATATTTGCTTTTGGTGTATTGCAGTTTTAGTGCATTCTGGCTAGGAATGGATCCAAGCGTGCGGCGGCACATGACAAGGGAAAAAACTGACGCTATTTTGAAAGTTCTAGTGAAGCACTTTTTCATAGAGAAAGAAGTTACATCTACTTTAGTAATTGACTCTCTATATAGTGGTCTAAAAGCCCTTGAATATCAGAGCAACAAAAAAGGGTCATCCTCATCCAAACTACCAGAGGCTGATGCCCGAAGCACACCAATGGTGCTTATTGATCAAGGCATGTTTGTTTTGGCTGATGATGTTATAGTTTTACTTGAAAGAGCTGCATTGGACACGCTGCCGCATCAACCTTTGCCTACAAAGGATGATAAAAGTTCACAGAACCGCACAAAGGTATGCATGTTCCACCAATCAATTAGCACATTAGGGTAATATTCATTCCAGAAAACTTGATCTGATGGCATTTCACTAGATATGACTGATTGCACATTTTTTTGTGTTTAACATCAAAGTTAAAAGCATCTTTATTCACAGCATGGATCTTTAGTTCTGTACCTGTCCTTTCTGAGGTTTTTATTCATATTAAAATCCGAAATTACTTCCAAGAAATGAATGAAACCTTCTTGTACAGTACTGCTCTGAATCAGGATCATGATTTATGATTATTATACAAAATGAAAATGAAAAGATGATGTATGTATCATCTGCATTTTCCTCTATGATTCATTTCATTGCAAATTTTATTTACTGTACTGCTAGGATGGCAGCTCAGGCGAGGAGTGCAACAAAGATTCTATTGAGCGTGATGATAAACGGCTTATAGAGCTAGGTTGGAAGACACTAGAGCTTTTTGCCTTGGCTCATATATTCAGGTAAGATTCTTCCAGTTCAATATGCCAATATATTGTCCCACATTTTTTTGCATAATAAGTGTTGACAAATTGTCGATTCTCAAAGCTCAAAGCTACACTTGTTATGTATTTCTTTTCCCCTTGATTGTTTCATTGTGTCATTGCAGTGGTTAATAATTTTATTCCCGTTTTGGAGTCAACACACTGCTGTTTTGAGAATACTAACATTTACCTCAATATTCTTTGCATGGGAAAACTTAAATCTTCTGATGAAATCTGTAAGTATAAATCAGAATTCAATTATGCTTGTGCATACTTGTCTTACTATAAATATTTGAAACAGCCGAATAGAAGTGGCATACCAAGAGGCGGTGGCTTTGAGACGCCAAGAGGAGCTCATTCGTGAAGAGGAAGCTGCTGGGCTAGTGGAAATGGAACTGAAGGCAAAACGCTGTGCTGCTGAAAAAGAGAAGTGTGCCAAGAAAAAACAGGTTTGCCTAAATCCCATTAAAACACTCAGTTCTGCCACTTTCCTGCGGTCATGCATTTATTTTGTATGTAAAGTTGGAGATTGTGTTGTCCCCATTCCACATTGCTATGTTTGGCTGTTTTTTTACTTAATATATGAAAATATGTGCCCATTGTTCCATTGCACCCTCTTTGTACTTATTGAGAACTCTTTGAAATGTTTATGTATCTTGGCCAGGCCAAACAGAAGAAAAACAGTCGCAAAAGTAGTAAAGGAAAAAATGGTAAGTCTGACTTGATTAGTAAAGAAATACTTATGGGCGGCATTGCATCAGATGATAGAATCCTGGACAATTTCTCGAGACAAGCAGAAAAAAATTCCTCAAATGCTGACAACCCTGAAGAAGTATCTGATATATCTGACAGCAGAGATGATAATTCAGATGCCCTCCATGTTGATATTGATGACCGTGAATCTAGTCCTGTTAATTGGGAGACGGATGCTTCAGAAACTCAAGCTACTGTGCCTGGAAGTGGTGAGGTGCAAAATGACCAATCAGGAAAGAGGACTTATTTTGTGGATGATAGCTCCTCTACCTGTTCATCAGACTCGGTTCCTTCGGTTATCTTGAATGGATCACACATGGGAGGTGCCTGGACAAATGTCAGATCCTCATCCAATAGGTATATTTTAATGATTATTTCCCTTATTTTACTGTCGTTTTGTATTTATCTTGCTGTGTTGTGCTTCAGGGGAAACAACCGGAGGTATAAGGATAGCGATGCACGGGCAGGACTTTCACAAGGATCTAATTCAGTACATAATGGTATTATGGGATCCAGCAGCAATGGTTCTGGCAACTCAAAGGACATTAGACATGAATCTGAGGTATGCATGTCTTCACTGAGAAATGCACCATAAAGCATACCATTTTCATATGGCTGTTATAGAACAGTGTTCTTTAGCATCAGTCCTTTGGTGTCCTCTACTTGGTTGAATAAGCATTTCGTTCAATTCATTTCAGGATGATAAAGTTATGTTACAGAAGAAACAACATGTGCAACGGCATGTTGATGTAATGGCCCGCTCCAAGTTAAAAATGGCAGAGTCTTCCTTTTCTTCTGTGGGCCCTGTTAAGAAGCAACCTAACATGTCCCAGCAACCAAAAATTTCTCTAGAAAGCACCAATAGTTTGAGTTATCATTCAACTGAAGTTTCAGGTGCTGCGACTGCCACTATGGCAGCAAGTGTCACTTCAGCCCAGACAGTTCAGTTAGTTTCAAATAAAGGACCTTTGTCCAGTCCTGCTTCGCAAGTGAAGTCCATTCCAGTGGCAAGTAGAACCTTGCAGTTGCCTGCACCCAACAAATCTGAAGCTCAGAAACAAACTTCCCTGGCTGGCAGTGCTGCTACAACCCAGGTCAATACTACGGTAGCAAGGCCCTTGAGTGCTCCACAAGTCCCCGGAGCAAAACAAAGCACACCTGTTCCTGTAACTGTCCAGAATGAACCACTCATTTCTCGTTCGATGAGTGCAGTTGGACAGTTGGGAAATGAGCCCTCTGCTAATGCTCCTAGCTACACTCCCCATTCACGAACATATCGCAATGCTATGATGGAGAAAAGTTCTGTTGGTGGAAGTGGTTTGACACACCAACCAGGTTTGTCAGGGCAAGGGGCACATTGGCAATCGATTTTTACATCACAACCATACATTTTGTCGTCAGAGAGCGTGCCCAGGAAAGAGGAAACATCATTGAGACCTGGGTTTACATTTGGAACTGTTAAACCTGAGTCACTGAACCAGTATGAGGGTAGGGAAGAGAGCTCGCAGCAAGCAAGCAGCAGCAACAGCAATGATAGTGCATCAGCGAGTTTGAACATCGGAAATCAGATTGAGAAGCTCAATTTGCGTGGAAGATCACGAAGCAAGCAAATTCTGTCAGAAATTTCTACCAGATTTACTCCCTACCAACCACAAGGCCTGGTTGGCGATGAGTTCCCACACCTAGATATAATCAACGACTTGCTGGACGAGGAGCAGAGTGAAAGGAGAAAGGTCTTGCAACATGGATTTGTTCGACAGCACTCTATGCCCAAGGATGCAAGCACACCCGGTCGTGATATGTCTGGCGACCCGTACTTGTTTGATCAGTCTGAGCATTACTATGAGGAGGAATCCCCGAGGTACTATAGCCCGTTGGGCAGTTTGCCACGGGGGCTAAGGGACCGGAGTTATTCACGCTTTGATCTCCCTTCATACTCCAACAGTGGCCAGTATGAAGATACGATGATGATGATGGGCCAGTGGCCATACAGCCGCACAGACCTCTCTCTGCCTAACCTTGGGTCTGACTGGAGTGGTTACTCGCATCAATCGCGGGACTACCCAAATTTGTCAAATGGGGCTGGTAGGTACCCGTCGTATCGTCCTGCCAATGGGCGTTGACGTATTTATTACTGATTGAGATGATAGTAATAAGGTGATGTAGTCACATGCTGTTTGCTTCTGAGCCGACTGTAATTGTAATAGCCCTATAGCAGTGATATAAGAAAAAAAAATGGTTCCTCAGTTTCGTTATTCGGTAGTTTTATCTTTTCTCTTATACATAGTTCAATTTTGCTCGATATTAATTAATCTAATACTTCCTCCGTTCTGAATTAATTGATGTTTAGGACATCTAATTTAGTTTAAAATGAACTAGTTTTTTGTCCTAAACGTCATTTATTTCAGAACGGAGGGAGTTTTAGTTAGCTGCCTTTTTCCTCCTGACCAAAACTCGTTATGAAGTTTGGATGATGCAACAAATCATAGTGCCGCTTTTCGATATGGCGTTTCAGCTGATGCTGCAACGTCACTGAGCACATTCTTTAGCGCTAAATTTTAAAAAAAAATTGTCACTTATGTTTCAACGTGTTCCTAACGCCTCAGTATTGACGCTTGGTTTGTAAAGAAACTTTGGATCATTCAATGGACTGAGGCCCGGCCGGACCCAGGAAGAGTTCCTCACCGGAGGTGTAAACCCAGATGAAGCGGTTGAGTCTGATGCCTTGATTTGCTCAACAATCAGTGAACGACGAATGTAATTGTCAGGGCTTCTGAGTCCGGATCGAGCACCAGGATGTAAACGGGCTCTTCCCGTGCTGCAAAACTGCAAAAAAAAAATCTAAAAGAAGAAAGGTAGGTAGCTCTAAAACGTGCATCGTATGAATACAATATGTTTCTGTCGTGCCTAACATCTCATTTGATTCCTGTTCTGCAGTACAGGGGGGAAAGGACAGAGACACGTTTGAGAGGTCGGTTCTTTATGATGATAAAGCGAGCAGTAGTGTGGCGGCTGGCTTGAGAAGGCAGTTTGAAGTCATCGTATGGTTACTAGTTTGTAGGTATAACTTTAGTTGAAAATTGTTGATTGTTTGTTTCACGACGGTTAATTAGCTATGTACACCGTGGCACGGGACCGAGCGACGGTCCTTATACACGACGGCTAGGAATTTACGACGGTAGTGCCCGTCGTAATTAACATTATTTACGACCGTTTAATTTAAACAGCTAGAAACCGTTCTCAATAACAACCGTCAATTTACGATGAGTTTTTTTTATTTACGACGGTTTTTTAAATTGATCGGTGGTGGGGCGGTGTGTGCTTGTCAGTGCAGGGTTGTTGCGGTACGGAGAAAGAAGTACATGCGGAGGGGCCGTATCTGTTTGGGTACAGAATGAAGTGCACGCGAGTGGGGGCGGCCGCCGTATGTGTATCTGTTTGGCCGGGTACAGAAGTAGTGCACGCGCGGAGGGGGCGGGGCGGCCGTATCTGTTTGGCCGGGTACAGAATGAAGTGCACGCGACGGGGGGCGGCGCGCAGTACGTGCACGTGAACACATGTGACTGGACCGGCGACGATCGATCGGTCACCACCCCCTCTCCGGCCGCCATGCACGCACGCACGTAAGCAGGAGAGGCCGCCGCCGCCGCCGCCGTCGCCGCCGTTTGCATGGCATGCAGAATCATGCCCATGCATGGCGCCACACAGACACAGCTAGCGATCGGTCGGTCGATCGAAATCGATATCGATGTGCAGCGAGCGAACGTGCCTCGATCGATGCACTCGCTTCAGCTGTGAGGGAGGGAGCGAGCTGCATCTGTATGCAGAAAGCTCACCGTTGTGGACGAGACTCTGTCTGATCTGGAGCATCATCAAACAGGAACGTACGCGCGCGCGCGCGCGTCTCGATCGATCGGCTTCTAATAACATGATGTGCTTCTCCCTTTAATTTGTTAGAACGTTTACGGTGATTAACTGATGAGGACGACTACGAAGCAGATCGATCGGGACAGCTGATGAGACGACGAGATGCATGGCCGGCAGGCCAGGGGGACACGAGAGACCCCGTCGAAGACCTCCGGCGGAAGAACGGCGGCGGAGCCTCAGCCGATGGAGCAGCAGGCCTAGCTAGCTAGCTAGCTAGATAGATAGAACCTCGTCGTCGTCGTCGTCGTCTGGTTCTGCTCGCCTCGCCTCACTAATACGACGTAAGTAGTGCGGCCTCTGCCGCCTCGGCGTCTGCACCGCGGACATTTCAACAGCTACTGTCCAGCGAGCCGAGTCTGCTGAGCTAACACGTCCCTGCCAAGTCCCACCGCCGGCCGCCGCCGCCGCCGTATCCACCCCTCCCGCGCGCGCCATCTGCAGGTCCAATCAGCGGCCGTAGCGTGGCGTCCTCCTGTCGCCACACTCCACCCACTGATTGTGATTGGTTCGTCGGTCGCCCCGGTCCGGTCCGGCGCCCTGCGTCGTCGAGTATAAATACAGGGCTGTGTGTACTGGTCAGTCAGTCAGTGTACGACGACGCATACGGCCGGAAGCAGCAGCTGCAAGTAGTGCTCTCCCGCTAGCTATATAGCTTCCTTCGATTCACTCTTCTTCTATCAGCAGCATATCGTCTCCATCCATCGTTCAGGTCGCGGCGACGACAGAGATATGGACCAAGTGCCATCCTTGTGAGTCAGCTGATTTTAATTTTACCAGGGTTATATATTTCCTTCTGTTTATATATACGCATTCATGGTGCCTCGTATGCACTTCTTCATACGAGAGGGTAAAGGCCCGTACGTCGTGCATTATGGACCATTTTTATTACCCTCTCCGTTTCGAAATATTTAATACTGGTTGGTCGTCAAATATTTCGAAACGGAGGGAGTAATTCAGAGATATATATACATATATATAGTATTGTTACGAGTATTATGGAGATACTCCATCCGTTCTAAAAGAAATGGCGTTTGAGACAAAAAAATTAACTGTTCTAATAAACGTCATTTATTTCATAACAGAGTGGGTATAGTATTATGAGAGTATACTATTTTGTTTATTACACGTATATGTACCTTTAATTTACATGCATGCCCTGTTTCTAATGCTTGTCATATATATGTGGCTGTTGTTTGTTTTGTAAAGTTGATAACCAACTATATATACATGCATGTGAGATATGTGTGTACGTGCATATATATATATAGTCGTTGTTGTTGCTTAGCTTGCTGATGAGGTTAATATTTTAGCTCACCCTTTAATTAACCTCTCGATCCAGGTGCTCGATGAATGAGACGTGCATGATGGGCTTCGGAGTAGCAGACATGCACGTGTATGTTTCGGAGACATCCATATTCGTAATTAATCTTTGTTATATCAAGGAGACGTACCTCACACTAGCTCCCACGCACGTCGTCGTCGTCGTTTGCGGTACAGCGGTGACCTCTTCGACCTGGTGTCGCGGGGAGTAAGGGGGTGCAGCAGCGGCGACTCGTCGTCGTCGGAGCAGCCAGCAGGGTCGTCGTCGTCCTGCCTCGTCGGCTCGCCGCCGCCGCCGCCGTCGTTCATGCAGCCGCACGCGCCTGCGTCAGGTGAGGCGGCGCCGCCGCTGCTGCCGGCTGCTGGCTCGCCTTCCGAGGACGTGATGGCGTCGTGGCTCTACGAGATCGTCGTCAGAGGCCATGCCGGCGGCGGCGGCGGCTTCCAGCCGGCCGCGGAGGGGTCGAACCAGCAGCCGTCGTCGACGACGAAGGTGGCGGCGGCGCCGGGCAGCAACGACAAGCCTCCGGAAGGAATAATGGCAAGCGAGTCCAGCAGCGAAAGGATGATGATGATAGCCACTGCAGCTGCTGGAGGTGCAAGGATGAGGTCTCACTCTCACCACACCCAAGCTCATAACCAGACTGAAAAGGTACACCACCTTCACCTAGCTAGCTAGCTGATCACTGTACGCATGCATGTAACGGCCGGTTGGATTAATCATCTTCTGATCTCCTTGTGCTTGCGCTTGCAGAGACGGAGGTGGAAGATAAACCAGAGGCTCAAGACCCTGCAGCAGCTCGTCCCAGGATGCAACAAGGTAATTAAACTGAGTTGATCTGTGGGTGCAACAAGGTCATTCATGCGTGACCGATACCTAGTCGACTGACCGTTCGGTTTCTCTCTCTCTCTCTCTCTCTCTCTCTCTCTCTGGATGTTGATTGCAGTCTAACCACGCGTCGACGCTGGAGCAGACCATCACGTACATGAAGTCGCTGCAGGAGCAGGTGATGGCCGCCACCGTGCCGGCCGGCCGGCCTGTCCATCCACCACCACCACCGGCGGCGGCGGTATACTCCATGCCGGTGGTGCAACCGCCGTACGCGCCTCCGGTCGCCGCTCCGGTGGTCCTCGGGCCACATCAGATGGTCGCTTTCGGGCCCGCCGCCGTGCTCCGCTACCCGGCGGCGATGGTGCCCGCCGCGGCCGCGGCTGCGGGGTCCCTGTACCCGCCGGCGCCGCCTCCGGTAGCGGCTAGTGGAGGCCACCATCGTCGGGGCTCCAGCAGCAGCAAAGGCAGGGGCGGCTGCGGCAGAGTCGAAAGTACTGGCATTCGAAGCTGAGCATCAGAGGAGGCCAATGAATTAAGAGTACTGTTCACGGCGGCCACAGTGAATCTTATCCATCTATATTACATAAATAATATAAACGGCCTACTAGGTATACATCGTTGATTAATTCATACCTGTCTCGATTCTCAGCGACACACGTGTTCTTATTTTGTGACAAAATCTAACTCCTAGCTAGTTTGCTCCGGACTGACAAATAAAACCAGTCTGAACAAAAAAATTGATGTTTGTTACCCCGTCCGTTCTGAATTAATTGACGTTTAGGACACAAAAATTAGTTCAATTTGAACTAGATTAGCTGTCTTAAACGTCAATTAATTCAGAACGAAGGGAGTATTATATACTCGCACCTTACGTTTCTCCTAGCTCGTCTGCAATCCATGTGGGCGCCGCCGACACGCTTCTTCACCGTCTTCGTCCTTGTCATAGTACGCCCTGCAAATGGGACGGAGATCCTCTGACTTAAACCGTGGTCACTGACATGTGGATCCGATCCCACGGGAAACACGTTACGGTGTGCAGTTAAGTCAGAGAACCACTGTCCCTACAAATTATTTGACGTTGCTTGGTTCGAAACGGATGGAGTATCAAATACCACGAGGCTTGAATCTCTGTCATACACGCGCACTATCAGGTGACAGGCCTATCATCGTTTGAGGGACTAACGGGGGCACAATATCGAGCAAATCCAGGGCTATCACAGGCGATTTCAGTCAGGGAAACTACGGAGATCACACAACCTTCCATCGATCCCAGTTTCCCAAGGACAGCTCAACGATACCACATCTCTTCATGCCAATCCTCACAAGTCACAGCCTCTCCCAGACTCCAGACTACAACGACCGTCATCTTGTCTGTATGGCAACAGCGAAAGAACAAACAGATCCACAAAGAACCAAACACCCATCTACCATCATCAACGAGGGGGCTCACAATATGACACACAGGTAGGCCTGGCTGCAGAGTGCAGCGTAGCCAGCCATGTTGTTGTCTTCATCTCGGGGCAGCACAACATTACATCGAACCAGGAGATCACCAGGTCGACGACGATGGTACACTCCACTACTACCTTGGCCGCCCGTAGCTTATCACCATCACATAGTCTCCCCCAGAGGAGCCTATCACAGTCCGCAAAGGGCGCGCCGGGCCAACCCTCAGCCATCGCTCCACCAAATTCTGCACAGGCTGTACAGGGTTCACGGGCTGCCCACAGCATCTTATTTCAACCTGCAAGCATCAGAATTGCTAAACTCAAAGCTGAAAAATTCACATAAAAAAAAAGAGGGCTTGCATCTGGGGTGTGGGGATAACAGGTTATTGTAACTAATTTGCTCAGATGCGAGCTACTCCATTCTGGAACATGCTAACAAACACTATCGATTCCAACAATAACGCTAGTGGTAGTTTCACTAGAATAACATTAGTCACCACAGTAAGTAAATAAAAAAATAAGGCAAAACCAAGCAATACAGAAGGGTTCAAGTCTCACCTCAGACTCACTCTGCAGATTGAGCTTCTGCGTGATGTACTTTTGGATGATCGATGCAGGTAAGTTTCCATCCCTAAAATAGACAACGTATCATACAGCTGAAACAACTTAAAAGTACCCCCCCTCCATTCTAGCAGTATTCAATTTACCGAATAACACAAATAGCTATTGAATGCATCAGCAGTTATGCCACACCACGACTGTGACGGGACTGAGTAGAACAGTTCAGGTTCACAATCAAACTATCAGATCCGTATATAAGTTACTGATGCTAAGACTTGACTCGGCTAGGCTACTACATAATGCACATACTAGTGATAACAACAAACAGCTTAGTGTGACTAAATACAGTCACAAAGGAGCTGCCACTGGACTAACAGATAAACTGTCCAATTTGGTTGCCGGGGAATAGTATGGTGTCCATGTTGACAGCTAAAGTGAAAAAAACAAGGAATAATAAGGTGTCAAGGTGATGTAATTAGCAAAATGATGCAGATGAAAGTAAAAACACTGCATAAATTCAAGTCAGCGGTGTGAATTACTAGTTGATCGAAGTCTTCCACTTGCATGCAGAACCAAAAGAAATATTAAGCAAGTACACAAACGGCTAACTTAATCATACCGGTTATTCTCACATATGTGAACTTAATAGTTATCAATTATTCTCAGATACTCTGTAATAAGTTCACCAACTTACTCTCAAAGGTTATACATTCAAGATTACTAACTTTATGTATTTTCATCAGTTAGGCTAAGACATGCACTTCTGCACGACACCATCGACTAAGACCAACGGGAGATACTCCCTTCGTCTCCTAATATTTGACGCTGATTGACTTGTGAATAGTTCAATCAACGTTAAATATTATGGAAGAGAGGGGGTATCTTCCATTTTTCCCTTCTAATGAAAGCTATTTGCCTGCTGTTTCATGTTTTGGCAATAGAAATACATTTTTATGATTGTTCAATGCTAAGAAACTCAGTTTCAAATGCAGATTTAAAGAATTGTTGATGTTTAGATTGGAACTTCTGATGCATCGGTACCAAAAGAGCACAGTAGTGTGAACTCACTTGATTCTCAAATAGTGGGCAGGTATCTGAGGCAATGGTGGGTTGCCTTTCCTGGAAACAATTAGATAAGAGAAGATCAGAGGCTGCCTAGACTAAAATGAGGATAACTGATACAATCATGTGACTTACTGGTCAAACGAGGCAATCAATGAAAACCATACTGGGTTTATTTTGTTCTCATTCTGGCTACCAGCAGCAGTGGAAGCTGCATTGGCTGAAGGTAGGAGATATTTCCTCTTCCGGCCAGGTTTCTTTCTAAGCAGCACTATTGGCTCAGGATCACTGAACTTGTCATCTTGAATTTTGGACTTCTGCAGAGGCTCCCTAGCCTTTGTTCTGCTAGGATGTTCACTACTAGGAGATTCATTGGGCTTGTGCCCCTTAACAGCTGGACTATGTGCACTTGTCCTGGAAGGCTTTGTTTTGTTTGCTAGATCTACAATACAGTTCAAAGGTCTCCACAGCTCTGTTTTATCTAAGTCCTTATCATCACCTGCTTTATCTTTACCATAGGGATGACTTGATGTGTCCCCATTTGACAGCACCTGCAAATGTAAGTGTCAAATGAGTGCTGCCTATATTGTATTCATTCTTCCCTTGATTCATGTTGATGCACATCACACAACATGCTCCAAAACCAAAACAAGTATAGGGTGTGATTTAAGAATGCTGAGGTATTTATTTACCTGTCTTCTTGTCTGAGGTACTTTGCTCAAGCTATTTAGCAAACTAGAACTATCAATTTGCTTATTCGACTTATCATTATCCTTTATTGAAGGATCCTCAATGATAGGACCAAGGCCACGTAACGCGGCAGCCTTCCTGGTAACTGCTCTTGTTCGCCGCCCTGTTGAACCTGCTGGTGTTATTCGAGGTGTATTCACCACCAATGAAGAGATAGACCGCTCTTTCCTTTTAACAGGTAACGTATTTGGAGATTCAGCTTCTTCAGCATTAACATTCTTTCTTTTGAAAGGGAAAACTTTTGCCCTTACATCTTGTAGATTGTGATCAGCTCTGAAATCGAGATAGCAAAAGGTTAGAGAGAGAATAATAGAAATTAACAAAGAAAAATGCATCATCAAAGTTTTCCCCCAACTAAAGAGAGCAGCATGATGAACAAAGAGAAGGTATCTTGGCCAAATAGTCAATTGGAACATACAATTGTGTTTCAGACACCAAGCATTCTTCCGATCTTATAAAGACAAAGAAGGAAGTCTCAAACTCTCACCAATGAATTTTTCTGAATAAATACATGAAATGAGCCTTGAAAATATAATAGTACGATGATAGATAAGTTATGGGATTAGTAAAGCTAAAAATCATGGTACCAAACTATAGGAAGCAAAGGGAATATATAAAAAAAGAACGCTGATGGTCAATTACAGGATGCATGTGCGGCAGGAACCTCACAGGAATTTCATGTTTAAGAGTTTTTATCTAATGCGTAACATTTTTTCCACTAGTATATGTCTTTGGCATGGACTTCAGCATATTAAAGAAAGAAAGTAACATGGATTTCACATTTGATGTAGGATAATCATGTTGATAACAGAGAATCATGACCCTTCTGTATTCGTTCCAAAATGTTGCTCTAAATTATATGCTTCTTCATTGCGCAGAAGCAAAGCGGCTAAGTTCGGGTTAGTCAGAAAGCAGAATAAGGGCTTCATACAGTATATTTGAAGGTCTTTATGGTTCTCGGTTACTATCTATAGTTCATATAAACCATCTATTACAATGGTTTGAGGTCAACATTTTGTTTCTGACATATTCATATAAAACATAAATATGGCTCAGAGAAACCGTGTACTTAGCAGTTATGAAGTACAAGAACATACTCTGTAGACTAGCAAATCATTTGAACATTATTAAAAAATTAACTTATCACAGATTCTTTTTTAAAAAAAAAAGGTCACGAGAAGAATACCTAAGCTTCTCAGTCGGAGTGCAGCCAAGACCAATTTTACATACTGGGCAGTGGTCTAGCTCCTCGTCATTCAGCTTCGCATAGATACACTTTCTACAAACTGCATCATACAAAGAACAAAGATCAAAATCATAAGGAGAAACTAGAGAGGATTTCATGGTGTAGAGAGATTAATAGATTATATAAGGTGCAATGTTTCATTTCATTTACAAGACAAAGGAAGTTGTTGCACAGAAGTTCCAGATCATTGAAAACATAGCAAATGTTCCATACTGTGGGGCATGTGTATATCTATATCAGGATGACAAAATATGTTGGTGTTACTTGCATGGATCATTTCACTTGGCATTACAAATTCATTTAAATCTACACTCAGAGGGTCAAATCAAAGTGACAAACATCAATTTACAAATGTTGCAAACATATCATAGTTTGGTGTATCTCAAAGGCACACAGAACATGAGTATACACTTATGCTGTTATGCATGCAGGTCAATCGAACAGTTTGCAACTATTTAACTATGATTTCACAATTAGGTCAACACAGTTTTAATAAAGTTCCACCAATTGCAGTTGCGGGCCTGAATCCGATAAACTTGCATTGGATGCCAAGAGGAGGGGGAAGAAAATACAATAACGCTAGTGACGTGAATGATGAACTTGCAGTGAATACCAACAACCAGAAGCTTACGTTGTGAATCATAATCCATTGAACATTATCTCAACAGGAACTGACCGGTTCATGGATTGGGGCAAAGATCACTAATCAAGAACCCAGGATTCAGAATCTACGTAAAATCCAGGTGTTGAATCCCAGCAATGATGCAGCATTGTATCATGACCCAACAAACCAAAATTGCAGGCCAGCCCGATAAAGCAAGAACGGCGAAAGCAAGCAGGCTACCCAGCATGGTCAACTCCGACTAGATTTACGTAAAATCGAGCGGCAAAACCGCTACGCAGCCCGGAACGCACTCGCATGTCGAGAATCGCAGCCGCGCATGAACGCCGGGAAGCCGGTACAGCACCCCCGGATCGCGGGGGGAATGTCCGTGCTCGACGGCACCGGCCCACGTCCCCGGACCCCGGCGACCGAATCCGGTGCCCCGAGAACGAGGCGCCCACCGAATCGAACCGCCGTCGCGACGCTCAAAGAAACGCGCCGAATCGTAGCGAAGATGCGGAGGCTTCCGAGGCCGAGCTGGGATGGCGGCGGCGGGCGGAGCAGGGAGGTTACTCACATGTGTGGAGGCACTCGGAGATGGTGGTGGCTTCGCGCAGCAGGCGGCGGCAGAGCGGGCACGTCATGCAGCGCGCGAGGAGCTCCCGCTTCACCATCACCACCGCCCCGTCCCCCGCCGTACAGCCCCGCCGCCCACCAACCTGCTCCTCCCCCTCCTCCTCCTCCTCATCGTCGCCTTCCACCTTCACCTGCTCCTCGCTATCCACCACCACCACCACCCCCTTCCCCTTCGCGTCAGCCTCCGGCTCCACGGCCGGCGGCTTCTCCGGCGATGCGGGCCCGGTCTGCATGGCGTCGGCCTCCATTCCACCGCTAGCACCGCATGCCTCGGAGGCGCAAAGGTGCCGGCTTTATCGCGCCGTCGCTTCCCCGCCGCGTGGAAATGGGAGGAGAGATCGACGAGGAAGAGGAGAGTTGAAGCAGAGAAACAGAGAGAAAAAAATATATTTATGTGTTTATCGAGGGAGAGAAGGCGAGGGACGAAGTGGGGGGAGAGGCAACGAAGCAACAAGGCATGAGGTTTTTATTGAGCTTTGCGTTTGCTTTTTTTTTTTCTGTGTGCGAGAGAGAGAGAGAGAGGGAGTGTAGAACAAAATCGTCGTGTTTAGATTCATGCATTGCTGTTGCGCATGTACTTGGTGGTTTTGTTGGATTTTTTTTAAGAATTCGGTGATTTATTGATCAAATAATAATATCATAGCGAATATCCTTTCGAATAATCTTCGAAAAACACATCACGCAACATCTCCACGCACCATCCAACTAACACATGAGCTGGAACATTCAAGCTTCGAAGAACACGACAAAAGCTGTAAAAAAAAGGGAGTCGTCGTAAACTTGATATCCTTCCGACTGAGAGATCGATCAGGCGCCTTTGATAACACGGAATTGATTACTAACAGACACATCGAACAAACGATGACGCCGCAGAGAAGCGTTTCTCCCAGGATAAAAGGCGAAGGCGGATGCATCGCATGAGGCTCCGCGAGCTCATTGATGCCTTTGTTGGGTTTCATGTTCATATCTTGCATGAACCTTTGCTTCTTTGTAATTATCTTTTTCTTGTTGCTCTCTCGTGATGTTGTGTGTTTCTCGGTTTTTTTTCTTCTAAGTTTTGTTTCCTATTTTCAGAGGGGTCCAAACAGTTATTGTGTGTTTTATCAATATGCAAACCATGGGACAATGGTATGGATTCCACATGTTTTACCTTATACCATAATGCTCGTATGGTTAAAGAACTGGTCGTGTTGTTGATGTATTATCTATAAATTCAATAAACACATAAAAAGGATGATCTATAGTCTACAACTGCGAGATGTAAAAAATATGGAGTAAACACTTAAGACTGTACTCCGTATTATGTAAGTGAAAACATGCGTGAGTGCATACTAAACATTAAAATGAAAAACTATCTTCCTCGACACATTAGTTTATAACGTAACCTCCCGTGTTTTAAATTGTTTGACATTAAGATAAGAGTTCTAATTCAAATTTGAACTAAAGCTATTGTCATAGCGACAATACTTTCAGGACAAGAGGGGTACCTTCCTAAGGACGTGACTTGTGTGTCTTTCTGGTTTTTGTATTACATAAGCTTATGTTTTTTTATTTTATTTTTGTGGCCTGTTTTCGTATTTGTTTTTGTTCGAGATGGTAAACCGTAAACGTCCACCGGTTTTGAAATACAGAGGCGCCTGCACTGCACGTGCACGTGCGCTGCGACACGCAGGCCATCCTCGGTCGTCACGGTCAACGGCGACCACGTGACGTAAGCAGAGGGGTGGGGGTGGGGGGCTCGTGTTTGTTGCTGGGCCTGGGCCGAGGTCACTGAACTCTGCTGCTGCTATTGGAGCCCACGGGTTAAGCTGCCACGACGTGATCCAGGCCTCGTACAGGGCCGGCCCGAGTAGTGCCCATGGCCCACGGAGCCTCGGTTAGTGGGCCGACCCACCTGAAGCAGCCCGCCGAGGACGCGGCGTCACATTAGCGGGCCGGGGTGGGACGTACGGAACCGGGTCCACACGAACGGCCCATCGCCGTCCGCCGCCCGCACAGAACCGGGTCCACTACCCTGCCCCCCGTCCCCGCGTCCTGCTCCGCCTCCGCGTCGCGTGACCGCCGCACCGCCGTCGTTCCTCCGTCGCGGCGGGTGCTGCTGCTGCTGCTCCTCCTCGTCGTCTGGTCGGTGGACCCTGCTGCCCTGCCTGCCCCTCCGCTCCCTATAGGTGCGCGACGAGTACGCTGGCAGCAGCGGTCAACGAATCGGTATAGAAAATCGGGCGCAAGCGAAGCTGTGGCGTGCTGGTTTGGTGGGGGGGATTGGGAGTACAAGCTGTGACGGTTCGGTTGCTTCTCTTCTCCGCCGTCGTGCTTGACTTTTGGGCGGTGGTGTGGTGGTGGTGACCCGCGAGCCCCGGTTCGTTCGTTGCCTGTGGTGCTGTGTCGCAGGGAGGCGTCGGCGTTCAGGTGGTCTCAGCTGCGGCGCTGGGGGGCGGGGGAGTAGAAGGAGCAGGAGGAGAGCGGCCGCGGTGCTATCGGCGATGGCGCGCCCGCCGATCCTGTCCGTCGCGTTGCCGTCCGACACCGGCCGCGTGCTCAGCATCCAGTCGCACACCGTCCAGGTGCAACCCCTGCTCCCTTGCTCGCTCGCTCATCCTTCTGTTGCGTCCTGTCTCGCCTTCCTCGCCCCACTATACGGAGCAGCTGGACTCTGCGGCTGTAAATGACTCTCATGGCTGGTACCCGGTAGGATTGTCCGGTGTATTTCGGAGCAAAGCAAGTATTTTCCTTTGTTTTAGGCCGGCTGTTAGAACATTGCTCTGTGGAGTATGGTCTCCCACGTAGGAAGCCACTTTGGATGAGGTTTCGCATGCATGTACTGGTCTTTGGTTAGGTCTTCCAAGTGTCCCCGCTGATGAGTTCATCTGGTGTATGTATATGGTGCACGCACGCATACTGCCAGCTCGCACACTGTCAGCATGAATGTCATCGGCTAAATGGCTGAGCGGTTAGGAATGCTTCTTTTTTTTTTGTTGAGAAGGGTGGTCATGAGTTTGGTTTCCTTCCTATCTGTCTGATTGTGTTCAATGCTGAGATTCGAGATTTCTATTAAAACAGCTACAATGGCCGTGTTTCCTCTATCTAATACAAAGATATGCAGTCCTTCAGCATGTTCATGAAAAAAAAGAAGGAAAAGAGTTTTCTTTTTCAAAAGTAGAAATCAGTTTGCATTTTGCTTGCCGATTCAATATTTATGATGCTCTGCTCAGGGTGTGTTGCTTTATTCCAGGGGTATGTTGGCAACAAATCGGCCGTCTTTCCCCTGCAACTCCTTGGCTTTGATGTGGATCCGATAAATTCTGTACAGTTCTCTAATCATACAGGTACTGTAGATGCACGACACCATATAGCATATCATTATCATTTGCAGTTTGTTTTTCCCACACCTAAATAGTTCTTGTTTTGTAATATCTCAGGATACCCAACATTTAGGGGCCAGGTTCTCAATGGTACCCAGCTCTGGGACCTTATTGAAGGGTTGGAGGACAATGATTTGTTGCACTATACTCATTTATTAACAGGTGAATCGCTTTACAACCTCTTCAATTATTCTTGCACATCCATCTTTACCAAAAAAAGGAGCAAATTAACTAATGCCAAATTGGCCCATGATGAACGAAGAAACTCACTATTTATGATTCCCACTTCTCAGGTTATATAGGCTCTGTTTCATTTTTAGAAACTGTGTTACGAGTTATTGAAAAACTGCGATCAGTCAATCCTGATCTTGTATACGGTAATTCTTCCACCTTTTTATTTCCTCTTCATCAAATTTGTGTATGTTTATTCCCCCTATCAACTGTGTAGGGATAGTTGTTCACAATCAACAACTGATCATAAATGGTTTATATCTATTTTCTATTTGCAAACATGCTGCAGTTTGCGATCCAGTTCTAGGTGATGAATGAAAGTTATACGTTCCACAGGAGTTAATATCAGTTTATCAACAGAAGGTGATTTAATCAGTTTTGAGTTATCGATGATTTAGAATTTCTAATTCTTAGGCTTTTTAGCATAATAACAAACTTGAATTGTGTATCACCATGCGGTTGTTGTGGGTTCCTTAGACCAATATACTATTACCTTTCGTTATAAAACACTTTTCTTATACTATGTAGAGATCATTAGAGGAAGGGGGGCCTTGGCGCAGCGGTAAAGCTGTTGCCTTGTGACCATGAGGTCACGGGTTCGAGTTCTGGAAACAGCCTCTTGCAGAAATGCAGGGAAAGGCTGCGTACAAAAGACCCAAGTGGGTCGGACCCTTCCCCAGACCCTGCGCAAGCGGGAGCTACATGCACCGGGCTGCCCATGTAGAGATCATTAGAGCAAGTTATGTGCCTTACTATCAACTGTTAAGATTTCAGAACCTCTTCATGATAGATATACTCTTCTGTTAATGAGCTTTGGAGTGAAAATATATACAATAGACCAGTATCTCTTATTTCTAATATGCTAATTCTTAGTTATTATTCATGGCATCAGCAAAATTCTTTACAGACCACCTATATTAGCACATCCCGATTTATTTATTCTTTCATGAAACCATATGCAGGTTGTCCCAGTTGCTTCGATGCTTACACCCAACCAGTTTGAAGTTGAACTACTCACTGGATTGAGGTAGCCAAGCTCTCTTTCTGAAAAGAAAAAAAAGAGAAGAAATCGAGTGGTTTCATTCGTCTTGATACATTGTCAGATTCCACACATATTTATTTTCTTAATTCGTTAATTGAATGTACACATACAGGATCAACTCCGAACAAGATGGCTTGACAGCTTGTAATACCCTCCACAGTGCTGGTCCACAAAAGGTTTGCCCCTTACCCAACAGATGAAGAAACCTTGAAAGGTGTTTATTGGGCTACATAGATGCACTTCTAGCTTCTATGGTTGGCTATCATGGTTCCTTCTTTCCTCTTTGTTGTAACACTGCTGATGCAATTAATTGATTATGCATGTTTTTGGTTGCTGTTATCTTACAGGTGGTAATAACTAGTGCGCTTATTGAAGGCAAGCTGTTACTTATCGGAAGTCACCAAAAAACAGAGGTAATGATTCTACAGTTTTTTGCAATTAGCATCTACCTATGTCATCTATGTGTTGCTATCAGCATATTTCAATTGCAAGTGACAATTTTGCTTATTGGATAATCTAAAGAGTAGTCTACGAAAATTGTGAGCTTGCTGGGATGTCATAGAACCCTGCCAACCTAGGCCAAAGGTCCAAGTGGCCCGTCGACCTGACAGGCCAGAATTAGCCATCCACATGCCAAAATAAAGCTAGAAGCATACTGTACAACTTTCATAACTAATAATGGAATATCTAATGTGGCCATTAAGGTGTCCTAATTGCTCACTGACAAAAACAACACAATTTGCAATCTCAATGTACAAAAATGATTGATGCTATGAGTTCCGTCAGAACCTCACCACTACTACCCCCCCCCCCCTCACGAGCAATAGTGCTGAAAACATGGTAGAAACCTGTGCTACAGTGTGGACAAGCCTCACCTAGGTTTCCCGTTGGAAATAGTAGGGTGACAGTATACCCATGACAGTTCCTTCTTGCTGCAACCTTGCTGCTGTCCCTTGATCCATCCTAGGCATCTCCATGGAACCTAGGCCGCCAGGGGCGCCAGGCTGGCCCACGAGACGGGTGATTCCAGAAATTGTAAAGAAACTGAAAGCTTGTATTTTAGCCAAATTTCCATTTCTACTGGCAAAAATATCCACCTTCTAATTAGTTAAACTCTAATCCTCCACTCAACAGTATGACTATGAGGCAATCCATATTCATTTTGTATGTTATGTAGTCTCCTTCCCTGTCAGAAGGTGACCTCAGTCTGCCAGAGTTTACTCATCAGGGCTTCTGTATCAGTTTCCTGAACCTTCGTTAAGAAGCTAATTTGTTTGTTGCATTGATGATGTGTCAGCATCTGATAAAATTGAAATAAATGCACTATGCAGTACTTCATAAGTTCTGTATTACTTGTGTATATGGATGCAGTGGAAATATGTAATCTGTTTCCTGTTCTGGTATGGTAGTTTCACGTGTATACATGAATTTTACTTTATTCATTTTTTCAGGAACAACGGCCAGAACAATTTAAGATTGAGATACCAAAAATACCTGCATATTTCACGGTATGCATTTTGTTACGACAGTAAATGAATCTTTTTTTTCCATATATTGATGTATCTCTTATTTTTTTTATTGTTAGCATTTAGACCTTTGGGTAGGGGACATAGTGACTTAGCTGATGTTTAGGTTGTAGTGTGGACTAAGGAATATGATTGTTTGATTTGTCGTAGCCTGATTCATATAGGTTGTTGGTTCATTCAAACTTACTATTCAATGAGCATGTGGAAGTGGAACCCATATCAGAAATAGAAATTACGTGATATATTTATATTGGTACACAAAATGAATTCAAAGATTTTATATAATACAGTAAGGACATTATTTTGATGGCATTAAGGATGGGATGGGAGAGAGATAGACAAAAGACTCGAACCCTTCCCTGGACCCTGCGTAAGCGGGTGGTACATGCACTGGGCTGCCCATTCTTTTTATTAAGATGTGTTGTATTTGCTAATTAAAAAGGTAAGATAAGTGGATTGAGCATGACTGTAGTAGTGGAGAAAACGGGCTAATGTGGACCTGTTGTTTCCCTTTACCATATCCTGCACTGCACACTGCAAGCTTGGTGTTTTGGGGGTAGTTCATTGAATAGTTCATCTGTATAAAGTTTCTCCTGGCTCCATAATGCCTTGCAGGGAACTGGAGATCTAACAACTGCTCTTCTACTGGGGTGGAGTAATGTAAGTCCCTTTGGGGAAGTTAACTATTGTTTTGTTCTTATATCTCGTCATGATTTATCCATCGTCGCTTTGTGTGTGATACACAGAAATATCCTGATAACCTCGAGACAGCGGCAGAACTGGCAGTATCCAGTTTGCAGGTATACAAGTTGTGCTGTGCTGTGTTATACTATGATGTAACTTTTAGGACTGTCCGTTTCGCTCTTGTATGCGAGGAGCTTATGCAGCATGACGACGACGTGTTAGAAAACCTTGATTTCTGGTTACCTATCACATTTGATTTTTCGTCGGTTACAACTCGGACAGTGATCTCATTCAGCACCTGTAGGTCCCCTCTGGTTAGTAGTTGATGGCAGCCTTCCGCAAGCTCTCTGTTGCTGGCTGCCTCTCCTAGTCCTGAACACATCACTCCCGTTCGCTTGCTATGACTATGTTACATTCTGAGACCGAAACTGCTAGTATGTACTTGTGTGTGAGTGTGTGTGTGTGTACAGCTCCTCACTTGGAACACATTTCAATTTCCGGCAGGCGCTGCTAAAAAGAACTGTGGAGGACTACAAGAGGGCTGGCTTTGACCCATCCACCAGCAGCTTGGAGATCCGGTTGGTTCAGAGCCAAGACGACATCCGAAGGCCAGCAGTTACATGCAAGGCCGTGAAGTACATGCAAGGTAAATACAATCAGTTAAAACCGTGAGAAGCATACGGAGTGCTGTACTGGAGAAGTCGTCTTCGTCTCCAGCATGCATGTGTGTGCCTGCCCCCCCCCCCCCCCGACCCCGACCTGTGTCCGACGTATTGTTCGTCTTCGTTTTTGGATTACATTTCTGAAGCTCCGTTGCATTGCATTGCATTGCATTGCATTGCGTACAGTGAATAAACCAACAGCAGTTGATGTTGTTGATTCTGCGACGAGTTGTGTGGATACGTATTCGTTCAGAAACCCGTAGAAAATTCTTTCGCGTGAATCGAATCTGCCGTAAATTTGTCTCCTCATCCTCCATTATTCAAATCGGGATGCTGCCACGTGACGCCATGGATGGGATGGATGGCAAAGCTTTGCAGTCCGTTGGGATGCTGTTTGCTTCTTGCTCTCGCACCTGTCCATGGCGTTGCGTTGCCTGCCTTTCTCAGGTCGACCTCTTTCGAGCCGAGCCGAGCTGAGCTGAGCTGAGGCGAGGCACCACTCCACTCCTCCTGCCAATTGCCATCACCAGGGCCGGAGGAGGTCACCTTTTTTCTTACCGCTTTTTAAACCAATCTATCTTCTCATGTTTCAAACTTTCAACTTTGAAAGCACGAGGAGCCGTCGGCGCGTCACCGTCGCCATCACTTCCATTTCATGTTTTGCTTGAGCACAACATGGAGGCCACGTGTTCTGATTGGCGATGAAGTGCGGTTTCAACAACCGCAATCAAAGGCAGATCTCAGATCTAGCCATCCAGGGTGGAGATGAGCATGACAGCATAATTAATCATAGTATTTATTATACAGGTTGCTTCATCCGAAATCCAGCAGGAAATTACAATATACAAGGACAGAAAAAAAAAACAAAGAAGATTTGAAAAATACAGGCAGGGATGTCACCTTCTCCCTCTTCGCACTCAACTCATTGACTCTGTTGACATAAAACCTAGCTGCTCTCTCACTCCTCTTGCTGCCACACTCGAAACTCTTCTGTACAGATCTCCATGGCCTTGGAACTTCGTGGTTGCATTGACCAAAAACAAAAAACCAATCCAACCGAAAACCAAAAACAAGCATCATGATAGATGATGGTGAACCGGGACAGATTACCTAACTAATCCACACCCTCCCTCCCTCCCCCCACCTAATCCAATGGCTGAGGCTGACTGATGATCATCCCAAAGAGAAAGCAGGGACAGATGAAAGGAGCTTGTGTGAATGATAATCCAAGAGGGCTTTTTTTTTTCTCAGCCCTTGTCCCTGTAACTTCCCACTAAATTTCTACAGAGTACGTACCAACGTTTTCTCACCAGCTAGTTCTCCCCGAATTTACATGGAGGAGGAGGAGGACATGGACCTGACCTTTATTTACATACAAAATGATCTGTTGTAAGATTAGCTAAAGTTCCATATATTTTATGGACTGGTTGGTTGGTTGGATGGATGAATGGATGGGTGGGTGGATTGTGCTGTTTTTATGGGTTAATTTAGTGCTTAATTTGCTCATCCTCTCAATCTCTCAGTCTCACCTCCCCTCCAGTAGTGTGCTTGTGGTGGCGAAAGGAGGCTGTGTACCATGGAGGGGGAGGGGAGGGGAGGGGCTCGGGGTTACGGTGTGGTATGTGCGTCTAGGCCATGGCGGTTATGCCATGGCCACGGCGGCCGCGGCGTCCGCCGTCGAGGCAGTCAAAACCCTCGACGCGGACCGCGGCGGGCTGGAACGCGAACCGGGCACGAGCGCACCCGCGCGGCGACATGGGTGGCGCCGCCGCCGGGCGCGGGGCCCGGGCCGCCGCGGGCACGGGCGGGCAGTCCGCGCCGAACCGGCTGTCGTGGACCACCGGGTTCGACACCCGCCGCGGCGGCGAGCCGCAGAAGAACGGCGGCGGCTGCGGGGACGACGCCGACGAGAGACCGCCCTCCTCTCCCTGCCGAGAAACCGGACGCGAACCATCAGCAACATGTGGGGCGAAAGGAAACAAATACGCGAAGGAAAAAAAACACACACACACATACAGAAAGAGAGAGAGAGAGAGAAAAGAGTCCCCAGACGGTAGGCGAAAAAGACCCCACCTTTGAAAGGAGGAGGTCGAGCAGATCCATGCCGGCGCCGGCGCCGGCGTCGTGATAGCCGCCGCTCTGGTGGCACCGGAGGGGCGTTGCCGCCGGACGCCGCGGCTTGGGGCAGAGGAGCGGGCTCTTGGCGTCGCCGACGACGGCGGCGGCGGCGATGGCGACGGACAGAGGACTCTTCACGGCGGCGAAGTGGCTCATGGTCTCTGTCCTGGCTCTTCGGTTAGTAGATACTTATTATTAGATCTAAAAAATCAACACAACCCCTGCAACAACAACAACAAGAACAGCCCCGAGATACAGTTAGCACCCTCATCCCCAGTGGCCAGATGGGGAAAAACAAAGAGAACCATGAACAGGTGCGCCAGATCCGAGTAAGGAAGGGGGGGGGGGGGGAAGAACATCTAAGATTGAACCGATTTGCGAGAGTTCTCTAACACATATAAACCCGAAACTCTACAGATTCGTGCGACAAAATGGCGTCACCTGCAAGAGGAAATGTGATTACCCTCCTCACAAGAACCAGGACCTCTTTCTCAGAGATCTGCAGCGAAACATGCGACTTTAACAAAGATGAACTGGCGTTTCGGCCAGATCTGCGAGGGTCTCCATTTCCCGAAGGAAAAACGAACCCCTCAGCATGAAAAAAAGAAAACGAATCCTTCAGCATGAAAAAACGAAGACTTGCAGATGCGAGAGGAGAACAGGAAACAAATCACAGAGAGAGAGAGAGAGAGAGAGAGAGATGTGTGTTTCTTACTTCCTCTAGCCACTAGATCTCGCGGGTATATTGATAAAATCATTCTATGACTACACGAATGAGAACAAGACAGTTTAGAATATACCTTCGGGTGTTGAGGATGTCGCCATGACGGTGTCGCCGAAATGTAGACGTCGGCGCACGGATTCCGTGGTGTCGACGGCGATGGCGGCGCCGGGGTCCTTCCCCTCACTCCCCGCACGGATTAGATCGGTTTTCTCAATGTGTTTGGGGTGTTTTGAGCACGAACGCACGCTTTTTTTTTTTTCCCGTGTGCCCCGGCCACCCCTCTTAATATAGCGCGGGTGTGAGAGGGGGCCCCAACCATGGGTTGGTTAGCGCCCCCGATCAAGGCGCATAGGTGGGGTAGACTCGGGATTGGGCCGTTGGGCCGTTCCCGAAAAGGAGATCAACTCCAACATTCTCCCCCTTGATCTCCAGTGATCAAGACTTACAAAACTTACTTAATTTCGTAATACTTAACTTATTGTTTATTTCTTCATGTTCGATATACTGAGCACATCGCATCAAAATAGCCAATTACGTACTATCTGACTCGATGACCACAATACATCTTACACTTAGAAACAACCTTATTCTTAGTTTGGCCCCTAAGTATCCAGGCGATCATAGGTTTTCTCTTAATCCCATGCCGGCTATATGTTCTCTGAACACATTGGGAGGAAGACCTTTAGTAAGCGGATCCGCAAGCATATGTTTGGTTCTAATATGCTCAAGACTAATAGTATGATCCTGGATTTTGTCTTTCACAACATAAAACTTAATATCGATGTGTTTGGCAGCACCACTCGACTTGTTGTTGTGAGAGTACAATACTGCGGGTTCATTGTCGCAGTATAACTTAAGTGGTTTTTCAATGCTGTCGACCACTCTAAGACCGGGTAGAAATTTCTTAAACCATAGTGCCTGCCCCGTGGCCTCATAACAAGCAACAAACTCGGCATGCATTGTGGAAGATGCAGTGACGGTTTGTTTGGAGCTCTTCCACGATATAGCTCCATTTGCGAGGGTGAATATGTAACCTGACGTGGATTTCTTAGTATCCACACAACCCGCAAAATCTGAGTCTGAGTATCCCACTACCTCGAGTGGGTCTGACTTACTATACGTTAACATGAGGCCTTTTGTGCCTTGCACATACCTTAATACTTTCTTAACTGCCTTCCAGTGATCAATCCCTGGATTGGCCTGATATCTGCCAAGCATCCCGGTTACGAACGCTAAGTCAGGGCGAGTACATACTTGAGCATACATAAGGCTTCCGACAGCAGAAGCATATGGAACCGATTTCATTTGATCGATCTCGTATTGGTTCCTGGGACACTGAAAGTTCCCAAACTTATCGCCCTTGACTATTGGAGCAGGTGAAGGTTTACTCGCATGCATGCCGTACTTCTTGAGTACACCTTCTAAGTATGTTTTCTGAGATAAACCTAAAACCCCTTTAACACGATCTCGGTGAATCTCGATCCCCAGCACAAAGGATGCTTCACCTAGATCCTTCATATCGAAGTTGGAGGATAAAAACCTCTTAGTCTCTAACAGTAGATTGACATCGCTACTCGCAAGTAGTATGTCATCCACATAGAGAACAAGAAAAATGAATTTCCCATTCTTAAATTTAGCATAGATGCAATTATCCTCCTCATTCTCCTTAAACTCAAACTTTCTAATTGTCTCATCGAACTTGAGATACCACTGCCGTGAGGCTTGTTTGAGCCCATAGATGGACTTCCTTAAGCGGCATCCCATGTGTTCCTTACCCTTAATGACAAAACCTTTCGGTTGTGTCATATAGACGTCCTCGTACAGATCCCCATTGAGAAACGCTGTTTTTACATCCATCTGATGTAATTCTAAATTATAGTGTGCTACTAATGCCATAATAATTCTAAAAGAATCCTTAGTAGAGACGGGTGAGAACGTCTCATTATAATCTATGCCTTCTCTTTGAGTGAATCCCTTCGCCACAAGTCTGGCCTTATATTTTTCGATTTTCCCTTTGGAGTCACGTTTGATCTTGTAGACCCACTTACAACCTACTGTCTTGGCTCCTCGAGGAATCTCGACTAAATCCCAGACCTTGTTGGCATCCATGGACCTCATTTCATCCTCCATGGCTTTACGCCACTCAAATGATTGTGGTCTTCTCATAGCATCTTCAAACGAGGTGGGATCATCCTCCATTTGAATTTCTTCACTCAAATAGATCTCATAATCGTCCGGAATGGCCGATTTTCTTACTCGTTGAGATCTTCTAATTGGTGCATCATCTTCTGGTTGAGGTTGTTGTTGCGCTTCATCATATTCGGCAACTGGCTCAATAGCCTCGGAAGGCTGAGCCTCTCTTACTTCTTCCGTTGCCGATGAAGGACTAACAACAGTTGTTGAATCATTAGTGACTGGCACAGATGGTTCAACAACAGTAGGTATCGAGAAATATGGTTCTTGAATCATGGGAGTGGGTGCGTACACCCGCTTCTCCTCAAGATCTACCTCTCGTCTTACCATACTCCCCCTGATCATGGCATCTTCTAAAAAGACAGCATGCCTTGTCTCTATGAACTTAGTGTATCTATCTGGACAATAGAATCGATATCCCTTACTTTTTTCTGGATAGCCAATAAAATGACAACTAATAGTTCTAGAGTCCAACTTACCAATGTTTGGGTTGAATATTTTAGCCTCAGCTGGACAGCCCCACACGTGCAAATATCCTAATGAGGGCTTACGTCCTGTCCACATTTCATACGGCGTCTTAGGTACTGATTTACTCGGCACACGATTAAGCACATGAATGGCGGTTTTTAACGCCTCCATCCATAAGCTAACCGGAAGTGTCGAATAACTTAACATACTTCTTACCATATCCATGAGCGTACGGTTTCTCCGTTCCGCTACACCGTTTTGCTGAGGCTCGCCCGGCGTAGAATACTGGGCTACTATGCCGTTTTCCTGTAGAAACCTTGCAAAAGGTCCAGGAATTTGGCCATACGGGGTATGTCGACCGTAGTACTCCCCTCCACGATCAGATCTTACTACCTTGATCTTAACATTGTGTTGGTTTTCTACTTCGGCCTTAAATATCTTAAATTTATCCAACGCTTCGGATCGCTCCTTGATTGGATAAATGTAGCCATAACGAGTATAGTCATCCGTAAACGTTATGAATGAGTCATAACCATCTATGGAGACTATTGGGAATGGACCACAAATGTCTGTGTGAACTAATTCTAATATTCCCGTGCTACGTTTGGCGTCTTTCCTAATTTTCTTAACAAATTTGCCTTTAATGCAATCAATGCATTCTTGTGAATCCGAAAAGTCTAGCTTGGGAAGAATCGATTGGGAAACTAAACGTTCAATTCTCCCCCTCGAAATATGGCATAAACGACAATGCCACAATTTCGATGATGTTTCGGAATCAATTCTTTTGCGCTTGTTGAATACTAAGTCGTTCTGAGAAGAAGTTTGATCATTACTTATAACATTGATACCGTCATGTAAGGATAATAAATATAACATGTCTTGTCGGAATGCAAGACCCACAACTTTATTATTAAAGGTAATAGAACATTTATCATTGCCAAAATGGCACACATAACCTGAATCATCCAAACATGAAACTGAAATTAAATTTCTCTCTAAAGAGGGTACATAGAGGACATTATGAAGCCTAAGTACAAAGCCATCTCTAAGTCTAAGTGGGAGATCTCCAACTGCTTCAACTTGAGCTTCACGGCCATCAGCGACTTTAATGGCCTTTTCCCCTCTTCTTAGGGTCCTCCTCATATTTAATCCCTGTAGAGAATTACAAACGTGCACCGTGGCACCTGAATCAATCCACCAAGTAGATCGAGAATAATCTAAAAACAGGGATTCATTAACAAAAGTCACAAAATCATTACCATTCTTGCAACACCACTTCAGGAAGCCCACGCAATCCTTCTGGTAGTGTCCTTTCTCCTTACAAAATCTACACTGATCCTTGTCCACTTTCATATCCTTCTGAAGAGGATGCTGAAGTGGGGTCTTACCCTTGCCCTTATCAGTAGAAGAAGTGCCATGTGACTTAAAAGAAGCACCTTTGGGAGAACCAAAATAGTTCTTCCCTTTACCTTTCCCTTTGGCATAGTTGACAGAGTCACCACCCCTTTGAGACTTAATACGTTCTTCTTCTTGAACGCACATGGCAATCAACTTCTCTAAGTTCCACTGCTCTGGCTGAGAGTTGTAATTGATCACGAAGGCCTCAAACTCCTTAGGTAGTGAAGCAAAAATGAGGTGCACAAGCAACTCATCAGTGATTCCTAAGTTCATTGGCTTGAGCTTCGTGGCTAAGTTGGTCATCTTAAGGATGTGCTCACGCACACCACCTCCAGTGTACTTCTCAGTAACGAGCTTCTTTATAAGTATGCTCGCTGTAGCCTTCGAAGAGCCAGTGAACTGACTTTCCACCTTACGGAGGTACTCAAGAGCAGTGTCACATTCGGGAATCGCTCCCCGAATGGCCTCAGTGATTGTCCCCCTAATCACCATCAAACACTTTCTGTTTGAGGCAATCCACTTAGGAAGATCCTTATCATACTTATCTTTTAAACTTAAGTATTGTCCCTTTCTAAGCTCGAAAGACTCATCAGTCTCTCCAGCAGTAGGTGAAGGGACCTCAGGCTCAGTGGGGCAAGGTGTCATCAGTGCATAATCAATTTCAGAGATAGCCAAAGCAATCTCCAATTTTTCTTTCCAAGTACCATAATTTGAACCATTGAGTGGTTCAATGTTGGAAATAAAACTCAGTGCTGAAGACAAAGCGGAGGAACCTTCATAAAATTGCATATAAGTAAATATACTATAAACTTAAACAATAGAGAATGTTGTATTTTGCTTTTCGCGTTGGTTACTCCACAAAATACAACATTCAAAAACATAACAAATTTCGTTTTTCGCGTTGGTTACTCAACGAAATCCTTTATGAATAGAATACTTAAAGCGATAGAAATGTCGTGTTTTGTTTTTTCGCGTTGGTTACTCAACAAAAACACGTCATTCAAAAATATAAACATGTAAATTTTATTCTTTCGCGTTGGTTACTCAAATAAAATTTCCATGAATCAAATAACTTGAATTAAGTTGAATATATAGTAAATTTTGTTGTTCACGTTGGCTACTTAACAAAATTACTATTACTCAATTAACAAAAGACTTAATAAAAATTCTTCTAATTAAATTTCTCAATTGAAATTTAATTAGAAAACTAATAAACTTAATTACAACAGCGGAAGATTAATTACTCTTAATTATCCACAACAACAGAATTAAATATACCTGAAAACTATTTCTTGCTAATTACTGTTGCTAATCACAGAAGATAAACTGATAATGTATAAAATAGTTTTCAGACTATAACTGAAAAGAAATCAGATTACTTAAATATTAAGTATCTTTACTAAACACAAACAGAGCTCAGCACAGTTGGTAGAGCACAAATCCCTCCAACCTGAGGTCTTGGGTTCGATTCCCAGGTTCAGCAGCATTTACCTTTTATATTGGTGGAAAGCTGTAGTGGGCCACGCCCACGGTTGGGCCGCACGGGCCCTCCAGCGCTGCTGGGCCGCGCTGCGCGCCCGCTAGGGTTTGTCCTGGCGGCGCGCCCGCTAAGGCCCGACGGCGCCCGTTAGGGTTTCCAGCAGCGCAGCGGCGGCGCGCCCGCTAAGGCTGGAGGCGCGCCCGTTAGGGCTTCCAGCAGCGGCGGCGCGCCCGCTAAGGCTGGACGCGCGCCCGTTAGGGCTTCCAGCAGTGGCGGCGCGCCCGCTAAGCTGGAGGCGCGCCCGTTAGGGCTGACTGCCCCTACTGGGCTGCATCCAGGCAGTTTTTTTGGCCCACAAACAAACCCTAATCAATCTGAACCGTTCATTTTGATCTAAGGGCTGTC
Organism: Neostapfia colusana; assembly: GCA_030760725.1. Lineage (NCBI taxonomy): Eukaryota > Viridiplantae > Streptophyta > Magnoliopsida > Poales > Poaceae > Neostapfia > Neostapfia colusana. The sequence continues at coordinate 103,063,115 of JASWHV010000010.1, forward strand.
CTTTGATTTCGGGGCTATAAAAAGGGGTGGGTACTCCAGCCCCCTGAACCCTAAATCATTTCTCTTCCTCCACTCTCTCTCCACTAGCCGCCACACAACAGAGAAAAGAGAGAGAGAGGCCGGTTGTGCCGCTGTGGCGGCTCCTCGCCGGCGAGCATGTGCTCGCCCATGCGGCGGCGCCCTCGCTGTCGAGTGGTTTCCGGCAGCGCTGCTTTTTTTTTTTGCCTTTTTGTGCTATTTGCTTTTACTTCGATTTGTTGTATGCCGTGGATCTAAGTGTTGAACACAAAACCCGAACGGATCTAGTGATCTAGGTGGCTCTGGCACCATTGTGTGTTTCTTACTTCCTCTAGCCACTAGATCTCGCGGGTATATTGATAAAATCATTCTATGACTACACGAATGAGAACAAGACAGTTTAGAATATACCTTCGGGTGTTGAGGATGTCGCCATGACGGTGTCGCCGAAATGTAGACGTCGGCGCACGGATTCCGTGGTGTCGACGGCGATGGCGGCGCCGGGGTCCTTCCCCTCACTCCCCGCACGGATTAGATCGGTTTTCTCAATGTGTTTGGGGTGTTTTGAGCACGAACGCACGCTTTTTTTTTTTTCCCGTGTGCCCCGGCCACCCCTCTTAATATAGCGCGGGTGTGAGAGGGGGCCCCAACCATGGGTTGGTTAGCGCCCCCGATCAAGGCGCATAGGTGGGGTAGACTCGGGATTGGGCCGTTGGGCCGTTCCCGAAAAGGAGATCAACTCCAACAAGAGAGAGAGAGAGAGAGAGAGAGAGAGAGAGAGAGAGAGGTGTTTACCCGAAGCTTTGCCTCCGGATTTTTCCGTTGCTCTCCTAGGACAGGCCGGGAGAGAGAAGGACCAAGAACTATGGTTAATATACTCCTAGCTACCAAGAACGGAAACGAAAAAAAAAACGAAACAAGAAAAAAAAGCGTTGGAGCTTTGCGAGTGTGAGGCGAGCTGGACGACGACGACGAGGAGGGGAGGAGGGAGGGAAGGAAGGAAGCAAGCGGACGGAGTGGAACGGGGCGCTTAAATAGGCCGGGAACGACGGGCCGCCACGGACGGGGAGCTAAACCGGCGACAGATTACCCACTTCCACCCAGTGAGCTAGCGGTACACACGCGTATAACGAGACAGCAGCTGGGTTACACGATCGACGAGCTAGCATGCAGATCACTGACCAAGCGAAGAAGACAGCAGCACCAAAAAAGAAAAGAAAAGAAAAGAAAAAATCGCACAAAGGTAAACAAAAAAGGAACCTATCTAGCTAGCCGTTACAGTTACCGACACACCTACATTGTTTAACGATAATAATATAATGTAGCATTATATTGTATTATATTATATCGGTTTGCACGTACTGCACGTACACGTAGGCCTGAATATATGTATATTCTACTCCAGATTTGACCATCTTCGAGACTCACATATATCAGTAATTGCTACTGTATGTGCAGTAGGATTTTAGCCTGAGAGAGAGAGTGCATCACGCCAGCCATGTGTGTTCGTGAGCTGCTGGCCCCGGATCACAGTATAAACAATGCTGGATTTATAGTTTGGACGGGCGAATCAAAAGGGGACACATGCAAATAATGGAGGGAAATGGCGTCGTCGTGCCACACGAGTGGCCATGTGAGGCGGCGATCCAGCGCCTCGTTCATATCTTCGTGGCAGCTGCATGCAGGATTTCGGAACCCGGCAGCAGGACGAAGAACTTCGTTTCTTCGTTCGGTGCCAGATGAGATGATCATCGACGCACGATCGAGTTGCTGGACCGTGCCGTTGGGCTTTAGCTTGTTAGAGAACTGTGTATCGATGGCAGTTGTCTATATAGTAGTACTGACATAACAGTAGCATATATATACTCATACAGTACTGCTCTGAACTGTGGCTGCAGCTCGTCTCTCCCTGTTGAACAGGAAGCAGAGAGAAGTGGTACAGAGTCTAGGTGATCAGCATTGAGCTTGATGGATGTTTATTACTTTTCTTTTTCAGGTGACTGGGGGACGACGACAGCTGCACCGATCCTCTTTAATTAACGTATGTTTAACGGAAGCTGTTTTATATGAGAGCCTCTTCTTAAAATAAATAAAAATTTAGAGCTCTCTGTGTGTCCATGCACTGATGGGGGCATCCAAGTGAGAAGTGACAGACCCCTGCTTTGCCCGAAAGAAAGTGGTTGCACCTTTCGCAAATCATCACCCTTGTAGTGGTGGTGGTGCTCATGTAATGATCAGTTGTGACTTTTAATCCAAGGCTAGCTAGGACGAAGATCATGTGAGGCAGTAAAATGGCCGTCTTTGTAATCCAGTATGGACAAAGTAAAGAACTTTTTTCCTTTCTTTCTCTTTTTTTGTCTGCTTCGTTAGTTATTCATGTTTGAGAGTCTGTTGAGAATCCAATTTGAATGAACCAAAAAAACGCTTCCAGCAAAACAAACAATGAGAAATGCATGAATGGAGGTGTATACCTCTGTCAGAGACTAGAAAGTCATGAAGGGTAGTTGAAGAGAAGAGCTGCATCAGAAACGTACGTAGCATGTCCATCACTTGTTGTATGAGCTTTGGCCTCCTATAAAAATGAGAGTAATTTGGCACGAACTAGATCAACAGCCTTATTAGTGGGAGCAAGAAGCCAAGAAATGATCCATAAACTCCTGCAACCGAAGTGTGCTAGCTGCATCTTCATGCAGTCAGTAGAGGATAAACTACAGATTAGACAGTGAGGAATTGGAGGAAAACAAAGCAAACAGAGTCCCAAAAGGCAAAGACAGTCATTGTTCCTGACTGAGTTCGAACTCCAGGCTTCTCAATGAACATTTACTTGTTGATTATTATGTTTTCATGTGAGATAAATCTTATGCTCTCTTCTCTTATACTGAGGAATCAGCATTGCTCACCGAGAAAGTGGGACACACGGTGAGCTACCCTATGACGGAAACTAAGTTTTGGTGGCACCTATTGAGGGACACACTTGGTTGAACAGCCTTTGAAATCTCGAGGGGATACGTATCATCTTCTACTCTGAAAATTAACCATTTCTTTTCTTGCGTCTTCCTCAAAGAAATGTACTGCAAATCCTGTAGATCGATCGGTTCCCTATCTCAGATGACCGTTGAATTTTATTTTTCTAGTAACTAATCTTTAGTTTAGATGCTTCTAAGAACAAATCACACTCGATAGTTTCTTGACTGTGGATTATGTGAAACTGGCAATACGAGTGTGGTTTTTTTAAGGCTTAACATTATTGTTTGTTATATTTCCATGTATGTCTCTAAATACCACATAATGTTATTCTAATAATTAAACATTCATATAGAACAGCAAACATATCTGCAGCATTATTATTCTAAGCACAGTGAACTAAGCACTCTATCATATTCTACATATACACCTCCAAGCTGCAAAAAGGAAAAGAGAGAGAGAAAAAAAAGAATTCACTGTGATCTTTACTACAAGCACCTGATATCAGAGAAGCTTGACAGCTATGTCAAGCCCTAAGTACATCCCCGATCGAGCTCCAGCCTCAGCTCCTCCCACCCGAACCTTTGCCGCTCTCCATCGCTGTCCCCGTCGGCCACCTCGAGCCGAAGCTCGACAAGCATCAGTGGCGGCGCCACCTCCGACATCTCCACCGACATCGCCGCGAGCCCTGTCGACAGACCTCCCAGCGGCAGGCACTCGACTCCTTTCTTCCCCACCACCACGACGTACCCGAGCTTGCCGCCCGCCCGGCCGAGCTGCTCCAGCGTCTGCTCAGGCGACGCCGTGGTCATGAACCTCTTCTCCCTGTTTCCCTTGCCGAAAAGGCCGGACAGGGTTCAGCCCCGGCGACATGGAGATGATGTGGAAGGCGTTTACCGCCGGCGCCTGGAACTCCAGCGCGCGCTCCGGCTGGCCGTCGTTCAGCAGGCCGCCGATCTGCGAGTCAAGGTTGAAGGAGCGCTTGAACCACGGGTGCGTCGCCAGCGCCTCGACGGCGATGCGGGTGGCCGGGTTCGGGTCGATCGAGCAGGCAGCTCACCAGCCGGCGGCGCGCCGGCTGCGACACCCACTGCGGAAACTCGTACTCCCGGCGCTGCATCTTCCGCATCATGGCGGCGATGTCGGAGTCGTCGAATGGGAGGTGGCCGGCTAGGAGGACGAAGAGGATGACACCGCGCGCAGGACCACGCATCGGCCTTGGCGCCGTCGTACGCCTCGCGGCGGAGCACCTCCGGCGCAGCGTAGGCCGGCGTGCCGCAGACGGTGTGGAGGCGCGCGGCCGTCTTCGCGGAGCGAGTCCGGGATGAGCGCGGAGAGGCCGAAGTCGGAGACCTTGATGTTCCCGTCGCCGTACGTCGAGGAGGACGTTCTGCGGCTTGACGTCGCGGTGCGCGACGCCGCGGGCGTGGCGGTAGGAGAGAGCGCGTCGACGAGCTGCGCGAACGCGCGGTCGGTCGGGGAGCGCGGCGAGCCTGGAGAGCTGCAGGTCCCCGCCCGGCCGGCGCGAGCTCCATGACGAGCACCTCGTGGAGGCGGAGCACGTTGGGGTGGCGCAGCCGGCGCATGGCCGCGACCTCGCGGAGCACCTCAAGATGGCGCGCTGTCTTAGTCTTAGGCTACGACGTTCATCAGTACGGCGGCGGCGGCGGCGGCGGCTTTAGGTGAAGCCGCTGTTGGGAGTGTTGGTTTTATATATACGACTGATCGAGTTGGCTGCAACTTGCCGTTTTTGTTTGTTAGAAATCGTCCTAGCGTCGTTTGGACCTAGCTAGGCTCTTCTTCCTCCTCCTCGTCAAGCTTTTGACGGCTGCATCCATATCCATCCATCCGGTCGGGACGGGCTTTACCTTTTGCCATCCCTTTGCTCGATCTCGATCTGGACTCCTGAAGAAGAAGAAGAAGAGGAGCAGCAGTACATCAGTACAGCCACAGCCATGTTCTTGAAGCTGGTGACGACTGGGACCATATATAAATAAGAGCAGGAAAGGGAAAGCAGGCAGAGAGATCGATATATGGCGGCAATGCTATATGTGTACGCATACAAGGATCATCTGCTACTAACATCGTCACTTCAGGGCGCAGAAGATTGACGTACGTCAGAAAGTTGGTACTAAGAACGGACGAAAAAAGTTACCGACCAGAACAGATGCCACTGATACTCCCTCCATTCTAAAATAAATGATGTTTAAGACAAAAAATCTAATTCAATTTAAACTAAATTAGCTGTGTTAAACATCATTTAATTAAGAATAGAGGGAGTACCGTTTACATCCCTTAGCCTTACTTGAATTATTTACCTACTAGAACGAGACGGAATACGTGAGAACAAAGTTACTCTGATACAATGATTAGCGATGGTGACCATAGTTGTTAAGACATCGATTAAGCGGTAAGGCGTCTGGGAGTCGTAAGGCGTCCCATCGCCTTGGATCCCGATGTAAGACGTGTGAAGGCGGTGGCGGCCGCGCGTAGAGGAAGTGGTGGCGGCGGCCAGGCGTAGAGGAAGTGGTGGCGGCGACCGGGCGCAGAGGAGGCAGCGGCAGCCGGGCGTAGAGGAGGAGGCGGCGGCCGGTCGCAGAGAAGGCGGCGACGGTCGGGCGCAGAGGAGGAGGAGGCGACCTAGCACAGAGAAGGGGCGGCGACGGCCGGGCGCAGAGAAGGAGGAGGCGGCGGCCTAGCGCAGAGAAGGGGAGGCGGCGGCCGGGCGTAGAGGAGGAGGAGGCAGCAACAGCCTGGCATAGAGAAGCGAAGGCGGCAGCCGGGCACAGAGGAGGAGCTGGCGGTGGCGGCCTGGCGTAGAGAAGCGGAGGCGGCAGCCGGGCGCAGGCTGGACACTCACGCTGTGAAAGAGGGGCGGCAAGGTGACTAGGGTTAGGGTAAATATGTGCTGTTGGGCTGGTAGCGGGCTGGGGCCAAGCACATGTAAGTCTTTTTTTCTTATTTTTTCTTTTTTTTTAATTAACAAATTTTACAAGTAAATACTACTATATTTAGAATTTTATTTTTATTAGTAACGCGTCGCCTGGCCCTACCTCTTATCTTATCGCTTAAGAGATAAAAAATGTCAGGTCGCCTTAACTTACCACCTTAATAACTATGGTGGTGACTGAAAAGCTTCCATTAATTAGCCTCTCTGAGCGACCTGCTGCTGGGTGTTAGTCGTCGATGGCCCTGGCCCTCAAGCAGCAGCATGACGACGGCCCGCGACGCTTCTTCTGCTTATTCGGACGCCGGCTGTCGCCCCGCCGCCCGTAGAGGTACTCCACCAGCTGCACCCGCGACCGCCGCTGCACCCGCGCCGGCGTCGCCTTGGCAGCGCGCTCCTCCTCCTCCTCCTCCTCCTCCTCGTCGTGCTTGAGCAGCGCGCGCTGGAACCGCTGCTGCAGCTGCGGCTCCAGCTCCAGCCGCCCGGCCTTCCCCGACACCTTCCGCGCGCGCTCCAGGATCTTGCGCTGGCTCCGGCTGCGGAGGTCCACGTTGCCGCCGCCGCCGCCAGCCGCGGCGGCGGAGGTGAACTCCTCTGCCTTCTTCAGGACCTTGCCGTTCGTGTCGATCAGCTCGGCGATGGCGTCATCTGCGTCGACCATCTGTGCCTTGACGGCCTCGAGCTCGGCATCCGCCGACGGCGACGACGACGGCTCCACGCTGGATCGCAGCTCCTGCACGACGGACCGGAGGTCCCTGAGCCGCTGCTGCGCCTCCGATGAGAGCCTGTCGATGACCTTCTCCTTCCACTCCTGGTGTGGCTCCGAGGTCGCAACGGGCTCCCGGAGGAGCTCCTGCTGGTCGACGCTGAGGTCCTTCATGACCGCCGGATCAGAGGAAAACCGCGTCTTCGCTTTACCCGTCACCGGCGCCTCTCTTTGCGGTGGCTGCAGGCCGACGTCGTTCCTGTGGCTGTCACTGCTCACTCTGCTCACGCTCCATAGAGCAAGCATCTTGTCATCAGAATGGGCTGGTGAGGTTTTCTTCCTGTGGCGATGCGAGGATGCTCTCCGGCTGGGAGTTTGGACAAGGTCGTTGAGCTGGATGTTCTTCATTATCCCCTCGTAGTTTGCATCACTGGCACCGCTGTCCAGGGTCTCCTTGAGCTTCAGAATCTCAATCTGCTTTCTTGCATCCTGGAGGTACTTGCTGTTGAAGTCGAGCCTCTCTTGCTCGAGGACGACTCCAGTATCCGTAACCACCTTCTGAAGGGCTTTGATGGTTCCATGCAGTTTCTGCAACTCCATGTCCTTCACCATCTTTGTCGCATTTTGATCGTCACTTGATTTCACACAGATGTTTGACAGCTGAGATGACATGAAGTAAACAGTAAGTTTTACGAGTTAGGAAGAGCAATGTCAGGACATTCTGAATTATGTAAATATGCACTACATCGGTATTTGATTTCTCAACTATATCCATGATATCCAAGCATTCTTTAACTTGAATAGGAACTGAAGCATAGGAAGAACATAACTATGCTTCACAATGAACTGTCATCATTCTTTAACTTGAATAGGAACTGGAGAAATGCAAAAGGACATGGAAAAGTAATGTCTACCTCCTTTATGAGTATATGTGGTGGCGAGCAATCCTTCCCCAGGGACAAGGTTTGTTTCTCCAGGGCGCTTACTTCAGTCTGCAACGCCCCTCCTAGTATAGTGAAGTCACCGTTCAGGTAAACCTTCAACCTTCTGTTCTCAATCTCAACAGTGCTTAGCTTGTCCTTCAGCTCATCCACATAAGAGTTCCTCCGAGTGATCTCCTCCTTCAAAACCTCCTTCTGGACCATATCACTTATCTCAAAACTCTCGCATGCCACAATGAGCTCAAGGACTCTCTCCTTGAAGATAGCTGCATTGGCAGTGGCCAACTGCATGTTGGCTAGCAACTTAGTAATCTCTGCATCACAAGACTTGACATCAATCACAGGCTGTTCTTTGCTCCTGAGCACTTGCAACTCACTCTGCAGCTTGTGGAGCTCTTCCCTTAGCATTTCATTTGATTTCTCAAGGCCGGCATTGTCAACTTCTTTTCTCTGTTCCATGTTCATGCTACTCTCCTGGCTTTTCCTGCCAGATTTCAGTAGCTTGGTATCTCTCCTCATGGAACGCCTTTTTGCAGTTGATATTTCTCCACAAGAGCCACCGCAGATGCTTAGAGTTCTGCTGAGCTCCTTCTCAAGATAGTTATTCTCAAGTTGTAGGTCTCTAAGCTTCTTGTTCATCAGCTTGATTTCCTGATAAAGCTCGTTGCCTACTGCATGGAGAGACCCAAAATCCTCATGCAAACACTGCAGTTGTGATGTCCTCTCATCATGAAGGCTTTTGAAAATGACACCAAGGATATCTGTCTTGACCGCTTCACCAAGGAGAATACTTAAATCATCTTCAGATGACTTCTCTCTTTCCCTCAAGTCATAAAGCTTGCTTGAAAGTGATGAGTTCTCTTCGATCAGCTTGATAACCTCTGCTTGCAATGATTGCCGTGACTCATGAAGCTCTGAGAGTTGCCGAACCAAGAACTTGGCCTCAGACTTCAGGTCATCCACTTTGTGGTTACGAGCGTCCATCTCCTTTCGTAACTCACAACTGATCTTTAGAAGGTCATGCCTTTCACTCTGCAGCTGCAGCAGCTCCTCGTTCTTTGCTTGCCACTCTTGCTTCAGGACGCTCCTTTCTGACCTCAGGTCAGCCACTTCTCGCCCAAAGTGCTCTAGAAGTGTGACAACAAGTGACTTCTCAAGGATCTGTTTCTGCTTCACATCCTGAGCATCAGAAATAGTATTCAGCAGGCACTTAATCTCATGCAAGAGAAGCTGCACAACTACATCAATTTCCATTAGATCCAGTGATCCATATTTCTCGTCCAGATGCAGTACTTCCATCACAGAACAAATCCCTTCTGTTAGCTTCTGGTTGTTTTGTGACAAGAAAGCAACTTTCTCCTCTTGAAAATTACATGCCTCTTGTTGCTTCCGAAGTTTTTCCAAGACATCAGAATTTACTTCAGTCATGTCGACTAAGCATTTCTGCAAGATAAATATCTCAGTCTGAGCTTCAACTATCTTGTGCTCCTCCTCTTGAAGCTGGTTCTCCCTACGCCGAACTTCTTCTACCAGCAGGCTTATCTGCTTCTGTACAGAATTGAACTGACTCATGCCCGAATTGGTGAGTTCTTTGTGCTTTTCTTTTTCTAGCCTCAACAGGTCTTGTAGCTTGAACAGTTCAGCAACGACCTTGTTTTTGTCCTGCTCAAGGTCCAAGTGTCGCCCTTCTAACTCAGCATATTGGGTTTCCAAACTGAGTAGAGCACTATTGATGCTGTCCACCTGAGACAATATTAAAATACGGAATCAAGTTACATATCTTTCAACAAATGGTGAAAATAAATAGAAAGTAATAGAGATTTTGCAACAACCTCGTGCACAAGAGTTCTCTTTTCAGATCGGAGTACAGAATTCTGGTTGTGGAGTGTCTGTGTGGACTCTTCCAAATCTTTCAGCCTCCTTCTAAGAATATCAAGCTCAGTGTTATTGTCAGATAACAAATTTTCTAAGAGCACATTCTTCTCTGAAAGCTTCTCCATGGTATGAGAGATACCCTTAATCCGTGAGATTAACATGGCTCGCTCAGACTGATGACCACTAATCGTAGAATTAAGGTGTCTGCATGTTTCTTCCAACACAGACTTTTTCTCCCTCAATCCTTCAATCTCAGTGGTTGCGGCTGAAAGTGATCTCTCTAAATGAGTGTTTTTCTCTAATGTTTTCTCCAGCTGCATCAGATTCTCAACATACAAGGTTTTCACACCCTCATGGCTCTTGATGGTCTCTTTTAGCTCAACATTTCCATCCCTCACCTCTTGTGCAAGTGATTGGATTGATTCTACATTGAAATTCACCACTTGTATTTGCTCTTTGATCAAAAAGTGTTTCCTATCCATGTCACATCTGTCATCCTGAAGGTGCGAAAGCTCATGCTGAAGCACCTTCTTTTCCTCCACTTGTCGAGACACCTCTTCCTCAAGGTGTCGTTGTGCATTCTTCAAGGAAATTATTTCATCCTGCAAACGGATTATCACAGATGCGGAGAAGTGGTTTTGGTCATCCAATTTCCGGTTCTCTTCTTGAATCTTTTCCAACTCCTTTTGAAGCAGGTCTTTGGTTGCTTCAATGTCATTAACCTTACTTGCTTCACCATGCTTTTCAAGGGAGAGAAGTCTTAGCTTCTCCTGTGCCTGTGCCAATTGTTTCTCCAGAGATAACCGTGCCATTTCTGCTTGCATGCTCCTGAACCGCTCCTCTTGTATAGTGATACTAAGTTTTTCTAACTCCACATGCTTCTCATCAAGCTCGTCATGCTTATCTTTCGAGGCATGCTTCAGTTTATCTAGCTCTAGATGCAAATTTTGGTTAGCTCTCTCCAGGAGAAGGCACCTTTCCTCTGCAGAGCTCAAATTCTTCAGATCAGTTTGCATCTCCTCTTTGAGTCTATTGAATTTCTCCTGGGTATGCAATATTTCAGACTTGAGGTTCTGTAACTGGTCACTGGATTGCTGGCATTGTGAAAGTGCAGCTTCCTTCTCTGCCTCTTGTTGTGCAAGGGATTCCTTAAGACCACAAACTTCAGATTCAGCCTGGTCACTCTTTTCTAGCACTGATGGAATCTTCTTCTTAAGGTCTTGATTTTCCATCGACAAGTTTGATATTTCTTTCTGCAGCTTCTCATGGTCCTGGTCATCTGCAATAACATTGCATGAGTTCGATCTGCCATTTATTAGGGTACTGTACTGTTGAGAAATTGGGTTCATACAGCATACCTTTAGCACGTATTTTTGAATCACCGGCGTTGATGAATGAAAGGAAAAATGGAGTCATGTCACGATTGTCAGCGTCAGTCTCTGTGGATGCACTTTCTGCTGGTAGATCATCATCCAAGACTAACTGATACTCATCTGGAAATGCTTCTGCCATTCTCCGATTGGCCTGTCGAAGTTCACCAGCCGCATGATCATATCTTGCAGCTAACGCACGGTAAGCACGATATAACTCCTCAAGCAAAGACATCAGCTCTGGGCGCCTTTTATAATACATTTCTGCTCTTCTTGCAAATGAGTCAGCATCCTCATCAATAATCTTGATCATCACTTTGATTTTGCTATCCGTATCTGCGTGATCAACCATTATTAAACAATAATTCGGCTCAGGTTTAAAGTAAAAGTAACAAAAGGGCAAATAAAGCACATAAAAGTCAGCACGAAGACCCAACATTTGACAATCACTGAACATCTATTTGCTTTTTCAATATGTACAAAGGTTGCTCTCCTAATTTTCATGGTAGATTTAAGTTTTCATTTTCACCACATAAAAAGATTCAACTATTGAGTAATTAAAATGAACGGCATAGAAGTGAAGTTGTTCATGTGCTTGTCCTCAGCAACCCACTGATCTTTGCATAAGAAACAATGAAGGACGAGTCTTTTTCATGTGAAACTATGTTGCAATCAGGGCTCCCAACTACATATGTACTTAATCACTAAAGCATTCTGTTCTGAAAATTAGTCTTTGAAAAATACACAACACAGTGCTAAGGTAAGTGTTTGATGGTCCATAGTTCCCTTAAGAGCACTGTAAATCATTATGTATTAGTAAGACAAGAATTGGGTTGAACGCAATTCATGATGCAAAAGACATTTTGGATGCTTTTCCGAGTCCTGGGATGCAAAGACACTTAAGCAAACCAGTAAACAGAAGCCTAGCAATATAAATAAGCATATATATAACATGTTGCTGATTTTTACCAATGGGTAGAATTGCTGCAACTTTTGGACTGAAAAATGAAAGCATTGCGGCCAAACAATGTTTACCTGTGAGATTTTCCTGGAGCCATTTTGAGTTCTTTGGGGATATGTGACTATCCCACCACCACGAATACTTACGCATTGGATTGGATGGGGACATGGCAATTGGGGGCAAACCAAGAAAACAGAACAACACTGTCCTTAGCTTGTTAAGGAAACTTGTGTAACTCCAAAGCTGAAGCACCAGATAAAAGAAACTAGACTTCTATTTGCTCGACGATCTGCTAACGAACAACTACCTGCTACCTGCAGAATATTAGTAACTTCAACAATTAGTACCTTGTGCAGAAGAATCTTTGAACAATAAAGTATTAAGAGGTAAAAATGAAAGAGGAAATGCAGGGACGGTATTGTTCAAATCACACTAGGGGACCAAAATAGTTTACAGATGAAAGTTGCAGCAGACATCAAGGTGACTCTATTCAACATAGCACTAATGGGATCAAGCAACGGTCAAAAATAAGATCAGATACAGATCCCCCTGAGGTAAATTATTTGCAAAACTCAGTATCACAACCTGGAAGGGTCTTGAAACAAATAACTAAATATTCCTCTTAAGGCTCTGACATCATGGTTTGACCGTTTGAGGAGAACCAAACATTAAATATCCAAGCAAAACCCCCAACATGCAGCAGATTTGTTCGAGATCGGCAGATATGCGCAGATTTGCCGCCAAAAGACGAACTCCAGAGCATGAGCAAATACTTCGTGACGAAGAATCAGAACCCTATTCGCAAGAACGCCTCCAATCTCACCTTACTACGCCAAAGGGACGAAACAACTAGTGCAGAATGGGAAGCTTACCTCCATTACTGCAAATGGAGCATCAAACAATGGGGAAAGGGGGCAGGTGGTAGTAAAGAAAACAGCCAAAGCAGTGTTCTTTCAAAAAAAAAAAGTCAATCAACTCCATAAAGATACGCCCCCACCAACTACCCCAGACATTTAGGACGATGAAGCACTGGATCCTACCACGCAGCAGAGCCGTTCGCCGGTGCCGGCGAGGAGGCTATGAATACGAACGCAAGGACCGTGGAAGGGAAGGGGAAATCACGCCATTTCCTACCGCGGGTTCACGGGACCAAATCTCTGCGATCATCTGCGTGAAAAGGGGGGCCCCAGAAATTACCAAATAAACGGGAGAGATCGCCGCGTTTCCTTCCTAGGATAGCAGAGCAGTAAGCAGAATCATGGCGTCGCAGGACGGGTGGGCATCTACAGAGGCGGTTCCCCGTTCCCCTGACGAGCCGCGGTTGCACTGCCCGCGACCGAACGCCGCAGTTCTTGGTCAGCTCCCCATCTCACACTGCTCCTAGGCCGCCATTCTCACGAGCGCAGAGCTTGGCCGATGTAATGTAAGTCAGACTCTTGTGCTCGATTGGTTTGACTCCAGCAGCTTGGCTGAATTATTGGTTGTTTCGGATGAGACGGCGCCACGGGTGATATGACTGGTTTATTTACTCGTAATGAATATGCCTTTTTTTTTTATTCCATACGGATACTGCAGGGCTGTTACTGTCAGAACAATGCGACTGATTATTACGCCTCGTCAGCTGAACTCAAGCAGCAGCAGGAGGAGGTGCCTAATGGCGTGGACGCGTCCATCTCTATCCTTTGGCTCGTCGTCCATCCCGTTCCTCCTCCTGAATTCTCCTGATGAGCATGGAGCCATCACCCCAGGACGACGCACGGTGGTCTCCACGGGCGGCGCCGGCCAATCAGTTCGGCGGCCGGCGGTCCGGTCCGGGGCACCCCATCTGGGGGGGGGGGGGGGCTGCTCGGTGGCGCCCATGGCTCACATGCTCTCAGATTTGTCTCCGTGTGCCAACGACACACAAGCCTGATTGGTAGCGAGCGGCTTGTCCTGGTCGCCTGAGCTGTTGGCACTTCACAGCGCACTGATGCTACTGTTCATGGAAACAGGCCACTTCTCCAGACACAAAGTGTACACTACTTATGCGCCATACGGCAAGCAGCGGATAGAACCATACAAAAGTGATGCAGCTTCCGTTCCAAAACAATGCATGGTAAACAAAATTCCCGTGAAGAAAGGGTGTACAAGTCTCAGGGACGAAGAGTACTAGGCAAAAAACAAAAAAAAAGGCTAATATGGCCTATGACGCCGGCTATGGCTCCCTTCACCACCTCTGCTACCATCCCTCCGATCGCTTCTCCGGGGTGGGGGCACTCCACCAGGTTGTTGCCTATCAACAAGAGAAAACATTTTGTGAGGCACCGCCGCACATTTGCGCCCTCTTGGATAGACAGTAGGATTGCTGCGAGGGAGGCTTACAGAACATAGCCGAGACGACCATCCGGAAGAACCATTGGTACCATCCTCATACCATTAGGTGCTGGTCCCCTACCATATATCATTGGCTGCGAAAAAAGAAGAAGTGTGATGTGAATAGAGCAAAAACAAGCATTGCAGTCTTTGATGTTCTGGTTGTCTCATAGATTGCTTGGCTTACCTGATTGTACGCAGGGCCACTGCCACCATAAGCACCATATGGGTCTCCCATGTAACCGCCATACGAAGGAAGAGGATAGTTGGGACCTCCTCCAGGCCTGTGTGAATGGTCAGGTTTCTTATCTGACAAAGGTTTGGCCATGGATACGTCTAGTACTTGACCTGCGTTTTAGTTAGTCCAAGGTTGATTCTCCGATGCAGCGATTCAGGTACAGTAAGCATTGGGTAGTGGATGATAAAAGAGAAGCGGACTTTACCATCAATTTCATATTTTTCACTCCCTTTGACTGCCTTGAGCGCACTTGACCTTTCAGCAAAATGAACAAATCCAAAATCCCTATTTTGCCCAGCTTTTCCAGGGGGCAAAACGACTTTTGTAACCTCTCCATGTTTTTCAAACATCTCCTTGATCTTATCTTTGGAAGCATTCTCAGGTAGGTTCTTCACATATATAGTCTTCACCTGAGGGTCAAAAATGAAATTACGGCAAATATTCCAAGGCCTTGGCATGACAGGAAAAAAAGAAGAAGGGATCAGTTGTTGACTTTAATATCTATGTATGAACAATTTTCTGCCTAATTTGCAGCTATCCAGTTTGGTGTTAATATCTATACATCAAGTCATATTTTCTGGCAGTCTAATTTGCAACATTTTCATTTCCATTTATATGTATAAGACAATGCATTTTCCTTGACATGTTTCCCTCAATTGAGCTCGAATGATGGGGATGTACCCAACGTTGAGGGCTCCCACACAATGTGGGTATGGAGAAGGGAATTACTAGGCAGCCTTCCCCTTGCTTAATTTGCAGATGGCTGATTCGAACCCAAGACCTCCAGGACACACAGGTGGATACTCTACCATTGCGCCATGCCCACCTTTCGAATGAGGATATTTAATCCAGTCTACCTCTAATAAGGATTTAACAATCCATGACATGCTTAATTTAATGCCCACAAAACCAATAAAGGAACTAATAAACCTGTATGATATTCACCATTTCAGAAATATTTATAGATTAGATTTTACCAAGTAAAGCTATGTATCTGTAGCAAGGTATAACTAGGTACATCAACTAGTACAGATACAAGCCCAGTTTTTCATGTACACCACCTACCTGTGCAGCCGCAGATGAAGAATCTGTTGAACCCTTAGGTTCCGCCCAGCTAACTGTCAATTGACTTCCATCAACCTTGAAGTTTGGTGACGACAGCTTCTGTCTGGCATAATCTGCACAGGCATGGTTATAATACTCCACAAAGAGGAACCCACGGTTACGGCTGGGGTCATGCTGATCCTGCAGGACAACATGTCCATCAGTACATCTGGAACCTTATTGTTAACAGAACAAACCAACCACAAAGTCAACAAAAGCGCACCTTGAACATCTCGATGTTCACAACACCTGGCCCCTTCTCATGGATTATGTTTCTCAGCTCGTCCTCACTTAACCCCTTGGGCACGTTCCCAACGAACAGCCTATGCTTTGCTTGTGACAATGAGCATCGCAAACTCCTCCCCTGCACCAAACCATCCAACATAAGCGCAGAACATGACATAACTCCCATGCCATGTCGAAAGCTGAACAACACAGAGAGCCAGACTACCCTGTAATCCTTGTCTTGCACGTCCTCGACAGCACGCTGCGCAGCGTCCTTGTCGATGAACCTAACAAAGGCGAATCCCTTGTTCTCCTTAGTTTCCTTGTCCTTCGTCAACCTAACCTGGCATTTCAACACGCAGCGCTACACGTCAGGTTCCACCTTACAACCCAGCCAGGCGATAGGGAAAACAGCTGAGAGCTTCAAGATACCTCGTATATTTCTCCGAATGGCTCGCAGAGTTCATGGAGGTCCTCCTCGGTGATGTCACGGGGAAGGCCGCCAATGAACACCTCGGTGCCATGCGGCGGCAGCGCGAGCAGCTCGTCCCACTTCTTCCTCTCCTCCTCGTCTTCAGGCCCGTGAGCTACCCTCTTGAGAACCTCGCCGCCGCCGACTTCTCCCGCTGTTGGTTCCTCGCCCTCAACCGCCATCCCGGCGTCATCCTCCCCACGGCCGTCGCCGTCACCATCGCCCGCGGGATCCTCCGAGTCGCCACGGCGGCGGCGGCGGCGGTACCCGGCGTCGTCGTCCATGACGTCATCGTCCCCCTCCAGGTCCAACTGCTCCTCCGGCTCCTCCGACTGCTGCCGATCCGACATCCCGGATCGAACCCTGATCCCAGAACCAGCAACAAAAATACATATTTTGTAAAAGAAAAGGAAGAATCAGGGTGCAGAATCAGCCAAGTGATCTATGTTCTAGAACAAGTGTTAGGGGGGGGGGGGTAATAACAGCATCAAAGCAAGGTAGGGCTCCCGTACCAACGGGAGACGACGGAGATCGAGATAGAGCAGCAATCCACGCGACGCGTCGTGCGGAGCTGCCGTTCTTATTAGGCAGCAGGAGGAGGATGAGGCTGGCGGCGGTTTCAGCGGCGGCGGAGGTGAGGTGCTGCTGAGCTGAGCGGTTGCGCGACCGAGGTTCTGAGGGAGGCGTTGTCCGCGTATGGGCCGGAATTTGGGCCCATTCCGACGTGATGAGGCCTGATGCATCTTGATCTTGTTTCGAATTATTCGACATTGTTTAGTTAAAATTAAATTAAATATCGTCAAATAATTTGAAACGGAGAAATATTATTTTAGCTTATTTCGGTAACAAGCCAACCTAAGCCAGCCCGTTATATAAACAAGCTGAGCGACCCGACCTCTATTAACATCCACCCCTACTCCCAGTCTTGTATGAATAAAGAAAAATGTCCACGCTTCAAAAAAAATATTTAAGAAAATTTTAGACTTATATTCGAAATGTAATTTTTTGGGTATATAAATGAAGTATATGCAAGTGTATCCTGCCTGCAAAATATTATGACTACGTATTATAAAGCTCGAAAACTAGTACAGCCTATAAGCCCAACACAGCCACTAACTCGTAACTCATATTATTGAACTAATTTTCTTGTCGTAAACATCATTTATTTTAAAACGGAGGGAGTACATGTGAGTACAGGTACTAACTTTTACAATACCACTTATCAAACGCAACATGTACAAAACTACTTAAAGAAACCTGAGCCAAAAAAGAGCCTGATCCCTGCAGAGGGACAGCTATCCAACATCAGAGTCCATCACATGATAGCTATGCGCCTTGACAGCAACCGAGGTAGCAACAGCAGTACGAGAACTTGACAACTGCATATTTGCTAATGTGCCAGATCCCATTATAGCATGCACCATAAGTTAGCACTAGATACATTTCGGTTTAGAACTCACCATCAATCTTAGGCATATCTACAATACACCGCCTGTTTATTTAAGCATACGCTGACGGAATTTGTTCATCCTATCTCTAGACAAGGTTCTTCATCTTACGCTTCAGCCACAAAGTCCTAACATCTACAGACAGCGTAAGGAAAATCTCCCTGTTGATTGGATCTAAGAAGACATCTGGCGCCAGTGACTTCTCAATCAGTGAAAGATCTGCCATGGCATTCATCACCTCGATGCACCGCGGGATGCTGAACCGGTCCACATGGCTCTCCAGCCTCTTATTGTTTCTCTGAAAGTTGGGGTCATTATGTCCTTCCTTGGCATCAAAGTTTCCATACTCGCTGGGCCTTCTTGAGAAATTCCATTGTTCTCCCCTTGCTTCTTCACCGGGCCTCCTGGTGTGCTGCCACGATGATGACTCAGGTCGCACTTGAGTCAGTGGTTTCGGGTATGGATGCCCATTCATAGTCTGGATCTCGATCCCAACTAGTGTTTCCTGTTCGAAGGAAGACTCCCTGGATACTGGAGATGGAGGGATGGGTGAAAGTGCACGGTTCATGTAATAATCATCTTCGTTGTCACTTGAATCAACTTCTGTCCCATTTCCTTCATTCAGGGCAAGATTACTTCTACCATCCAAAATTACGCCAACTGCAGAAAGTAATTTTTTTTGATATTTTAGTTCCAGAACAGGATGAAATTGCAACTTGAAATCATATCAGCTTCTACCATTAGAGAGCCAACCGTAGACAAGGCCATCATCAATAACATTATACAACAAAAAAAGATGAGACCAAGGAGGAAAAAAGGGCCAGTCTCAAATCAGACCTCAGCCCAGTAAGAGTCCACCTAGTCGTCTGGCTGCCTGATCGCCTGATCGGACGACTAATCTCAATTAATCGTCGACTAGTCAGACGGCTAGATTTCTAGTTGCCAAGATCAAGTTGGAGACCCTAATTGATCTGGCTGCACCGATTAAGTCAACTAATCATGACTAATCACAATTAGTCAGCGACTTGAAAACACTCACACGTTAAACAAGCATACCTTGTGCCTCTTGTAAACCAAGCCGTGATGAAGAAGCTATTTCGCCCTAGCAAGGTAAGTAGATAGAACGATGAGGCTAGAAATGCTTTTTGTTCCTTTTGCATGTCTTTTTATTCTCCAATGCAGCCAATAGTATAAATGACTACTAACGTAGATGAAAACTTCTAACAATTCTTACTTATCATCCTAATTAACATTGAATACTTGGAATGTTTCATAGGCTAGCCAAGGTTTGTCCCTACTTGGTTATAGAAAGGAAGCACACTTTACTTATTTTCAATTGTTGTCAACAACTATTGTGTGCCTTTCAAATGACTTTGAACGGAATTGAACCAAAGCATTTCTTTGCCTCTCACAAAATAGTTTCTCTTTGCGTTAAATTATAATGACCATGGACACAATTAACCACTCATCAATCAATGGTACAACAAACTAATAAGATTCATAAGAGGTGAGATCATGACAAGAGAGCTAGTTATATCTACATAAACTTGTTGGCTTCAAAAGGAAGTGCTTGTACTAACAATCATGGCAAAAGCTCATCATGCTCAAGGCCATTATCTCTGACTCTCGTCAAGTATAAAAAAAATGGTACAAAGAGCAACAACTGCTACCGCATGGCATTGCCCCGTGAGTATTCTTGCTATCACCATAAGTCCATAACCAAGCTTGTCAAATATGGCAACTACTTACCCCTATGAAGAGGCAAGTCTTATTGTCGGAAAAAACTAATTTATCTGTGGGTGTTGCAAGGCATACTTTATCGTGATTCAATCGTGATGAGGAAGAATATGAAGGGGTTAGGGTTAGAGGTTTGCGAGCTTCCCTGACCTTCGACCGTAGAGGAAGGTTCAGGAAGGTCATCGGACCAGTAGCGGGCATGATGGCGTTATTGTGGGTGGTTGGGCCAACGAAGGTGGCGGGGACATGAGACTGGAGTGGTTGGGGGCGTCGTGGGCAGCAGATTCAATGGTGGAAACCACCAAAGATAGAGAAGGGTGGAGAAGATAGCTTGCTTCCTGAAGGTGAGCAACGATCTGCTCGTAGGCGTGCACGGAGTAGTGGTGCCCCTTGCAGCGTTGATGGTAATGGGTCCACATAGTACAAAAGGGCACCAAGCTACAACTGATACTACATTGTGTTGGTCGGGCGAGAGCCTAGCTATCACCATGTTTGAGCTTGTCGAATATGCCAACTACCTACCACTACGAATAAGTTTCTTTTCCTTGATGTCAATGAGTTTATGTGATACAAAAGTGCACCAAACTACAACCGACATTCCCCATGTTGGCCAAGCATAGAAAATTATCGATCTCTCTGAACTAGCGATTGTTGATTTCCATGATTATTAAGGCGCCGCTTAAGCGGTAAGGCGACCAGAGAGGGCAAAGCATCCCCGTCGCCTTGGAAACCTGAGTAAGGCGTCCTTAAGGCAACGAGGCATCCTTGGGGCGTCCTTAGGGCGTCCATAAGGCGTCGGCGAGGCGACGCCTTACAAACCTTGATGCTAATGAGAGACCAGCCTTGCCTAAAGTTGCAACTTTAATGGATGTTGCAGAAGAGAAGATAAATGCTACGTTCCCTACCCAAAACAAGCAAGGTTTGCTAAAAAAAATATTGGACATTATTGTATGGAGCTGCACTTTGTTTGAACCGGTAAAATTCTTTGCAACACAAAAAGGGAGATGATAGATATGTTGCTAAGCTAAGTAGTTGCTTCAATAATGATGTGCTTGCAAGAATGGAACCCGATGAAGAAGTTCGGGATTTAGGACTGTATTCCTATATTTTTCCTATTTTTATGTATTACTAAGGCGTCGTCTCGCCTTACACCTTATCGTTTAAAAGGTAAAAAGGGGGGGTTCATCGCCTTGAATCACCTTACCGCCTTAAAAACTATGTTGATATCTCACATGGTACAAGTAGCTCGATCATTTTTCCCTATACATGGATCAAAGTTAAATTATGGCAAGAGGATGTTCCGAAATGTATGTAGCAAACTCCAACTAGTACCAACAAGGTGCAATACCCCGTTGGTCAATGAAACCATAGTATATGTCAATTGAAGAAACAAATCCGATGAATAATCCATAAAAATGTCCATCTAATTAGTCATCAACAGGTCTGGGCGTCTGGCATCTACTCAAACTAATGCTAGGCGTAGGGTTTCCTTGGCTAATGACATTGAACACCAGCATAGCACATTAGCACATTGATCTTGTCTTGCTTTGTTTCTCAGCCAACTCAATAAGATTGGAGGCCACCTTTGTGCGAATGGCTCCATTATGAAGTTACAACCATTTTTCATAGTTCATACGGTCGTATAGTGATCCGTAACCACCAGAATTCATATCCTAGAACCATCATGACTATACGAGAGCTGACCACCAAGTACCTCTCAATGGAGCAGAGGCAGAAAAATATTTCATTCTAGCGTATTTCCTAAATCCTCCGATAAAATCGAGTATTTATCAGTCACCTACTTCAAAAAAAAATGTAAATTGGTGAAGAAAGGAAATCCATTGACACCTACTGATATAAGGGTATATTGGTTTGAAATATAGTCAGTCAATGACAACCACAAGAGCTAGTGCAAATAACAATCCAGTTGACAGTTAAGGTACTTGTGCAACATTAAGGTACTGAACAATCGAATTAATTACATACATCTAATAAAAGTAACTATACTGTTGAATCATGTGATTCACTCTACGGGCCCACTTCTTAATTGCCTTACCTTTTCTCCCAAATGGATTCTTACAATCATCGCACTTGCAGTTGATTGAGCACCCTGCCCTCCCCTTGAGATAAGAAGGAAGCATATTCACTGTCATAATCTGACCCAAGACAAAATGAAAATTGATAGGGTAAGAGTTGAATACGGAACCTGGTAGCAGTCACAGTACTTCTTAAGGCAGCCTGACTTCTTGCAGGTACATTTTCTCCTAATAAGATCCATGGGGGGCCTTATAGCTTGTTCCTGAAGAAATAAAATAGCAGTATCACCGAAAAATAAAGTACAGTATCTACATAGAGATAAATAGGGTCATGTAAGAAGAAATCTTTACCGCTGAATCTTGACCAGCCTCTGATGTCTGCACAAATTTCAGAGGAAAAACAAGTGCAGGTGCACTCCGTGGAGTACCTTGGATAGGCTTGTTGAGACAAGGTTCACACCCACATGATTCAGTACAATATGATCCAGAAGCAAAACATACGCAATAGCTGTTACAGCATAATGCAAACAGTGATTACAAATGAAAGGAACAAATAATTAGCAGAATAAAAACTGAAAACAAGAAGCTCGTGTAGGATACAAGCTTTGGTGTGTAGGGTACTTGTATTTTTCGTGCATAGGTGTCTACACGTGCATGCATAAACCATCCTATCTTCACTCTTATAACCATTCACGTATCCCTGTACCCCAAATTCTGATACATCCATAGTGTATGCAGCGTGTGTGGTGCTAACCGGCAGGTCATGTATAGCTAGATCAGGAACCCTGAGAGCATCCTCCTCGGCTTCTAATGTGCAACTTCAATGTAGGATGGATAGAAAAACATGGGTAAATTTTAAGACGTCAAAACGGACCAGTTTCCGTTTGTCAATCCATATACCAAGTACTCAACAACTGTCAACTCAATTTGCAAATTTTTTGTGTATCTATACATGCTCAAATTCAAAGTATTCAGCGCTTATGACATCATGCATTTGGAAGGCGCAACCATCAAATCAAAAGCTACTTACAGGAACACTAGATTCACTACCAACAGGGAAAAAAAATCGTCGCCGTATCAAAATGGTAAAGCACAAATGTAAGAAGTCGAACTGAATAAACACACCCGACGAAGCTCTTACACTCTATCTCTAGGGATCTAACCCACCTCATCCTACAGTGGAACGGTCACTGCTGTCAGGAAACAATGGAGACGGCAAGGAGAGAGGAAGAGAGGAAACTTACAGCTTGAGGCACTTGGACTTCTTGCAGCTGCACGTCCTGCTCCCATCCCCTCCATCGTTCCTTCTCCTGATCGATTAACAAGAGGAATGTGAGCTGGAGCGGATCGCACGCAACGTACCAAAATAGGAAAGCGAAGGCGGTAACGGAAACTTTGCAGAAAAAGGGGAAGGGCGGGAGCGCGGACTTCTTCCTCCGGTCGAAGCTGCCGTTCGCCTCCGGCGGCGGCGGGGAGACAGCCGGGGGGACCGATGAGTCGGGGGCCGCGGCAGCGGGCGGGGCGGGAGCTTCGGCGGCAACGGGCGGGGCGGGGGGAGGCGCGGTGCGCTCGGCATCGTCCGGCTCCGATCCGACGGGCTCCACCGCGGGAGCCCTCGGTGCCTCCTCCACGTCCATCGGATCGGGCGCCGGCGGCGCCGCGATCGGCGGCGGAGGCGGCGCTGGGTTCGCCGTGACGACGAAGCGAGGGCGGGCGGGAGAGGGAGGCGTGGTGTGCCCCGCGTGTAGTAGTAAGTACAGGGCCGGGAGCGGCGCGCGGAGGGGGTTAGAAAGGGAGGCGGAGGGCTGGATCGGACGGCGCAGGAGGTCTCCACGATGGTAGATGGACGGTGCGGATCGGCGGTTTCGTCATCGGATCCGTTTCCGGCCGTCAAAACGTGATTAGCACCCTCAGGTGGGCCCTTTTCCGTTTCCGAAAAAAAAAGGTGGGCACTTTTTCCTTGGCAGTGTGTGATTTGAAATAAATTGCTATCTCCAAATCAAATTCCTGAAATTATGTTTTTTTTCACATTAGACGTATACTCATTTCGTTTTGAATTATTTGACACTACCTAGAGGGAGTACATTATGGGGAGCTAAACTTCTTATCCGGACGTCATGTATACTCCCTCCGTTCTCTTTTATTTGACGTTAGGACAAGGTTTTTAGTTCAATTTTAAACTAAAAAATCTGTCCTAACGTCAAATAATTGGGAACAAAGGGAGTACTTATTTGACGCTGTTTAGTTTAAACGCCAAATAAAAATGAACAGAGTGAGTGTGTAAAAACGAAGGCAGTATATTGTATGGAACGTAGATATCACCGTGAAAAATATTTTGCCTATTCTAGGCAGCTTCCGTCGGGGCAGGAATGCAGGATGCGACGGGCTTTTGGCCATTCCTCTCTACATTGCGCGTTATGTTCTACATTTTCCTCGAACGGAAACATGTCATCGATGCAAAATTCTTGGACCGTGCTTGTGCCGTGATAACCTCTTCGCGTCCAATCTATCGCATTCGGGCTTGCTGTGCTACGGACAGCACAGAATTTGCAAGCGTGGCAACTACCTAAAACTTGCATAATGACTAGCAATGGAGTCAAATGGTGCAATCCTCCCGAGTCCAATCTACATACTCGCCTCCCCTCCGTTCCTTTGTATTTGACGCTGAATGAACTAACCAACGTCAAATAAAAAAGCCCGGAGGGAGTAATGTTTTATAGAATCAACAGATAGTACCAACGTCAAATAAAAAAGAACGGAGGGAATAATGTTTCATAGAATCAACAGATAGTAGAAGTAAGACCAACCTACATAATACTTTACAGGACCAACAGATAGTAGAAGCAAGATCCCAAACCATCATGTCAAGTCCATCGGTTGAAATGTAAAAGGCGATTCAGATAGTCAAAACTTTCATACAACTCTTACCAGTCTGACCTTATGAATGGACAGCTCAAACGTTTGTTCATAACATACACGATTTAAATACATAGAAGTTTCATTGTCTTGATAATCTGATCATTTAATAAGCATAAAAGCATGGAAACAGACGGCGGTGGGCAACTCGATAACGGAGCCTCAAGTCCGGACATAGTAACCAGCAGCCCGGATGTCACAGGAGGCCCCTGAGGGATTTCGGACAACATGCCCTGCATTATTAACAGATGATAGCAATTGTCGGTTAACTCATGAACATGATTGACGAACAAAACTCCCTTAGCTGTCTGTTCATCAATAGCTAAGGTACAATTGAACCAACTCCGACGCGGCCAACAGGCCGGTACTGGCCATGTGGAGAACCAACAGGTAACTGTGGAAAGACCCTGTACAGGAAGAGGTATTAGGCAAGTGGAGACTGGTAACAGATTAAAATCTCAATAAGAAGCAAATGTCTACCACAAATGCCAAATGATGGTGCTTTCAAGGTGCTGGTGACTTGCTCTTTTGATCCTCATTGTTTACGTCACCACCAAGGGAAGGGAAAGAAGGGATGGATTTAAGAATCAACTTCCTGCCACTCCTACAGATTGGAGACAGTCTGGTACCGATACGAGGGGGAGATATCCGCTTCTTATTAGGTGATACAACCTTCACAGAAGTTTGAGGAGATGCACTTCCTTCTAGGTTATCTGAAGTGCTATCCCTAAAGACCATTTCTGCATAGTTTTTGAAAGGGGGCCGCATAATGCCAGACTCCAGAGGAGCTTGGGTGTTGCACACCCAAGAAGAATGTCCAGAGAGTTTTGTCAACGATCGTGGCTTCTTTGAGCTTGAGGGTGGAAGAGCAACCAAGGATCTGGAAAGAGAACAATGCTTTAGAGTTCAGTATTTTAATAAGAGGCAAGATTCACAGTAACACGTGCGTATATATGATGTACCAACCTGCAGTCCGCAATCATAGGTGCTGATACAACATCCTTGACATGAGCAGAGTCTGTAGCTTGGTAGATAACGAGTTGTGTATCATTGTCACATTTTTCTTCTTTCACACAAGGATGCTTTTCTTCTAGAGCCAGCTTAGATTCCTCTATGGTTGACACAAGGACTCCTTGAGTTAAGGAGGAAAGAACATTAAAAAGGTAGTTTGTTGGAACAAAGCTTGACATATCTATAGACGAAAATTATGCCGTAGTTTGTATAATCATTACAATTGCTTAATGTTTTATGAAAGACTAGTTCACTTTTAGAATTAAACGTAAGCATGATGCTTCAAACAAACAAATATCATCAGAGTGCAAAGCTAATCTTACAATATCTTACCAGTAGTAGAGTTTCAGTTTCAAGTACTACAGAAGAACACAATTAAAGATCACCAGAAACCAACTATATTTACAGCAGGCAAAAGCCCAACTCCAAAATGAAGCACCATAACTAACCCACTAATTCAACTGGTATAGTGGGTAATTACGAGATAAACAAATTAATTATATAAGGAAGAATGCAACTTTCAGCTATCTGTAGGTTATGTTTTGCTTTCCTTCATTAATACACCTAAATAAGTACCAACTTTAAATCCGGTCTTACATTTTTAAGGTGAAAGCTCAGAACATGAGGTTATAAACCACTTATTGAGTTACAGATTATATCTGAAGCTATAACTAACACTCTTGGTTGAATGATCTGAGGACTGCATATTGTAATTTAATAGCTAGAATAGAATAGGATAGATGCAACTATAATCTTGGAGTATGCAAGTTGATAATGTAGTTTACAAAGATGGCTTGTAAAGATGAATTCTACTCACCCTCCCTTTGTCCAAAAGTATTCTTACAACCCTCACATCTGCAACTGACTGAGCATCCCACGCCAGCCTTGATGAAGAGTAACAATAAGACTAATGCATAGGGGCTAAAAACTGATAAACATAGTATTAAATCAGAATATGGGTTGAAACCTGAAAACATTCACAGTATTTCTTTGTGCACGATGACTTCTTGCAATTGCAGCCTCTTTTATGACGTGCTGAAGCAGGAGTTTTGTTAGGGTAGTCCTACAATACGGATATAATGATATTAGCAACAGTGAAGGGGAAAGGAGTATGATAAGGTAGTGGATCTTACCCCTAATTCCTGATTAGGCTCAGATGACCGAATTACTTTAGGAGCAAATGCTAATGGGTTGCGAGATTCAATCTGTTGTCGAGTAGATAGAACTGTGTCCATATTACTATAGTTATTCAGGCAGCCTTGACATAAACAAGGCTCTGAACAGTAGACTCCAGCCGCAAAACACTCACAGTAACTGCATCAAATAATGAAAATAAACATTATAACGGACACCAAACAAGGTCTGACATTGCGAAAACAGAAGTCAGAAATAGCTTGGAAACAACCCGGGTAACTCGTCAAAAGGGTCATTATTTTTATCATGGTTCAGGCCAGGGTAGGACAGCACTATGTGAAGGAGTAAATCACTAGGGGAAGGAATAGATATAGAACAACCAGAAAATAGAGGAGCCCCAACATATTAAGCTGAGGAACATGACTATGTTAATCATAACCAGAACTACTAAACCATCAGCATTTTTATCACAATGATACCAAAAAGAAACGATTCGTGCATAGTTATTTTCTTTTCCTATGTTAGTGTTGTTACATGCAGAAAATGGTCAAGAGTTTTAATAAAAGTGCAAGAGACTTTACAGTTTCAAACACTTTGATTTCTTACAGCTACATCGCTTGCAGGAAGTGTCATCACCATTATCAAACTTGTGCCTGCAAATAGTACTGGATTTTATAATTTTTTCAATGAGAAATATTGTTGACCTAACATAATGAACACAAACATAGTACCTTTTCTTCTTTGGACTACTCTGACTAGAATCTTCAGCACTTGCAATACTGGTCGTTTGAGCAGAATCATCGTTTATGATACTTTGTTCATATGGTGGCGGAGAAAATCCAACATGGCATGGTAAGTTGCTGCATTGATTCATAGTAAGTTGAGTGTCTTGAAGGGCCATTTTTTCTTTGGGCATTGCGGCAAGGGCATTCAAATGCAAGCCAATACCAGGCAGTGCACATGGTGGGGTTCTCAGAGGCTTTGAGTTGCTGCTCAAATTAATTTTGCATTTCGGTGTAGTTGAATTTGCAAAATGATGATCTGAAGCTTTATTTGCACCTTTATTGGTAGCCCCAGCCTTTTCATTGAAAAGGCTGCGCCTACGTATGCCGCGTAAATGCTGTGACAAGACCTGCCAGAATAGATGAACTACTGTAAGAACCATTGCATCATGCCACTGTACTTCACAATCGAAATCATTGATAAAAGCACTGCAGTAAAGAGCATGGTTTTTAAGGCCGAGGTGGCATCCAATACAGGAGAAGCCTAGATGCGCCTTGCTGCCTAGACGACAAGGCAACACTAAGCCCCTGTGGCAACCATGGAAAGCATGGAGCGCCTAGACACCTAGGCAATGCCTTGCAAATAAAGGTACAGAGAGGTGAACTCTGATGACTAGATTGCTAGAATGTGAATGCAAGATTTTGTGAATGAGAACAACAACAACAACAAGGACTAATAATCAACATGGGTTTGCTAAATCCATTGTGCCATGTATGATTTCCAAGATAGTAAGAAATTGGCTACTACACATTGGCAAAGCAAATATGGGAATATGTCCAAAACTTTTAGACAATAACATGGAGCATACATACATTTTTCTCAGTTGGCATGTAATCACTGGGCTCATTGAGCTTGCTGCTGACTTGATCATTTGGCAACAACTGACTTTGCGAAGAATCAGGGAGCATTTGAGGAGTAGATTTATCAGCTGCCACTCCTTCAACTGGCCCAGCCCAGTAATGATGAAGATCATGTACAGAATCTGGGATGTAACAGTCACCTGAGTTATCATTTGGCAGGGACTTACATGAGTTATCATTCACTGACTGTATTTCAGCCACAGACGGCACAGCTAATGTCAGAATATCACCACTTGCACTTGGTTCGTGTGTAATCATGTAATCACCATTATATGTTGCAAGTTCATCCTCATTTTGCTCAGATAGCTGCTTTTCATGAACATCTTTCCCAGAATGTGAGGAATCCATTTCGTTTGGGCCACTCTGATCAAGCATAATTGCTTCTAGATCTTGACACTCTTGGGACATATTAAGGTCTGTTTTGTCATTGGCGCATTGATTCTTGTCAGTTTCTACACTGCCATTGCCATTCTGGATTGACTGAGGCAATTCACTTTTAGAGTTTGATGTTTTCTCTGAAGAATCAACAGAAGCCTTGTTCAGGTTACAAGTGATGCTGCAATTCTCTGAAACAATGTCTCTGCATCTGATCAATCTAAAAGAGCTTGAAGTTCTTGTCCGAGTTTTAACACTATTTGGCGAGTGTGATTCTTGAGCTAGTTGAACTAGATCATCCCTTGTCAACATGAAAGGCGTATATATTAGAAAAACAAGACAAATTGGTAAAATTGGACATGGGCTCGAAAACAATTTAAATGTACCTTATCAGGAGTTTAGATTCCTTTGGTGGGTTGACATGAGGTGAGGCGAATATTGAAGAAACAGGTGCCAGGTCCGATGACTTAAAAAGCTGCACATTATGTGCTGAGTCTGAAGGTTTAGGTGGCGGTATAGGCGACAGGTTGTTGATGAAATTGAAGACGGGAGAATCCTGCGTGCAGTAAAGTCTAATCAGACAATCTTCATTTCGACTCGTCAGTCATCACCAACCCCACAGTATGAAAGTGAGCTTAGCGGGCCAAACGTCAATCAAATGTGGGTTAGTTGAATCAAAACCATGAGCTCTATAGCCTACGCAGATTGTGAGTCTTATATATGAAGAAGCCAATCTTGCAATGAACTTTGAAAGACCTAGATCGAAGAGGTGACCAAACTTAGCAGGTCCGAACCGCACAGTAGCCGCAGAACCAAAGGAAGCAAGAACTGGTCACAAGCTGGTCCTAATTGGCAAGCGAGTCTCCCAGAGGCGACGTGGTATGATCACCAGCCTCTACGACACTCCAAGTTCCCCGGTCAAAGGTGGAACAACATAAAAAAAAATCGTAGGAGCACATTTATTTCCCATGAACAGAAAATGACCAGCAGGACGTGTATCAGGCTAACCAGATCAGCCGGCATTGCAGCAAGGTACGGATCTAGGCACTACGTTTACTCACTGAAAACCTCCGTCTCTCCGGAAGAGGACACCCCACGGAAGCATCGGAACGTCCAGGGGAGGGCGCATGAAGGCCCTAGCTGACAAAAACTCGCTCAGGCAAAGCGTGAACACCCCCCATGAATTGCGGTTGAACAGAGGGGGGGGGGGGAAGGGGGGGGCCGAATCTGCATCGACCCGGCTGAACCAGCCGCCGCGCCGAGCCCTGACCCGCGAATCGCCCCCGCCTCAAACCCCCGCTAGAACCCTGGAAAATCTACGCGGACTCAGGGTGGTAAACCGGTGGAAAGGTGGGGAGACGCGGACCGACCGACCGACCTCGAACCCGGCGGCGGAGCCGGCGCGGGGCCTATCCGGCGTGTCCATCTGCTCCGTCCACCCCGCGGGGGACCTCCCGCATCCGCCGCCGCCGTCGGCCTGTTACTGACGAGTGACGATGTGGAGCACGCCAGCCAGCAGTAGGAGACAGGAGAGGAGGACCTGCTGTGCTGGTAGGATGGGGAAGAGGACTTAGTTTTTTTTTTTGCTGGGCCGCCCGCTTCCTCAGGTAAGGTTTCCGGCGCGTGTCGTCGGGCGGGAACCCCGGGTCTCCGCCGGTGCCTGCGGAGGATGGGCTCATGGGCCTTAAGGCGCGGCCTGTCAGCGAGGATGGGCTTTCCGTGGGGAGAGAGGGCCCAGGTCGCCGCCGCGAGAATGAGCGGCGGCCCGTTAGGCCCAGTACTGTACACCCCGCACCCCGATTGTTTCTGTTCTGTTCCTTCCTGCGTAAGCTGAAAATCTTTTTTGGGCAACCTCCCCCATTTTTTTTTCCCTCCCACAACCCCGGACCCAAATCCACCACCATACCGGCGACTCGCCGGTTCCCGGAGGCAGCCCAGCCGATCGAGCGGCGGCGGGCGATGGGGAAGCCCATCGAAATCGACTGGGAGGAGGTGCTCGTCGACCGCGGCCCCGACGACGGCGCGGACGTCGGCTTCGCCTCTCCCGCCCCGACGGCCCGGGCGAGGGGGAAGCGGAAGGGGGACGCGCCGGGGCCGCGCCGCCACCATACGAGGTCCGGGGGCCCGCGCCGGGCCGGCGGCGCGGGGCGGCGCAACCTCCGCGCGCCGACCGAGCCCCGCGCGGGGACGGACGCGGCCTCCAAGGTTCGCCTCGCCCGTGTCGCTGTGCATTGCGTGTTTCTCGGGTGTGTTTTGTTCCCCAATCGGCTCACTACTGTACCTACTGCTCGTTTTGTCTGTAGGTCGCAGACGATACCGGACGCGAAGCGCGTGCTGCTGCACTCGAGGTCTATGAGTTTGGTAAGGTTTATTTAACACTTACAGGCTCCACCAGTTGCAAGAGATGGACGGACAAAATTTGTGGTCATGAGATTGATTAGTAAATCCGTTGTGGAAGTCCATGCTATCTGTTTGGGGGGTACACACCAGAATAAACGGCCATTGAAAAATCTGCCGCAATCTAATTTGTTAGTTGACCTTGCATTTTAAGTTAGCATTAGTTGAAACGTTGTCATGGTAGGTTGCAGAGCTGACAAAGAAAATAAACTATTTCTTGGGTGGATGCAAGTATACTGAACGCGCGGATATTCATTTGCTGTTTTCTTTCATTATTGTGTTTTCTCAATTTATGGGGAGAGTTTCGGCTCACTGTTGCTAAAATTTTCACGTGCCATCAACTCTGTAGGTGCTGATGATGCAGAGGGGGAGCTTGCATCTCGTAAATTCTGTGTAAAAGAATCTTCTGTTCAATCTGGAAAGAAGAATTATGGCCAGGTATCATGCTGTGTCTTTTTTCCTGTCTATATCTCTTGGAAATCAGGATGAGTGAATTATGAATGCAGCTGGAAACTAATAGCGGAGGAAGGCCAAGGCATGTCGGAGTTGGAGAAATGAAGCCTATATCAGTGGATATGATGTACTCAAGCAAACCATGTTCTGCATCTCTGTTGGGGCACCAACAGAGGGTCCATGCCTTTGATCCAGAGGAGTTTGATCATGAAGAATTCCGGTGGAGTCAAAACCGTAGTTCTAGCAAGAGGTAGGCATCCGTTTCTTCTGAACTACTAACAGCTCCAAGTAGGCTTGCTTCTTGTGTTTTACAACGCACTACTATTCCCAGTGAAATGTCTAACATTATTTAGTTTTCTTCTCCGTAGATTTAGAATTGTTCTTACTTGCTAATAAGGCAGTGATTTTTTACAGCATTATGTATTTTCTGTCCTGGTCACATTGTGTTATGAAATATTGTTTGCAGCCCTTGATATTGCAAATGTAGTTATTAAGGATGGAATATTAGGATCCTGGCTTGTGAACTTATGAGTCATATCACTTTTTGTAGAGTTCAGACATCTGTGTTTGTATATTTCATAATGCCATGCTGGTGAGCACATTTTCAGAAATTAGATTTCGTTTCTGTATGCTTCTTTAACACCAATACATACATGCTTACTTTTTTATATTTACATTTTGCTTAGACTTGCATTATTTGAATCAACAATTTTGTTTGCAATTGTCAGGAAGGGTTAACAGAAACTTAATACTATGTGGAAAGTCATAATCTTTGAAAAAAAACTTTGTTTCAATTATATTGTAATATGCATCTCATATCGTGAACATATGGTCAAACTCACAGGATATTACTTTGTTCAATTGCGAAGTACTTATCCAAAGTTCCTTTCTACTTCTTCCATGCAGGAGAAAGGAACAGCATCAGGGTTCATCTTCTCATTATATTCAAAAGGTTAGTATGCTCTCTCACAATCGTCTTTCATCTTTGACAAGAGAGTACTATGCTACTGTTTCGTTAGTACTAGTTACTCATGTTCTATTTGGCTTGAATAAAAATGATACTTAATTCAAGAGCTAGTTGTGCCAAAAAAAGCTATGCAGTCGGTAATTGAGGATATTATATTTTTGAGACATCATAATTTTAAGAGGGGAATAGAACATAAGGGCAAAGCTGTTTAATGCTGAGGACAGCTTTGCGTTGTTGATAGCTAGTTACAGTGTAGATAGCAACTTGTTTGGATCCTTTCGTAACCAGCATGGGTGTACCACAGTATAATGTACTTCCCATCATTAGTTGTTGGTCTAATTTCTCAGAAATGCCCATCATATATCCTGAATTGATGAGTAACAAGCTAAAGCTACTTGTTGTGCATGGTGTACATTCTGATAGCAGTTTGGTCCTAGAACGACTTCTTTGCAAATTTGACCTTAATTGTGCTAAAATGAGCTGTCTAAAAGGTTGAAGATGTGGTTCTCCTGGATGATGAAGAAATGCAACCGGATGAAAAGGTGGACTGTGGAACTCCTGATAAACAGTAAGCTTTTATTTTATTTATATGTTGAGATGTATTCTGCAAGCTAAGGGTTTTAGTCATGCTTGAAAAGTAACTATTCTGTTTTCAGGATTGAGTCAAAGATTTACTACCCATCGAGGTAAATGCTGCATGTTCTTCCTGAAGGTCATGAATAGTACCAGGTATATATTATTTACTTCTGTTGTTGAATTGTTCTGTGAGCAGAGATGATCCCCAAGCTGTGGAGCTCTCCAGCTCAGATATTAGATGCCTTGAACCTGGAGTATATTTGTCATCACCTGTGATAAACTACTACATCCAGTAAGAATATCTCTTGATTTTAATTTGTAACCTTCTGTCACTCTACTCTCTATGATATTTACCTTGTTATGGGTCCTTTTAGGTGTCTGGTCTGATTCACTTTTTTTTTCTGCTGCTTGACACAAGTGCCTTAAACACCGGATACTATTTGCTGTGAGATTGCTGAGCTGAATAAACTGTTCAAATTTAAAAGCAACAAAATGCGAACAACAACAAAGCCTTTGTCCCAAGCACGTTGGTGTAGGCTAGACATGAAACCCAACAATTTTTATTTTTATTTTTTTTAATGAAGTAAAAGAGAGGAAGAGATATAAGAGTAACAAAAAAACTAAGGTTCTGGCACATGAATTGCTACTTTCCATGCAGTCCTATCATGTGCTAAGTCTCTAGATACATTCCAATCTCTCAAGTCTCGTTTTACCACCTCCTCCCAAGTCAACCTTGGTCGTCCTGTTAAATAATATATTAGAAGATAACCATGAAAGATGCTTATCACTTTTGTTTATGGGATGCTTGTATTAGTGCTGCCGGTTAATTCTTTATATGCCTTTTCTGTGGCAGGTACATCAAAAGGACCAGATTGCCGAAAGACGACAGATTCTACATATTTAACACATATTTTTACAGCAAGCTTGAAGAAGCTTTGCTTCGGACGGTATAATCTTTCATGTCTTGAAGTATTTTTTAGTCATACCTTTCCAGTCCAGTGCCTTATACATGACTGTGTTATGCAGAAAGTGGTAATTCCACTGTTATAGACTTATAGGTGTATACATGACCGTTGTGTTGTAGAATCTTTCAGTTTTTTATTGCTACATAAACGAGTCTCCAACCCTCCAATTTTCGTCACATACTCCATTTTGTCTTTTTTGGAAGATTTTGGGGAATCAACATTATTATGTTTGTACTCTTCGTATGATACTGTTAGATTGAAACTTTTTTTTTCTAGGGTGATTTCTTTAAGTTGAGGAGATGGTGGAAAGGTGTCAATATATTTCAAAGAGCTTACATCATCTTGCCAATCCATGGGATGTAAGTTGTTACTGTAACTAGAATTCTTGACACATTCTATTATAATAGTAGCTTTACATTATGAAGCCAAATTACTATTTATTCATATATTTACAATATAATCTTTTCAATGACACACGTCATGTTAGTCTAGAAAACTTTCTTGATCTGCATGTAACTACTATTAGTCTGTTGGCATGCCTATGTGCTTCATCAGAATCCGTAACTTATAATGCCTAGGATGCATTAATCAAGTTGTACAGGCTTTTTAATGTGGCCTATGTGGCCTGTCAGATTTATAATGTTCTACTTCTTGATAAATTATAATTAACATTTTTTATTTTACCTAAATTGGTTATGGGCTTATGTTGAATCCGGTTGAAACCTTTTTCCTGACTTTCATCCATGTCTTGTGTAGTTTTTTTTTAACCTTTGGCTCTTTGAATTTTCAATCAGGGCACACTGGAGCTTGATAATCATTTGCATTCCTGGAACGGAGAGTGATTCAGGACCAGCCATACTTCATCTGGACTCCTTAGGGATGCATTCCAGTACGGAGATATTCGGCACGGTTAAGAGGTAAGAAACCATTCTCAAGTACATTACCTAGCAATATTTCCTTTCCCTTGCTACTCAAAACTGAAAAATTCTAGAATGTGGTCGGGAAAATATTTTTTTTGTGTCAGACGTGCTTGGTGCTGAGTTTTAGGGGAAGTAATCTACTGTTTTCTGTATTAAATTTTAGGCCCTCAACTATACATGTTGCAGATACCTTGAAGAAGAATGGCGCTATTTAAAGAAGAATCCTCCTCCTGACATGTCGATTTCCGAGTCAGTGTGGGAGGAATTTCCAAGGAATATACAGACGCAAATTGTTCAGGTACATATAATCTAAGAATTTTGCCAAGTATCATTCCCTGAAATGTTTCAGTGCAGTTATGTTGCTTTATTATAATCAATGGTTCAGCGTGTGGTTACTTGGTACGTTTTTAGCAGATAATTATGTAAGTGCCAGGTTCTGCAGAAAAATAATGCATACGATTAATATGTGACTGCCAGGTTCCGCAGCAGAATAATGCATACGACTGTGGTATCTTCATGCTTTATTATATGGAACGGTTTGTAAGAGAGGCACCAGAGAGGTTCACAAGAGACAATCTTGGCATGGTTAGTGGCTTGGCCCCGTCTCTTTTATGCACTTGTTCAGTTCTAGAAACTCTTTACCTGTTTAGTAGATTTAAATGCTGGATCTGTATTGGTTACACAGTTTAGTCGCCGTTGGTTCAATTCTGAAGATGCTTCTGAGCTAAGAGTGAGAATACGAGCATTACTGCTGGAAGAATTTGAAAGTGCTAGGCTAGATGATGCTACATCAGACGTAGATTCATCCGATGGCTCTGGTAAAGAAGATATCGTTAAGGGTGGAGAGTTAGAAGCAGTCACACCTTCTGACAGTTCAGAAACGGCCATAGAGCGTGTAGAGGCGGGAGACGGTATCGAGAACGGTGAAGGCTTGGAGGTTGCAGGCGCAGAAGGAAGCGGAGAGTCTGGCGGCGCTGGCAAGAGTAGCACAGGCATTGCATTAGACGAAGCGTCTACCGGCAGCATCAGACATGACGAGACTGTAGATTCAGTTCTACCAGAAGGAGCTGCATTTTCTGATAGCGTAAATGATGATGAAGAAAATCATGTAAAAGTATGTTGTGACGGCACCAAAGCTGGAGAAGAAGAAGAAGATGATGATGATGATGATGGAGAAGAAGAGTTGGCAATTGTGTCGCCGGATATAGTTTATGACAGCTTCGACAGTGACTCAGATGATGTGATGATCGTCAAGGTTCGGGAGAGAAGAGCGAGCCGACAAAGTCGCTTGGTTATCTGACACGAGGGCGCCTTTGCACGGTACAACAGCATTCTCAGGGAGAAGGGAAAGTGACAGATGTTCATACACAGCCTTTTTACCGTTTGCGAGGTGATTTTAAGGTCAGGCGCCTCTTAGCGGTAAGTACGTAGTGAACAACAGCGAAGTAAATGCATTGCAAGGCACACGACACGAGAGATCTGGTTCGTCACTCTGAGCTACTGGCGGCAGTTTTACGGTAGGAAGTGTACAGTGTACAGGTCGACCATATATAGATAGAGAGGGAGAATATCCTGTAATGAAGTGAAGTTATTGTGATGGTTTCACCCGGCGTAATGCCGTTTCGAAGCATGCGTGCGCCAGGTGAAGGTCATGAAGATAACAGGAGGGCGTAGCTGATAAGCGTGCCACGCCAGCAAATCTTAACCGACTCGACTGTCTGTCCGTGCACGCGTCCTGGGCATCTCTTGTCGCTGCCTCCACCACCTTCACGACGTCTCTGTGTGTCCTTTTGCTTGCTTCAGGCTCTCCATCCCATCGCCCATCCCCATCCCAAGCCCATGTTGTGGACGAGGACCGCAGGCAGCAGACACGCGATCCGTCCGTGGAGTGGAAGAGGACGGGTGACACGACGGACTGACGGCGACGGGCGTCTCCATCTTGTGCTACCTACCTGATGACACCAGAGTCGCTCGCTCACTCAATCGCCACACTAGTACTCAAATCTGTCCATGCTGCTGCTCCGGTAGAAATCAACAAATGTGGAATCAACTCCACTCCACTCCACCTGACCTGGTTTGGTCAAGCCAGCTCACCACGAGCCGACGAGACTTTTCTGGCCGGCCCCGCTTCCTGCTGCTATAAATCGGGGCCTCCTCCTCCCATCCCCCCCATCCTTTCTTCCCGTTCCCCAACGCCGCCACCACCACCGCTCGCACCACCCCCAAACCCCAGAAATCCCCCAGATCGGCGCGCCGGGCGAGCGGGAGCGGAGATGGTCGGCACGGGCGGCGGCGGCGCGGAGGCGGCGGTGCGGCGCTGGGTGGAGGCCGGCGGCGGGCGGCTGCTGCTGGACGGCGGGCTGGCCACCGAGCTGGAGGCCAACGGCGCCGACCTCAACGACCCGCTCTGGAGCGCCACCTGCCTCCTCGCGTCCCCGCACCTCGTCCGCAAGGCAAGCCCCCCCGCGGCTCGACCTCCACCTGCCCTTCCCTTCCCTTCCCTTCCCTTCCATCTCATCTCCAGTTCTCCACTCACTCCACGTTTATCTACCCCCCCCAAAAAAAAAACAACAACAACAGGTGCATCTCGACTACCTGGAAGCTGGCGCCAACGTCATAATCTCCGCGTCCTACCAGGTCGACCTTCCGACCGACCGACCTCCACGCCGTTCCCATCTGCGGGCCGGGGGGTGCTGACCCTACTCACCACCACCTCTTCCGTGTCGCAGGCTACCGTCCAAGGGTTCGAGGCCAAGGGCTTTTCCAAGGAGCAGGGCGAGCGCCTGCTGGCCAGGAGCGTCGAGGTCGCCAAGGAAGCGCGGGAGGCGTTCCTCAACGCCCGGTCCGCCGCTCCTCCTCCGCAGCGGCCCGTGCTGGTCGCCGCGTCCATCGGGAGCTACGGGGCTTACCTCGCCGACGGCTCCGAGTACAGGTGAACACACACAACACTCGACGTGCAGTTCCTTTTGCATTTCTTCTTCTTCTTCTCCTCTCGCGCGCGTGCTTCCCCTAGGAGGCTAGGACAGCAGGAAGTAGGCAGGAAGTAGTAGGAACCCACCTCTGTTGTTTTGCTGAACGTGAGCAGTGGGGACTACGGCGAAGAAGCCGGGACGCTACAGTTCCTCAAGGACTTCCACCGGCGGAGGCTCCAGGTCCTCGCGGCGGCGGGCCCCGACCTGCTCGCCTTCGAGACGATCCCCAACAAGCTGGAAGCGCAGGTATCAGCGGTGATGTGCTTTATCCTTGTTTTTTTTTTTTTTTGCCTCTGATGGATTGATATCACCGTGTCCGTGTCCGTGTCCGTGTCCGTGTCGTTCATCAGGCGTACGCCGAGCTCCTCGAGGAGTGCGACGTAACCGTCCCCGCGTGGTTCTCCTTCAACTCCAAGGACGGGGCGCACGTCGTCAGCGGAGACTCGCTGCTCGAGTGCGCCGCCGTCGCGGACAGGTGCGGCAAGGTCGGCGCGGTCGGGATAAACTGCACGCCTCCGCGGTTCATCCACGGGCTCATACTCTCCATCCGAAAGGTGTTCATCCGACATCCCATCCCATCCCATCCCTCGAAAACAATGTTTCCCGCATCGATCAGGCTGCTGCTGCTGCTTCTGCTGCTCTTTTCTTTTTTGTTTGTTTGTTTGTTCTTACCTAGCTAGCTGTGCTGCATTGTACTGCCTGCAGGTCACTGACAAGCCTATCGTGATATATCCCAACAGTGGGGAGAGATACGACGGTGACAAAAAGGAGTGGGTGGTAAGTTCATCCGAAGCACTTGATCGGTTCTTATACCACCAGCTGGTAACACAACAACCTCCCTTCTGCAAAACACGCAAAACGTCAACCAAATCACACCAAGACCCCCTGTGTTCCGGACTAGCAGAGTCCTGTCCTAGTATATATATATATACAATACCTGTGTGAGGTAATTGGTCTTTACACCTCTCGAGGGTTTTTTTTTTCTTTTTCTCCGCGCGCAGGAATCGACTGGCGTAACGGACGGCGATTTCGTCTCCTACGTCGCCGAGTGGTGCAAGGACGGGGCCGTCCTCATCGGGGGCTGCTGCAGGACGACTCCAAACACCATCAGGGCCATATCCAGAACCCTGAACCACGACAGCCTAGGGTTCTTCTAGGGCTCATCATCTCTGAAACGCGCTTCTCTCATGGATGTAACTCCTCTAGCTTCTTATCCTGTAGAGGTCCCTCAACCAGACCAGCAGCTGTGTTTTCTTTCTTCCTTACGTTACGTATTCCCTATAAGCTATAGTATCATTACTAGGAGGAGGAGGTAGAGGACCAGTGAAGAGCCTGCGGCTCACTTCATGCTGCAAT
This sequence comes from Neostapfia colusana, assembly GCA_030760725.1. Lineage (NCBI taxonomy): Eukaryota > Viridiplantae > Streptophyta > Magnoliopsida > Poales > Poaceae > Neostapfia > Neostapfia colusana. The sequence goes on from JASWHV010000010.1 coordinate 103,102,194, forward strand.
AAGCTATTATTAATGTTTAAGAGTCTGGTGTTACGGAGTACTCTGCATCTGTATGCCAAAAAAAAAAAAGAATCGACGGGGGTCATCATGCTTCGTTTGGTCTGTCTTGCCACGCCTTGCTTCCTAAAAAATCTGATTAAACAGCACTTTCACGGTTGGACCACCTCTTCACTTCCTAAAAAATCCCTTGTGTTTTGTGGACAGAGGTGAAAGGGTAGAATCGATGCTGAGAGACGCTCGTGCACCGGCGAGGCAGGCACATCCGCAAAAAAATAGTTTGCGAGCTGCTGCAGATCGGAGGCAGGGGCACGATACGAATACGGCTCGACATCAGTCATCCAGTCGCTGCTACTACTACCGTACTACGTACGTACGTACTGTCCTGATCAGCTCTTATTATCGATTTTTATTTGCTTCAGTCATCAGATAGGTAGCAGCCGCGTACTCCCAACTACTACTACTACTACACGACGACGACCACCGCGGCCGGCTTGTTGCTGCAGTGCCACGGGAGCAGCCCGATCCGCGGCACGACGTTGTCCTCCCTCTCCCGCGCCGTGAGGCATCCGATCACGGCCCGGATGTCCGTCACCAGGCCGTTCACCTTGTCGCAGCACGGCGAGTCCTTGGCCGGCGGGGCAGGGTCGCTCGGCCCTTCCGCTCGGACGTACGCCTTGCAGTGCCGCAGGACCTCGTCTTTCTCTTTCTCCGCGCACTGGTTCGGCCTACTCAAGGCGCTCACCCTGTCCATGTCCCTCGTCTTTCTCACCCTGTCCATGTCCCTCTCTCCGCGTGATGATGGTGATGATGATGAAGATGATGATGAACACGCGGCCGCTACTGCCAACGTCAGGAACAGGAGGAGGCCGGCTGCTTTTCCAACAGCAACAGCCATCTCGTCGTGCTGCTGATGATGCTGCTGGTAATACCAGCACTTTATATGTAACAAGGTGCAAGGACCGGAGATACGATACAATTTAGCACGGATATTATTGTGGGTTACGTACTACCTTAGCTTACCAGTTAATGCGAGAGAGAGACATAGCTAAACCTGTGGCAGCAGAATTTTGATGCGTCTGCGTGGTATTAGATTCGTTGACATTAATTCATCAACCAAGGATACATTATCAAAATAAGTACTAGCTTCCTAGCGTCTTCAGTGTATTCATATCCATTCCACCATCTACCTGAAGCACACACGGTCAGTTGCAGCGACCCTGATCAGACACACCGAATTCTGAATCGCATGTTGCTTGTATACGTACAGTATGTTGAAAGTGCAAGAGGTACAAGACAGAGAAACCAAGGGGGTGGAAGCAGAGAGGGTGACGAGGAACAGCAGGGAGGAAACGGCGTCGCTGGCACGCCGGCGGCTATGGCTTCCCGTCTCCGACCTCTCTGTCACCGCCGTCGCTCTGCGTGACCCCTGCGGCCGACTGCGCCATCCTGCTCGACCACGGACAACGACACCGATCGACGGCAGCCAGTACAAGAGGAACCTGGACCGGCTCCTCGCCGGCCGCGCTCCCCGCGGCGGCCGGCGGCAACGGCTGGTTCTACAAGGGCAGCGCCGGGGCGGGCGGCGACCAGGTGTTCGCTCGGCCCTCATCACGTGCTTCGCGGACCGCGACGCGACGCAGTGCCGGGACCGCCTCGCCGGGGCGCCCGCCCGCCGGGATCACCGCGGCGTGCGTGCCCCGGCAGCCCGGGACGTGAGCGCGGCGTACGTACGACGCGTGCGTGCGTGCTCCGCTACTACTCGGCCACCGACCTCGGCGTCGTGTTCGTTCTCCGTGCACGCGACGTACGGCCGTCGCACACCACGGTGCTCGCCGGGACGATGGGGTACATGGACCCGGAGTGCATGGTCACCCGGGAGGGCCAACGCCGAGTCGGACGTCGACAGCTTCGGGGTCGTCCTCCTGGAGATCGCCTGCGGCCGGCGGCCAATGGTGGCCACGGGAGAAGACGTGATCCACCTCGTGCAGTGGGTGTGGGAGTCCTACGGCGGAGAGGAGCCGTTCTCGACGCCGCCGATGCGAGGCTGGACGGAGATCAACTCGACGTCCGGGAGGTGGAGACGGTGATGGTCGTCGGACTCTGGTGCGCGCACCCTGACCGGAGCTCGAGGCCGTTAACGTGCTCCGGTCAGAGGCGCCGCTGCCGAGCCTCCCTCCACGGATGCCGGTGGCAACCTACATGGATGCTCTCTATTACACATCTTCAGTTGCGACAGGGGGCAGCACCAGCAGCAGCACCGGCACGGGCACCACTCAGTCCAGCACCACGGAGACGACTACCCTGCTGAAACGACGGCGCTTTTGCATCAGACTGATTTTGAGTATCTGTAGATGTGCATCATGTAACTACAGGACAGAGCAATACTTACTGATCCACTGCACAAAAACACTTTTAATTTCATTTTCATCATCATTATTATTGTCTCCCACGATAGAGGAACTTCAGGAGGAAAAAAAAAAGAGGTGTGAAAACAGGCTCTTCATTCACGTAGTATATAGGATGATCTTTCTGTTTTTCAACATTTACAGCGACAAGCCAAACGGCTTCACTTGCCTGAACATCCAGAAATCTTCAGTTTCCTTTGCCTTTCTCTCCACAAGATCGCGGTACAGGGGAAGTACAATCGTTGGTCACCCATAACCTGCACGATGCATTACTAAGCAGCCGTACTAACTGGAGTGTCAGGGTTGGCACCCCATTCGGTCCATGATCCATCATATACTGCTACGTCGGTTTTACCAAGGCGATGAAGACCCTACAATGAGAGCATGGGTCATAGCTGAGCCATTTACCATTTAGAAAGTGAATATCCAGAGCTCAAGTCTAATCTTACCAAGGCTAATATGCATGCTGTCACACCAGTGCCGCAAGAGGTCACCAGGGACTGGTCAAGTGATATTCCTGAAAGCAGATCGAACCAAAGTACATAATAAAGACCAACACAGCTACTGCAGGTTCGATTTTTGAAACTTGGCTTTTGCAGGGTCTACATGAGATGCCATAAAAATGATACGGCAAAACATTAATACAAAACCAGTCATGTAGGGGATGAGGCACCACCTTCAACAAATCCAACAGAAATAATGGCATACTTACAGCCAGCATACAAGATCACAAGCATCTTGTCTAAATGATGGAGAACCAAAGTTTTAGGAGTGAATTGTTGACACAGTAAACCTTTTAGTGATCCACTAATTATGAGTCAATGAAATTGCATCATAGTACGAACTAAGGTCTAATACAGCAAAATATGTGGTGGATGTGGATGCCACCTTGTCATTAAGATATGGTTCTAGGTATTCACAAACTCACCTAGCTAAACAGGAGCTGGCATGCAGTTAAGATGAACATAATGCCTGGGCCAACTGGAGGCCATCATCAAGCAGGGATGAAGTACTTGCGACTTATATAGATTGAATATTTTTACCTTCTTGCTCAAATCGCTTACGGAGTTCATCCTGAGGCAGTAGCTTTTGTGAACTGTCAAGCACCTGCACAAAGTCAAGAATAAGCAATACGAAATAATATTTGCAGACATAAAAAAGATCTTTGACGCATACACGGACTTCTAATTGGGGCACTAATCTAAGTTCTAGTGCAATATTTTATTTCCAAACTACAATACAAGCACATATCATCCAATTATCCATTATAACATGGTTAGCAAAGTATCACGCCATGGTAGCCTCCAGCTTCACAGGCGCATCTACCAACAATATCATGAGAACTCTATTCGATGTAGTAGATGTAGTAGATGCATACAACTAGCCAACCACTAATGTATCAAATATTCAAATGGGTGCTGGCGAAAAAATTCAGTGAACCAATATAAAATGAGCACCAAATGTCAAAAATGATAGGCTGAAAGTTGATCTCCATCTGATAAGTTAATACAAGAAGTGCCTACTACTATCAACTGTTAAAGGACAAACCCAGTGTTGGAAGCTCCCACACAAGGTGGGGTCTGGGGAAGGATTATACGAGGCAAGCCTTACCCCTGCAATGTGCAATGCAGAGAAAAAGCTGTGTCGAATCTAGGACCTCTTGGCACAGGTGGGTTGACTTAACCACTGTGCCAGTCCTGTCATTCCTACTATTATCAATTGTTAAGATTGAAAAATGCAGCAATAATGTGGAAGATGAAAATATCAAAGTATGCAGAAGTAGCAATCTCACCTGAGGAAAAGGGACACATTTGCTCCCAGGCACATGCCCGCTTCTTATTCCCTTGCGTGGCTCAGGAACTGCACCATCAAATCTGAAGGGGAAGTTTTAAATCACTGAGTCCAAGAAAGTAAATCTTAAACCATTGAACACAAGTACAAGAGGCAAAGGTGTCAAAACTTGAATAACATGTCCATAGTGTTAATGTATTAATGTTCATATGCTATGCTAGTTAAAAGAAAATTAAGATACCGGGATGCAAAAGTTAACTGAATTATAAGCAAACGAAAAGAGTAAAGATATTAAGATCATGGACCACTTAGTGCTATTGACCCATTGTTTGCAGTTCGTATGCAGGTTGTGCAGTGTGGAACTAGTTTGTTACTAGTACAAGAATCTTTACACATTGTGATAGTGATACTCCATGCAATAGTATCCATGCATTCAAGTAGCTACAACTGTACCAATGCAACTGTATGCAGACTGTGCAGTGTGGAACTAGTATGTAATATACAACTGTATCCATGCATTCAAGTAGCTACAGGTCACGATAAAAGCAGTGCATTCAGAAAACCACCACATAAACCGAGCAGAGCCTCAAGGATAGAGGCAAAGGCTTTAAATATTGCATGCATGTATGTGATATTCTAAAACAATCCAAACAGAATTCAATACAAGAAGTATACCTAGGTTTTGATCGAGCATCAATAAGTTGATGTGTCTGCGTACCAATGTTCTCTTTCACCTGAACAAACCATCTATTAGTTGCTATAAAAAATGCAGAAAGTTGGAATATGCCCTATGCAGCTTTAGGCCCTTAAGCATCCCAACCTGATCAAGACTCCAAAGAAGATGAGGCTGCAGCTTTGCTTCAAATGTGGCAGGACCGACCTAATAAAGAAATAAATATATAAATAGAGGTTATGACAAAGTAAAAATTGAAGTTAAAACATCAGTTAGCTAATCATATATGACACTGAATGCAGAGTCTAGTATCCCCATAGCAGCGCTAAGGCTGTTGGTATTGATTGGAATACAATACTGCTCAAAGAAATGGGGGAAAGAAGAAGATTATGAACAAATTACCGATTGCCCCTGGTAAACTTTTTCAATTGCTTCACAAGCAGCACTAGCCTTTACAATGGCGTCACTGGAGGCACTTGATTCAACATCATACCCAGCTGCACGCCACTGGGGCAAGCCTCCATCTAATACCCAAACTTTATCATGTCCAAAAACACGGAACATCCTGTGTGTCAAAGTAACATGTATAACACATTTACAATAAGTATCAGATCAGTACAAATGAAGATTCTGCTAAGGCAATTACAAAGAAAACTTAGTAATCACAAGGAAGACCTTATTTATAGTGGAAATAAAAGAAGAAGACTGGCATCTTGTTTTAGTTCCACCCTAGAAGTTTTTCACAAAGTTCTGTGAAGAAACAAAAGCTTACCACCAAACACGAGCAGCACTAAACAGTCCCTTTCCATCATACACTACTATTCCATCTTTGTTGTAGATGCCAAGGGCAGACACAGCAGCCGAAAATGCCTTTTCAGATGGCAGCATGTGTGGTAACTGAACCCAACAAAAAAAACAATTTGATCTCAATTCTAAAAGCTGGTGCATAGTTGCTTATAAAACAACAACAACAAAGCCTTTTAGTCCCAAGCAAGTTGGGATAGGACATTCCTATGTTGATACACAAAATGATAATTCTAAGGATCAAGGCATCGTGTGGTCTTCTGTTCACTTTCTTTATTTTTACAATATAAGTGCTGGCCCCTATCACCATTACAAAGAGCAACCTGGATGACATCCAGAGCATTATCTATCCAAAATTTCCAGGCTGACCCGAGCTGAGTTCAGAAGACTTGGCAAGCCAGCGAGCTGCCAGGTTACAAGAAACTAACGTTCTCCAAACACTACCACTGCGCCACCATTTGGTAAGACCATGAAAGATAAACTAGGGGCAACTTAAACTGTAACAGCCAGATCACAGGGAGCCTGTTTGTGTTCTAATCCAGATGCCTCTGGTTTAATTTGCTTGTTTTGAACTTCCATTTTATGATGTTGGCTACCTGTTGCAGGCTTGCAGTCAATATGCAAGAGAGTGGCCTGTAGATGACCACCTAAACAATGTTATATAACACGGATTTTTAGTCTATTAGTCACAGTGGAGCTGACATCCTGTCCTCTAAATTCATTCAGTGGGTTCCTCTATAAACTGATTGGTCTAAGATTTTCTCGTAACAACTGTGCTTAGCAGACCCAATCACGCAGATTTTATCATGATTTAATTTGGACCAAAAAATATCAACACCATGAAGAGAATCAATGATAAAATTAGTGTGATGTGTAAACATAATAATTAAACAGAGTTCATACTAATTTATACTCTGTACAAGCAACAGATCTGAACTTACACTGGATGTTTTGTCGGATATTCCATCAACATCAAAGAACAAAGCACCAGGAATATGAGCCACCTGGAAACAAAACATAAGCAAAATTTCAAGCATGGGAACTTCTAGAACCGTGATCCTGTCATTTCATATCAGCGTTCCAAAAGGTGCGGTGAGGCGGGCGCCTAGGCGCGCTTCAGCACGGAGCGCTGGCCTCCCGCCTCGCCTCAGGGGGTGGGCGCTCGCAAGGCGGGGGAGGGGGGGTCCCAGATCTCGTCGGCTGGCTGCGAAAGGGGGGTGGCAGAGCAAATCCAGCGGAGGGGTAGGTGGGGGCGGCGGGGTGCAGGGAGGAGGAGATGAAGCCCACTGGGCCAGGTTGCACATGGGTGGGCTGCGGGAAAGGTTGAGTGGAGAGGAAGGCTGAGTGCAGAGGGAAACTGGGCCATGGAAAATTAGTCCAGTAGAGCAGAAATATACTCTTATATTTCTGTATTCTTAAAACTTTTAAAGTGTACTACTGCTAAAGTTTATAACGCCTAGGCGCCGCCTAGGAACACCTAGGCTCTAGGCGGAGGGTCACCGCCCACCTAGCGCCTTTTGGAACACTGTTTCATATGATGTTCCAGGTAAGTTATGCTTTACATAATAGGTCAGATTAGGTATGCCTGCTATATCAAATTAGATATGTGTGCCTATTGATAAAATATTTTCAGTGCTGAATGCCACCCTCATACAATAAGCTAAGCAAGGGTCAAGTGAATGTATGAGAAACAAAAAAAATACAGAGTTCAGATGTGAAACTTAAGAAAACAAACAAATTACATCACATAAACCAGAAGTCTTTACAACCAGTGGCAATATGTGACAAATTAGAAAACCTCAACAGCACAAAGAACCACTACCTGGTACTCTTGAAGTGGATTTCTTTGTTCCGCGGGCATATACCAAGAGGCATCAAGTACCTACACAGAAATGTCAGAATAAGGGGGAAAATACATTTGATAGAGAGAGGACAATCAGTGAAGGCCATATCCATGCACTTTATCCTGCTTCTAGTGAGTATACACTTCACTAGTCATCTTTAAGGATGTTTCTAATCCTTCCGACACCACATTCAAATGTCAACGGCAAAGAAAATGGTTTGATGTCCTTGAAGTCAAGTTAACATGATAACAAGAACTCAACGTGATTGTGATTTGCGAAGACCAAATAACGAGTGAAAGGTCCCCACTGTCCAGTTTGAACTATAGTGTAAGCAGCGGTGCAGCGCAACTACTTATCATATAATCGAGGGTGCCTATAATAGACAGATTCAGTCTCTATCTTACAAAGCAACCTCCGAAATTAATCTCACTTGCCTAAACTGGTGATGCACACAGGTAGCATTACTTACATAGCGAAATCAGCGCCTACAGTTCTAAGCTTTACTTCTCAAATAGCTTGCAAAAGCCCCGCTTCAACTTACACGATGTACACAGCTAACAGTAGCGATAAAGCAGTTTAACACTGAGGTACGCACCTTGACGTCGGGGTCCCTGAGGTTGGCGTGGAGCCACTCGGCCGGCACCACGGGCTCGGCCCGCGGCAGCGCGTGGACGCCGGAGGCCTCCGACACCGCCGACGACGTGGCGTTGCGGCGCGCCGCGACCCCGAACATCAGCGGCGAGGCCCTGCACCCGAACCCGGCGTCCCCCGCGGCGCGCGCCAGCCATCCGACCCGACCCTGCGTAACACGGAGCACCGGACCCGTCAGACAGCGGAGGGGATCGAGCCGGCAGCAAAGCGGCGGGATTCACGACCGCGAGGAGCGTAGCGACGAGGAGGAGGGGAAGGATGGGTTCCTTGGGGGGGAGGGAGGGCGCGAGGAGGCTGCGTTGCCTCGCGGCGCCGCGGAGCGCGGCGGTGGCGCGGGAGAGGAGGGACGCCGCCATGGGAAAGGGTTCCGGAGGTTCTAGATGGTTCGAGAAGCGATGGTGGTGTGGTGGCGATGGGGTGGAAGGGGACGGGTTGCTGTCGTGGTGGTGGAATCCGCGAGCGACAATCCACGGCGGCTCCCGCGGTGAGCAGACTCCACCAAACTCTGCAGGATTTTTCGCCTGTTTCAATGGTTTATAGATCTGGTAAGTCTGTATTTTATTATGCGTCTAAAATCTGGTTCAGTTTTCGATAAATTTAAAATTGTTGTATTTCAGTTTAACGGTTATAGAGTCAATCCTTACAATTAATAAAACTAACAACTTTCTTTATAATTAACATGATTCATATGATTGGTTATTTTACAACTAACATTATCTTTATAATTAACAGAATTAACAACTAACAAATAACAAAATTAATCTGTCGGGATCAAAGACGCTGTTCAGTATTTGGCCGAAATACACCATCTTTTAAGTTAGGACATTAGGACATGAACATGTTCTAGAGTCATCTATGTGCCTGCCCTTCGCCAAAACCGAAACGTTATATAGAATTTTTTTCTCCGCGGATAAACTTATGAACTAGTCCGACGCTGTAACATAACCTAAAGGACAGTTGGTATAAAATTCATGAGATAAAGTGGAGATTTAAGGTGATACAGTAACAGACGGATGGATCGCCAATGAATGTAGAAGTCTCTAAGAATTGAAGAACTCCAGTAAAATTTGAGTAATCGGCGTACATTTCACTTTTTTATGTAACTAAAAATAAACGAAAATAGAAGTCTTAAATCTTCTCCCTCTGTTTCGATTTATTTACGTGAGCTCAGTGCTTTACAGCTTTTTACTAAGTTTGAGATGAGAGGTGCCGCCGGTAAAACCCCTCCAGCTTAGGTTAAAAAAAAAAAGGTGAAGGACACCGTCGAACTGTTGGCAGCCGGCCGTGCGACAGAGACGAACGAGCGACCAGCCAGCCGAGATCACCAGGGGATCTCCTGCCCGTCCCACGCGAAGAACTTGCCGTTGTCGCTCTCCCTGCAGCCGTCGATGACGGAGAGGAGCCTCCGCACCGAGAACTCCGTCGTGAAGAGCCTGCCCTCGGGGACGCTCCTCCGGAACGGCCGCGAGAGGTCGGTGTCCACGGTGCCCGGGTGCAGCAGGATGCAGGCGACGCCGCCCTTCCTGCCGAGCTCCACCGAGACGGTCTTCGTCACTGCACGACACAACCAACCAGCAGCGGCAGAGCAACCCCAGGAGTCAGATCAAGAACAGGCCCGCGTGACAGCTCCTCCTCCTCCTCCTCCTCCTCCACCTCCTCCTACTCTGCTTACGCTGGTTCAACGCCGTTTTGGAAGCCCTGTACGAATGCCAGCCTCCCAGACCGTTGTCGCCGATCGAACCGACCCTGGCGCTCAAGTTCGCGACCAGCGAGAAGCCTCTCCCGGCCTCAGCAGCGGAGCGGCGGGCTCCGACCTTCAGCAACGGCCACATGTGCTGCATGCCCGGGAGAACCAAAAAGGTGACAAGTTTCAGACACTACGATAAGCAGCTAAGCAGTTCGACTTGAGCATGCAGCAGCAGCAGCAGCAGCAGCAATGGCCGGCCGACAGGCAGCATGAGTACCTTGGTCACTAAGATCGGGCCGACCGCGTTCACCTCGTACGCCAGGAGCAGGGATGACTTGTGGACCTTGCTCAGCGTGGTCTCTGTATGTAAGTAGCGAAGGAGTCAGAAGCCCGGTCGGGTTTCAGTTTTCAGGCAGGCAGGTCGCCGCCGGCCGGAGGTAGAGAGAGAGAGAGAGAGGGGGGGCGGGGGGCTGACCAGACCTGGGTGCAGCACGTTCGGGATGGAGAGGATGCCGGAGGCGTTGATCAGCAGGTCCAGTGACCCGTGGGTCTCCCGGATCGTGGCCGCGGCGGCCTGCCATGGAACGGAACGGAATGGAAGGCCCGTCATGCGTTGAATCCGGCCGGTAAGAAGAACGTACGCACGTACGTACGCACCTCGATGGTGGCCTCGTCCGTGACGTCGAGCGGCAGCACGGCGAGGCGCCCCGGCGCGTGCTCGTCCCTGAGCTTGAGGAGCTCCGTGGCCGAGGCCGGCGCGCGGCACGTGGCGACGACGCGGCCCTGGCCGGGGCCGCTGCTCCGTCGCAGCAGCAGCAGCTGCCGCACCTGTGCAAGCGTCGTCGGGTCGAGAGCGAGGGCGTAAAGCAGAGAGGGGACGAGGGAGGGATCGAGGCGGGACGGAGGGGGACGGGGGGACTCACGAACTCGAGGCCGATCCCCCGCGACGCGCCCTGCACCATGGCCACGCCGGCGGAGAACGCCATCTCTCCTACACCTTACCTACCCCTCTAGCTCGTCGGCGGCGGACCCCGACGCGCCCCCTCCTCCTCCTCCTTCCCTGACTACGGTCTCGCGCGTCGACCGTCAAGCGCCTTGCTCGCAATCGCAATGCGACGCAGATAGAGAGAGGGAGAGAGGGAGAGAGGGAGGGGGCGGAGGTGGTTGGATCTGCGTAATGGCGACAGTGGTTGGGTTTCATGGCTGAGCGGGGGTACACGTATCCATCCCTCTCCCCCCTTCATTCCCCTCCTCCATGTCAATCACCTGGCAAGGCCGGCGTCCTCCGGCCCAAATATCAACGGAGCTGCTGGTATGGGCTTTCTGGGCCTGTGTTTCTTGCGGAGGCAGAATGCGCGATCAGGCCCACAAACTGGCAGAGAACCTTTCTCCCTCTCTCTTTTTTTTGTTTGAAACATATAGACTCTGTTTGGCACAGTTTCTGAACCAGTTTTTTATAAAAATAAACTGCAGGTGTACTAAACAGTCAGCTTCTCAAGCAGCTTATTAGTTCAGCTGCTTCTCAGAATGAACTAAAAACAGAATATAAGTTTAAGCTGTTGTTCATTAGCTTTTCAGACAAACTACTTTTTTAACAAGTTTAAGCCGTGCCACTCAGGAATGTGGGCGCCGCGCGAATGGATATCCTCTGGTAGAGTTTTCTGCGCTCCCCTCCGCCCTCCGGGCGGCTGCTGCGGGAGAAAAGGGAAGCAGAGGTGGCAGAGGGAGGAGCCAGGCCGAGGCGAGGGCGAGGGCACACGAGATCCCTTCGCTTTTGTTTTGGCTTTTGGAATAGTTTCTCTTTTTTTTCATTTTGCCTTTTATATATAGGGGACTGCAGTACATGAATATAGACACATGTAATATGAAACAACATATAGGGGTGGTGGCGCAGTTGGCTAGCGCGTAGGTCTCATAGCTAGAAACGCGAGTGATCCTGAGGTCGAGAGTTCGAGCCTCTCTCACCCCATACTCTTTTTTTTTTTCCTTCCAAACTTTATCATTCCAAAAATTTTATCCTGAGGTCGAGAGTTCGAGCCTCTCTCACCCCATGCTCTGTTTTTTTCCTTCCAAACTTTATCATTCCAAAATTTTTATTATGTCATACATGATTTTCTCATCAACTGCACTTCTGGCCTCAAGTTCAGTAGCAAACCGGCCGTCATCCATATACAGATGGGACCCTATCCAGATTAGATACGCCACACTGTTCCTTTTTTTCAGGAGCAAGTCTTTCGTTGTGATTCACTGAAGCAGCAGCAAGAGCCCATGGGAGAGGTTTTGGTAACTAGGTGAAGTCTATTGTTCAGTGTCATTCCATTCTTGGCAAGTCACACACAGCCCAAGCATTACATTGCACGAATATATTTTACCTCTTGATCCCAAGATCAATGAGATTCGAGTGTCTGCCAGTGCAGGCTGCTGCGGAGTGTCTCCACTCGTCTTAATAACAAGCTCACATCCGAATCCGATGCAGTCTCATCATTACAATACAGTAATGCCAGAAAAAAAAGAAGACTAAGCACCCAACAAGACATATACTATTACCATCTGCAGATGTTACATGCATGCAGAATGTTTCTTTCAGATGCGCAGTACGAGGCCATTACGATACAGTAGCACTATCAAAAAACACATAACAGTATCAACTGCAGAAAACCATCTGCATATGTTAAAAGGATAAGCCTATCGTCTTTGTACTGGAATAGTTCTGCCTTGACTAGGGAGGAAATAGATCAGGTAAGCCAGTCTCTTCTCATAAGCATGGTTGTGCGAAGAACCAGCGACCTCAATCTGCAGAATATCAGATGTTTGAGGCTAAGACAAGTTGCCAAATCCACCAGAGTTCTTGTCACCAAAGCTTCCAAAACCACCTGAGCCAGAACTGCCAAAGCGGCCTGAACCTGAATCCCCAAATCCACCTGAACGGCTGAAACCGGATCTGCCTGAACCAGAATCTCCAAATCCACCACTAGAGCGACCAAACCCAGAATCACCGAACCCACCACCACCTGAGCGACCAAACCCAGAATCACCGAATCCACCTCCACCTGAACGAGCAAATCCTGAATCGCCAAATCCCCCGCCTGAGCGACCAAATCCACCACCACCACCTCCAGATCGACCAAACCCGCCACTTTGCCCCCCACCAAAACCACCACCACGTCCACCAGAGCGCCCAAATCCTCCTCCACCTCCTGAACGACCAAATCCTCCTCCACCGAAGGAATCAAAGCCACCGCTCATCAAATCAGATCCCTCAACATTAATTTTTGGAAGCTGGGAGGCAATGGAAAACAACATGAGCACAATGCAGTCAGAAAAGCATACAAACAAGTATAGTGCTCAGCATTCATGATGCAAACTACAAACACTAACCTCATTAAACTTGGATCCAACATCGTTTTCAATAACCCGAATAGATCTGCTCTGTTGATAGTTGTACATCACTATTGCAGTACCCTTCTTTCCAGCACGGCCAGTTCGCCCAGATCTGTGCACGAATATCTCTGAAGAGTTTGGCAATTCATAATGTATCACCTGAGCAAGGAGAACCAGAGATCAAAAACTCAACGTAAGCTGGTAGAGAATGCTGTAACCAATGTGCCATTAACAATATCGGGAGAAAAAGGAAAGAACTCGAAAGAATGGGGAAGAGGGAGCATCAACCAGGTCAACATTTGGGATATCCAATCCACGAGCAGCAACATCAGTGGCAACCAAAATATTAAAATGCCCATCACGAAATCCTGCAAGTGTTCTCTCTCTTTGGGCTTGGGTGATATCCCCATGAAGAGCCTGGCACTGGAAACTTCGACCCATGGTATACGACAATCGGTCAGCATCCCTTTTTGTTTGTGTGAATACAATGCACTTGCCACCTTTAGCATATTCCTGTGAGAGTGATTAAATTATTAACATCAATATAGAACTTGATATCACTGGGGAAGTATCAAGTTGAAATGACACAAGGATAACAGAAATCTCATATACACCTCAATCAGTTTTCCAAGGACAGCTGGTTTTTCACGATTCTCTGATGAAATAGAATACAATGTGATTCCTTCGGCCAGCTTCTGGTCATCCTCACCCACCTAGGAAGGACAAAGAGATACATAAATCATATTTATGCAGCAAATGAATGCTTAAAAAAAAAGAGGATACAGAAATAAACTGCTTCTATAATTAAAATAACTCATCAGAGAGGGAACTATAATTAAATTAACTTCATTACAGTTAGATAGTCAGATTGACAAAGATTACTGTTCTTTCTTTATGGTGGATACCATAGATCTCATGAAATACATGCTAAATCAATATAACCATCTTTCCAGAACATAGGCCTTGAAAAGGTCAAGACATAATTATACCACGAAATGAGTAAAAATGCTTATATATGGTTTGCTACTGTGACTCATTCTGGATCTGTTTTATTAATTGTCTGATTGACTTGTCATATGGTTATTTCCAAATGCTCAGTTTAACTTTGACCAGAATGTTACTAACTAAATAGAAAAAATAAAAACGGATCAAGTATCCGTTATGATGAATTGATCAATATAGGACATGTACAATACTTTAAATGCTCTTGATAGGAATAGGACTGCACGAAAAACAGCAATTCATGTGCCGGCATCTTATAGTTTACTCTCCTCTTTCTTTTACTTCCACACATTTCTATTGGGTTTCATATCTAGCCAACCCCAACGTGATTCGGACTAAGGCTTGGGTTGTTTTTGTACAAATATTGAGTTTGCATGCATTCTGGAGCGAGATATTTAGGTCGCCAGTTACAATAAAAAAAGAGTATTTCTTGCAGTTGCAAATATGGGAATCCATCAAACAAACAGTTGTCGTTTTGGCTGATTCAGTACCGAGTTTAAAAGCTAACAGACATAATACATATAAAAAATAAGGCCACATATGGCTCCAAGACTTACGCAGGAAATTCATGTCAGGAAACTTAGCAATAAATGCACGTAAAACAACAGCAAAGCAAGACGGACTCACGAGGTCCACTGTAACTGGATTTTTTAGATACTTCTGTGTGAGCTTTCGTATCCAGACGGGCATAGTTGCAGAGAACATCAATGTTTGTCGTTGTGGAGGCACTCTCTCCAGAATTGTCTCAACATCCTGATCAAAACCGACTGACAACATCTGGTCCGCTTCATCTAGGACAACAAATCGGATCTCTGACAAACTCAGAGAACCTCTTTTTAGCAGATCAATCACCCGTCCAGGCGTCCCGATGACCACATCCACACCATAATTAAGTTGCCTCATCTGCTGACTAATTGGAGTGCCTCCATATACGCATATAGTTTCCAAGGGTGACGAATCATGAAATTCCCTCTCAACTTGTTTCGCAAGTTCCCTTGTTGGCGCCAAAATAATAGCCAATGGAAACTTTCCGGGTCTACAAATCAGCAACGGTTGGGGATCAGATGAATAGAAGAGAAAGACGACAACATAAAATGTATATAATGCTAAAAGAGCCAAGCTTACTTGTGCTTTTCATTGTATCGAATAATCGCATCCATTATGGGAATCCCGAATGCCAATGTTTTCCCAGTCCCAGTTTTGGCACGACCGACCATGTCCCTCCCTTGCATCGCTGGCTCAAGGACAGCTTTCTGGTAGCAAAACAGTAGAAGCCAGAGTTTATATGTAGATGGATAGCAATTCACATTTCTGTGACCCGTTATGTTGTCCATAAAACACGCAAGTCGTAATATGTGAGTATTTAAATCGATACCCTGGACGGAAAAATATAGAAGCCTGTATGCTGCATATATATAACATGTATATACATGCGTACCTATTGCTTTCAACGTTTATGCAGGGCAACTCAACATGAGCCGAACTACGTACAGGTGGAACTTTAGAAACAGCATGTACTGTAAGGTTACACGAAGCAAGCAAACTAAAATAACGGAAGCCATCCACAGCTTATGATTTAGGTACCTGGATGGGGAACAGCCTGGTGATGCCCTTCTGCGCGAGCCTGTCGACGATCTTGGACGAGATCCCGAGCTTGGCGATGTCCAGCCCCTCGCCCGCCGCCCTCTTCTCGTCCTCGAAGAACGGCCCCTCGTCTGCCGCGAACTCAGGGCGGGCCGCGGCGCCGGCGGGCCCCGTCTCCCGGAACCCGAGCCACGCGGGCGACGAGTGGAACCACGCCGCCGCCGCGGCCGGGAGCGGCGGCGGACGCGGGGCTGCGGCCGCCGGGCGCTGCTGGAGCACCGCGGCGGCGAGGGCGGACAGGGCGCGGCGCCTGAGAGGCGGCGCCGCGCGGCGGAGGGCGGCGTGCATGGCTGGGTGGCTGGCTGGCTGGCACTGCTGCGGCGGCGGCGGCGGCGGTTAGGGTTCTGGGCTTTGGGAGGGGACGAGGAGGCGGGCCGAAAAGCGTCGGGGAAATGGGTGGTTAAAAGGCGCGCGGCCGCGCGGAGATATTTCCGCAGGGTCACGGGCCCACGAGTCAGGGACCCTAAAACGTCCGCTAGGCTTACCGCGCGGAGGCGTTGGTTCGGTCGCGAAGGCCTGTACGAGTACCCCGACGAACCGCGTATGACATGTGGGGGACGCCGCAAGTGGGGCGAGGACGTCAGTGACAGCTGAGTAAGTTGCTCCGGGTGAACGAAATGTGCGTTGCTTGGACGGAAAGTAAGAAGGAACGGCGAACGGGCTCGTGCTCGCACGGCCGGCCCAGTGGGCCGGGTGTGTTGTAAACTATGGGCCTGCTTTGAACCTGAGGCTGCTGGGCCGTGCATGATACAGTTTCATGTCTGGAAGAACAAACTTTATTGATAAACCCGGATTCGTTCGGACAGTAGTCCCCCACACTGCTCACACAGATATAAACAAAACACTAAACAAATAAATCGAAACGAAGGGAGTATAATAAAGCGGAGCGGTTCACATATATTTTTTTACATAATTTTAGCTTCGTTCTGCAAGAGTTTAAAGAACAACGTCGTCAGCGATAGCACAACAAAGATGCTTCAGATCTTCAAAGGCGCCGTCTTGGAGCGATACCGAGGCCATTCTATTTGAAATTTCGATCTCGGAACATTTGTCGAAATCATACTTGTTGTGGTAGATGAAGTAGCCGCCACAGTCCCAGGCAGACAGAAAGCAGCCAGTAACCAGATTTTTAACCTTAAGACCCAAAAAAAAAGAGAGAGACAGAAGTCAATATTTCTGCACTCCTGGATCGCCGAAATAAAATCCATTTTCAAATGCAACAACTTCACCTGTGGAAACAAGAAAACCTTTCCGCCGTTGTTGGAAATCAGCAGGTTGTATGCCGTAGCATCGCCATGCAAAGAAAAGGTTATTTGAGCGACAGCACTAGCAAGTGCATTTAGGTTGTTGCCGGTGAAAACAAGAGCTTTGAGGGGATAATCAACTAATTCGGACACAACAATTCCAGATCTTGCCTCTCCATCGTATACTGTGACTGTAGAGGCAGACTCCACCGGTAAAGGATTTGCAAAGTAACAAGCCTGCAACATTACGCAAAATCTAGACACTATATCACCCAGCTTTATTGCAAATAGCCAAACAGGTAATCGTACCATAAAAACTTATCTGCAAAGGATCCATCTACCAAGAGTATTTTATTTGTAATAGTACTAGAGAATATTGGAACAGCTTGACTGTATGTTAATCTTCCTTGTGTAACACATCATGTCAAATACTAATCAAAAGATTAGAGGGAACAGGCAAGAAAGGACAGAAGTACTGCTCAATAGGTCACAATTTGTAACCTGGTTAAGATTTTAAGTTCCTTTTATATTATTGAACAACTCCGTGGCTACCTCAATGGAATAAGGAACATATAGCAGGCGACAAGTGAACACTCCAATAAATGAAAGTAACACTGAAGGCCATTATTAGATGGAATATCACCTGAAAAAACATGTGATCTGGCACTATAGATGTGCCATTGTCAAAGAAAACCCGGAAGGCTTCATTGTTTACTTCGGAGGCAGTCTTCATAGCCAATTCTAAAATCCTTTTGTCCCAAGAGCAGGAGAACTCATTGATTGCACTAGGGACCATGAAGATGTGACCATATTCAATAGGATATGCCTTCATGGCAAAATGCCCATCAGCAGAGTAAACAAGAACCAAGCTCAACTAGCATTTATTTTTGCTCAGAGATAAATAGCAAAGGATGGTAAGGAGTTATTCATAGCAAACCTAAAACATACATTTGCAATAAGCAACAGTCCATCCTTCGGTGGTGCTATCGAAGGAAAGGTAAATAGCAAAGGACGGTAAGGAGTTATTCATAGCAAACCCAAAGCATACATTTGCAATAAGCAGCAGTCCGTCCTTTGGTGGTGCTGTCGAAGAAACGACTTCAGGTCTATGCTTTTCTCCTTGTGCAATGCACAACAGCAATCCCTCATAACTCTTTGTAAAGTTTGGCATCAAGCACCCAAACGAATCGAAGAACTTGTCATATTCCTTCAAGGCAAATGAATTCCGCTTGTCATTCAGCTGAACCACAAATTTTCTTCCACCATCTATGACCTGTACAGCCATCCAAATCTGATTATTCCGACTGAACTACTGGCACAAAGTAAAGAGCTAACAATTTGGTTAACAGGATTCAGTCATTTTACTGAAGGACAAATAAATTAATACCATTTTCATTTCCAATTTCCAATGATATATTTATTGATGTCACAGATAATGGTTTGGTAGTTCACCAGCCCTTTCACCATCCTCTCTACCCAGAGATCCACTTTTAAGTTTCTAATATGTATTTGGCCTAAGCAAAAAGCATGCCATCCACTCAAGGGTTGACCTAAGAGGCACATGTTACCCAGTACATATGCCTAATTGCTAATGGAATCAAGTCTAAAATTGTAGACGACCTCTCTTTCTAACAGTCACCAACATTGGCAATGGCAGTGCCAGTCAGTCAGAGAGATGACAGTTTGAGCAATAGTAAAACAGATGGCATCTACCGGATAAGAAAGAAACAGATAATTCCAAAGTATCACGGTGTGGAACTCAGGATATTCTAATGTAAATAAAAATTCACCATTTAAGAAGTTCCCTAAACTCCTAACCATGGAAAAATTGAAATAACAAAAAAACTGTTTTGATAACCTTGAGTTCGCAAGCAGTAACATCATAATCCAAGTGGCCCTTCCAAGCAAAATCATCCCACTGTTGCAAAGAATAATAATGAATAAAATGGTGCAATGAGAATATATAAAAGCTGTGCAAGATCCTAAAATGAAAAAACCTGAGAAAGAATGATTGTATCAAGCAAACTTGGGCCGCCTTGGTCCACACACACAAAGCTTTCAAGGTTATCATTTACATGCTGTTCTGCACCAAAGTAATACAGATGTGTCTTCACACCTGGTGATGCAAAGAGGAGTCTATGATTAATGTCGCTCCAACTACAATAAAATTGCATACATCCTGTCGTTGTAAACATTCCCGTGAGAAAGAATAACCGTTTTGGTCCTGCAAACTTTTCTAGGTGTTGTATTCTAAAAGACTTCCAGGAATCAAGTGAGCACATATTATGAACCCAAATTGTAATATAACTAATTATCTTTCTCATGTAAGAAATTTTAATGCAGAGAAGGACAAATTGAATAGTATATCGAAGCTAGGCAGTTTTCAGAACACTACTTTTTCTCGCGTTACAACAAACTGAGGTATGGAAAAATCAGTAATAAATGAGATAAAACTGTTAAAATCAACTATTGCTTACCTTCAGATTGATCCAGAAGGGAGTTCTTTCCCAGAAACGAATATTCACCTCCCAACTTGGCAGCCGACACCATACTTGTGATGCTAAATTATAAACAATACTAACTGATAGCTCCAATGCTAATAATACTAATTCAGACTTCTGCAGCACCACCGCCAGCAAGGTAGGTCAAATCAGAAGGATGCCCTCCTGCTGATGGGAGGGCACCACGACCACCGTGAAAAGAAGGGGATGCAAGCAGAAACTTAGGAAAAGACTGGCCACATTGTCTTCCCCTTAGTGTAGTACGGGGTCCTGTCCTTGGAGCCGTGGTTGATCTTTTTAAGCCAGCCCTACTGGACCAGCTTTCCACCTTTGCAAGAGGCCAACTTGGTTTTTCTTCAGGAGCTCGCCAGCAGTGTTTGGATCACAAAAACACAGCGTCTTTTACTAGAAACTGAACATAAGCAGATGAAAGTCAATTGATCAAGAGTTTAGTAGATGTTTTCAGAGAAAGTTATTCCAGACCAAGAGCAATCTCCCATTTTTTTCCACTTTTCAGTTTATAGGCCAACATCAAAATGTACAAACAAAGCCTAAGAACTGTCATCTCAGAGTTGAAGATAAATACTCTATAATGCTTAGAAAGAAAATTTTAAAACAAATCATCTATTTGACGCCTGTGAGACATAGCTGACACTAGAACATATATGATATTGTGCCTTTTGCAGGCAGATTTATTGGATTATGCAGATAGACGGAACATCATGTCAATAAGCAGCAAGAGCGTCGGTGTAGAATGAGTTTGGGCATTCAACACATACAAATTACATTCCCGTCTCAAACTACCATTTATTCAGCGAAAGTTATTTTTTTTAAGTTTATAGAAAATTGTCGTCCTAATACTGAAAGTTCAAACCGCCTAAAACACTTTAACATTAAGAAATTCAACACATTGAAAGCGCCCACTTGTAATCCACACACACACAAAAAAAATCAAAGCACGAATTCCATCGAACTAGCAACACCCTGAAAATAGGACCAAAGTACACACTGCTTCCGTCAAAACACCATGAATCTGACAGCGAACCCTTCCAACCGATCCGGCACCGCCACCCATCCATTGCCAAGTAACAGCGCACGCGGCCAAACCGAACGGCAGTTTTTTTTTTCTAGAGGGGCAACGATCACACGAGTAGAGAGAGATTGGAAGAGGCGGATGGGATGAAGAAATCGGTACCGCGAAGCGCCGGCGTCGCCTGGTTGGTGCGCCCGGTGGAGGGGAGGAGGAACGTGTGGCAGGTGGAGAAAGTTCTTTTCTTTTTTGACACCTCGGTGGAGAGAGTTGGACCGGGAAAAAAGCGGTGAAGTGGCCCTTGCCTCCTTCTCCTTCCGTATCCGCTCTCTTTTTTAAAAAGTTTAAATCACCTCTTTCAAATTTAATCTGAGTCTAAATAACTCTTAAATTATAAAACTGTCTATTTAACCCTTATATTTTTTAAACCAAGTCACTTTACACCTTTGCCTTGTATAAAAACTGATTCTACATACATAGGGGTGGTTTTTCATACTAGGATTTCCATGTATGAGCATACATCTTATTCGGCTCCAACCGAGTCATTTTTTTTGTTTTAGATAAAAAGGTATAAAATGATCTGGTTCTAGAAAATGTAAGGTTAAATTGACGGATTTATAGTTTTAGAGGTTATCTAGACTGAAGCCAAAGTCGAGGGGAGTAATTTAGACTTCTTTCTTTTTCTTTTAACAAAAAAGCTCCTTCGATATCTGCTTATCGTGTGGAAAAAAAATGTTTCCCCACCAAACCTCGTGGCCAGGGTAGCGACACTATCCTTTTCTTGACTCACGCCTAACTTCAACGATGAGCAAATTGCAATTTTTATAAACACAAAGTCTACAATCACTAGTTCAAACAAAAATTATTAAGCAAAACAAACTCTTGAATTTGCACCCAGCAAATTGCAAAACAAATCCGAAATATGATACTGTTCAAAATCTGTGGGTAGTGATTTGTCTACTTTCTTCCATCAAACAGTCTTTGAATCTTGAACAGCACCGAATTGCAACCGTTACAAATACACTCCCCACCACCTAATGCAACTACACAGTACAGCACAGGACATAAAATGTTCCTTTAACAAACTATCACCCGCACGCACCTAAAGCTGTAATGATAAAGATACACCTTTTGAATTTTGTAATCTTGACTCCGCTGTAATTGCACACTAATGCAAATGAATCTAATCAAAGATGGTCACTGTAGCAATCAAACAACGAACAGTCATGGCTACTCTCACTGCACATACTACTACTACAAGTCTACAAGCTTCTTTGCTGTAAGCCGATACAAAAAAGTTTGACCACAGCACAAAGCACTGAAGTTTGGAAAACCTTCTCAGGATTTTGTCCAACTGTTTCTATGGATCGGAAAATTGTTAAGATTTCCGCACAGTGTCACGTTGCTAAATGCTTTCTCCTTTCAGCACCTTCTGCACAAGCCTTAAAATGTCTATAACCTGGAAGCACAGCCAAAAATACTATATAATGTGAAATCCCAATAAATGGAGAAAATTTTGTTTGTGAGCACTTTTCTTACCCCTGGGTAATGCTTCAGAACAGGAGAATAGTGATCAAGTGCTATATATATTTTTCCCAGAACACTTAGAAGGGCGTCAACCTCATCGCCAAGTACATCAACCTGAATAAGGAAAGAATCGGATGCTCGCATTATATGCAGACAAGATTTTTGGTATAGGCAGACGAGATTATTTGCTGTGTACTCTGGTGAATGTAACTTGGCAGCTCAGAAAAAGAGCAGACAAAATTTTAAAACAAGACAAACCTCTGCTTCTGCTTTCTGAAGATTCGAACATTTAATTTCGAGTATCTGTTTATACCAGAATTCTTTTTTCTTTAAGACGGCGACTTGCTTGACCAGTGGGTTAATCTGACAAATAATTCGAGTCAACCTGCACCAATTTATTTTTAAAGAAATGAGTAGTTGAATGATATATGCTGACATACGAAAAAAGATAAACATAAGTTGGTACTCTACAATGTACTATAACATGGACATGTTTAAAATGCATTAAATGTATACTAAAAAATGATCCTGACCAGACAAACAATGAGCCTAGCTAAGCAAGTGTGGTCTTAGATTGAAAAAATAATGATAAAAACTAGGATATTAGTTTACTTATACACACCTAGTTTCATGTTTTTTCATAGTTTCTGTTAATCTGCTTTCAAAATTACTATATGCTTTCGACAACTTCTCCATATTAGCAAGATCAAAATCTAGGCTTCCTTTTTGTCCTATATGACTGCCAACGCAATGTGCTGGTGCTTTGTTCATTTCTCGGATAGTGGCATCGAGTGAGGCGTTCTGTTCTTTGGCTTCTTCCAAAGCAATAGACATGTAACTTAAGTTTTCAGTCAACCTGTGTATTTCTTCCTTGCAAAAATGGATTTGCTGCAAAGCCTCATACAAACAACTTTTTATCGAATTAGACTCGCTCTTTGATTCTAATATCAATAGTTCTTGCTCACACACTTTCTCCCTAAACATTGTAAGCTCATCATTAACCAAGTTGACTTGTTCATGGTGCTGCATTAATGTCGATCCTGCAATTGATACAAGTTGGTCATTTTGGTACTTGAGCTTCTGTCTATCTTCATATATAATGTTTATCTGGTCGTCCTTTTCTATGAGCAACTCTTTGAGGAAGTATTCCTCCTTATTCATATCACAAATCTGATTCTGGTAATTATCAAAAACTTCCATGAATATAGACGAATCCAATAAATTTTTCAAATGTGTCTCAATCCTTAAATCTTCAAGTTCATCTCCATGCTTCTCAACATGATTCAAGAGTCTCACCTCTGACAGCGAGCGCTGAGCTATTTGGTTCTTTGCATCCGATAGTTGAGAAGAGAGGTTCTTAATTTCCTCTCTTTTATCAGCCAGCTGACCACGGAGGCATTCATTTTCATGAAGTAAAGAACTGATCCTGTCTTTCAGTCTGCACGCGTCACCACTCTCATTATAGTCAAAATAAGAGTTCTCTTCCATCAAGGCCATCTCATCCAGCTTGGCAATAGTCCGAAGCAACTTTGATTTAATGAAATCAAGTTCTCTCTCTTTCCTGACAGGCGACAAAGATTTCTCTTTCGCAAATTCCCTTTTCACTCGGAACAACTCTTCTGTCTTCTCGTGCAGTTCAGACTCATGCTGTCTTCTCAGTTTTAGCCATTCCGACTTGAGGAAATTTGTGATTTCTTCACTTTGCATGTGCTTCAAGAGGGAAAGATCCGGTATCTCAAGCATGACTTTGCTCGACTCTGTAGCTTTTTCCATTATATGAGGCTCGTTGTCATCTTTCATCTTCACAAAGGTATGGTCTTCATGTTTTTCAAGACTAGTACTGTGGGAAGGAGGATGCATACCGGATTCTGAACCCAGCACAACATTCAGTATACTGTTAAGTTGATCTCGCAGCACGGCGATCTCAGAAACGTTTTCCTTCCAGTTTTTGTTTGATCTGCTACTCGAGCTCTGATGCTCCCATAACTTCATTTCAAACTCCCGGTGCAGACCGCTAATGTAGTTCCGAACCATGATGTCTGAGACCTCTCTCTGCAGTTCATGCTCTAGCTGAAAAGAGTTGAAGTACCACGAACGTTAGTATAATCAGTGTGCAGTGATTCACCTGACGAATAAAAGATATACAGTGACAGCTAATGCAAGATATTAGTACCATCTATGCTCGTAAAAAAAGTTACCGTCTAATCTCTCCCATTCAAATTATACGAAAACCACGGATAACAGTAAGAAGCAACGCTTGTACAACAAAAATGGTGAGAAAATAGCAAACCTGTATATGCTCGGATAACAGTAAGTACTATCTATGCTCGTAAAAAAAGTTACTGTCTAATCTCTCCCATCTCCTCGACGCGTTCCCATTGCTACTACACCGAAATCCAGAACCAAGCCGAAATTCTCAGTCACCTAAGCCCAAGCCCGGCCTGAAACACTGAAACGGAAGCAGCGAAAGATGGTAGAGGAACTCACGGGGTCGGCCGCCTCCATCTCCTAGTCGGAGGCGGGTCACGAGCTGCTGCTGCTGATGCTCCTCCTCCTCCAAGAGCAGAAGAGCACCAGGAATTAGAAAGAACTGCTCCCTAGTCCCTCCCGCCTCTGCTTCCGAAGTTGCAGGGGGCGGGAAACCGAAAGCAGGGTAGGCAGGATTCAACGGAAAGGCGACGATCGATGCCTTTTCCAGGTAAAAAAGGCGCCTTCTTTTCTTTTTTTCCTTTTCCCCAACTTCTCTCCCTCTTGTTTGTATTATCTCGCGGCGCTTAACTAGGCATGAAATCAAAACCAAAACACTGCAGGCGCCGGAGCTCTCGTGCGTAGAGAGAGAGAGGAGGAGGAGGAGGAGGAGGAAGGGGGGGAGGAGAGAGAAGGGTGGTTGCTTGCCGCTTTGTCGTGGGCTCACACGGGCGGGCGCGGGACAGGTAGGGTAGGAAAAGGACGCGACGGCGACGTGGTCTGTCCGGCCGTCCGGAACGCCACGGCGTCCGTTCCGTCGTGGCTTGCCGCTTGCCGAACGGCTTGCTCCCTTCCGTCTTCCTCCGCCGGTTCCCTGCCCGCGCCGGTGATCTTAGCTTCGCGCCAGCCTTTCCGTCGCGAACAAGAACAATCTCTGGTGCAAAAGTCCCGCGAAAATCTCTGCAAGTGGTGCTGGAAACTGCTCCTTTCGATCTGTAGCAGCAGTGGAGTCGGAAGGTTGGCGGTCTGGCGGCGGCTTCAACGACCGTGGCCACGCCTTTACCTTAAACTATTCGTAATCAAAGGCTAATACTGCTAAGCTCAACAGACGTTTCCTGTCATTCTCTTGTCTTTTTTGTACACGGATCTTTCGCTTTTCTTAGTCTAACATGATCCGTGTACTAATCCTCTCTCTTTTGTATGCCTTTACAGATCCTTCCTGACCAAGAAACTGATACGTAAGAAACTGATGGCACTCAGTTGTTCTGTTCTGAGCCAATACTGCATTTTTTTCAGTACCATGCACTTGGTGCTATGTTGGCGTAAATGAGCAACCATGAGGGCAGAGTAATATAGTTCTGGGCCAATGAGCTAATCGAAAGAACACAGTACAAGTTGGAAGCAAGCATAGCCCAGGCAATCGCAAATCACATTGGATGCAAAACTCATCGCCCTCTCCTGATGAGCCAATACGAGAGCACGACAGTGAGCCGGCAGTAAAAGACCAGACTGACACAAAAAAACATAGGAAGCCCCCAATAAATAACAACGCAACTGTCACCAGAAAAAATTAGCAGTAGCAACTGGAAAATTACAAGAATAACAGGCAACAATTGGACCTATATTATTATACCAGAACAAATTAGCAGTACCAACTAGAGACAGAGGAGGTCAACAGGTGAGTGAATCTGGACCTCTATTATCACAACATTATAGAGCAGACCTCAGACTATTACAGCGCAGACCTGGAATGTGGATTTTTTTTTGCAGGATTTAATCAGTACATCTATTGTTTGCTTTTTTTTACCCCCTGTATCTTTTTTTTTCCAACAAAAATTAGTTGCCCCATCCAGGCGATTTGTAGGTTAGTCTATTTACATTCATCTGAGCCCCCTGCAGCAAATGCCACGCTCCTACGATGATCTCCGCCAACTTTTAATTCCTTTTTGAGGCAACTTGAAGGGGCTCCAGCTTTTCCTGCGTTTTGGGCTGTCAGCAAAGACGCCCGAGGCCAATGCCTGCTGAAGCCACAGCTCAAACTCATCTTCAGGGATCATCTCAGCGTCCAAGCTGAACGGGTATCGAGAACTGTAGGATCTCTGAGGCACCCTATCAGCACCAACCATGTTTACCATAAAAGTTGGTCCATGAGTGTTAGCTTTGCACTCCATTCCCTGGATAATCAACGAAGCAAATGAGTTACTCATAAAAACGACATACCATCTGTTGATGCTTGTGTCTTTAGCATTTGATGTATTGCAGTAAAAATACACTTTTGGTCCCCTTCCATGCATAACTGGTTCATCAATATCTCCCGCTTAAGCTCACAGATTCAAATTGAGTTACAAAAATTCAGATGTTGTACAAAAAATACTATGCTGCAACCATGGGAACACAGTCTCCCAGTCAGTAAACACATTGTAAATTGGTATTTTCCCAGATGGTTTTGATTTCTCTGACTCAAATGCAACATTTAGATGAGAGGTTCCCCTTCAAATCGACCAGTACCCAGTTTGTTATTACATTTACACTCAAAATTCTAAATCATAAAAAATGATTTCAGGCAGGGCTTGTTCTACTGGTACCCACCAGGGAAATTGGTTAGGTATCAAGCTGCTTATCAGCTAGATACGAACCCTGGCTACCGCAATTCGGTTTGGCTAATTAGTCAACATGGCATGTGTTTCTTATGTAGTGCGAAAAGATATTATCTTCTCTGTTAAGTATAGCTGTAATAAGCACCACAACTTAAAATACAACCTCAAGGGAGTAATATGACAGAAGGATGACGGTGTTAAGCTACTATGCACCGACCAGTTGACCCCAAAAGGTTAAGCTGATAGAGAAAGGTGGGCAATTCACTTATATTTCAACATTCCCACTCACGTGCAGGCTCTCTTGGGCCACAAACGTGAAATAGGAGTCGGCTGCAATTTATTTTAATAAATCGCGCCCATCAGGATTCGAACTCGAGACCTCTAGCCTTGATACCATGTTAAGGTACTATGCACCGACCAATTGACGCCAAAAGCTTAACCTGATAGGGAAAGATGGACAATTCACTTATATTTCAACAGACGGCCACGGCCTAGGCAGTCTACAACAAAGCTAGAAACTCAGTTTTAAGGCATCAGTTTTCTATCCATGTCATACAACTGGGGTGAACATGATCTATTTTGGAAGAGGAACACATTTGTGACAAAATTGCAAGTACAGGGGTCCAAACTCAACGTATTTTTAGCCAAGCACAACCGTGTAACCGAAACTGAAAATGGTGTCCAATTGACATGATGCCTTGAAAGTGCAAGTGGAATAAAAAATACATGTAAAATCAGACACCAAAATATAGATAAGAGACAGACACTCACCTGGCAGGTAGCCCACTCAGACACATCGAATATTTTGCTCTCCGCACAAACAAAAGCTCGTGGTATTTCCATCTGAAGTGAACAATGCACGTTTATATAATAAAAAGAACTGGAGGCATTGGAACATTCTTGTTGGAAAATACTCATGCTAAAATTGAGTAACTTCAAAATGTGCTGTAGCCTGTATGATCAGAAATAGTTATGATTTGCCAAACATCTGTAGGAAGCTGGATGATCAAGGTCAAATTTCTGTAGGAAGCTACAACACCAACTTAAATGCATTATCCTTGGGTGACATCTACTCAGATGCTAACATAAATAGCTTGTCACAACTAAACTGACTGAGCATTCTCAATGCTGATGTTTGTCCCAGAAAGCATAAGACTAGCTTAGATGAAGCAAAAATAAAAGACAAAGCAAGAAACATGTTCTATCTTTGTAGATGCAAGCGTCCGTACCAAATGCTAAACCGCAGCAATAAAAAATATGCTTTCATTTACTAGATTTTCCATTTGTCTGAAACCACTCCATATTAAGCTTTAGTAGGTAAATCGCAAAAACCAAGATGGCTGTCCATAAGCCCTCCCACACAAAAATGTAGAAGTAAGACATCGAGGTACCTTCAAGGATGTTGAAAATCCATTTTCAACCCATCCATCTCCATCCTTGGCTTGATGATATTGAGAGCAATCCTACATCCACATAGTTCCTAGTAATTAGCAGCAGTGACACCCCTCAATCAAAATACCCTGTAAACCACATGCTGGGCTCCTGACCTGACAGAATCTTGCTTTTGCTTTGCTTCTCTTGGTGCATATCCATATATGAAAATTACCACACTTAGTGCACTGTATACGCCTGGACTCTTCAGAGAGAAACTCTACCCCACTCTATGAAAAAGATTGTCTGATAAGTTTATGCAAAAGGACTCCATAAAAGAAAAACATCTCCAAGATAAGATATCACTGTTAAATTACACAATATGATTCAATACTTGATAAGTTATGTAAAAAAGATAATATATTAACTTAAACAAGAACGCACCTGCTGTGAGACAGCGCGTGACCTCGGTGCCATTTTCCGTGATTCCTCTGCCCTCAGCTGTTCATCATAGCAGTTTTTCTTTGTGAGATCTGAGAGGACCTGCATAGAGGCATGACTAGACGAATTAGCTTCACTAAGAGTTCAAAAGGCCATTAAGAAAACATATGCTATGGGAAGTTGACAATAATCTATATAACAGAAAGACAAAGCATCAACTCCCAAATACTTGCCTCATAAGCTGATTGAAGCTTTTTGAATGATTCACAAGCCAACAGATTCCCCATATTCTTATCAGGATGTACAAGCAGGACCTAGAAAAACAAGTGATGAAGTGAAGAGATAAAGGAAAGAAAAAGACATGACATGAATTTTCTTGTATATACTACATAGCTAGTACTGTATTACCATTCTGTGGTATTCTTTTTTCAGGATCTTCTGGTCGATGCTTCTATTACGAGGGATGCCCAGAACATCATAATGGGTTGAACCATCCATTATCCTCTTCATCTCATCCAATGAACTAGAATCAGATTTCACTACTTTACTGGGAGATTCCTCTTCTTGAACATGTAACACATCATGGGTGGGTGCTGAGCAATATGGTTTTGCAGAAGACACAGTCTCAGGTTCACTGGCAGGAGCTGTAGGGAATTCACAACTACGATAGAACTCATCCATGACTGGATCAGAATCCTTCATTTCTTCGAATTGTCTTTCTTCTGCCCTTTCCTCATATCCTTGCAGCAACTTATTCAGAAGATCATTTGTCAAGAAAGAAAGATTGAGTGTAAAGAAAACTCCAAGCCACCCAACACGAACAGCCACACAATAAATAGCATATAAGGTCAAAACAGGTATCACATATTGTGCATGTTTCAAAGAGCACATACAACCTGCATTACCACATTGAAGCTTCTTATCAGGTGGAGAAGAGTCAAGTAACCATGAGTAATACAAAAAAGAAGGTTATGACTCGCAATAAACCCATAGGAATCCAAGGAGAAAAGTTCAATATTCAGGTAGACAAACCTCCAGCAACCAGAAGCATTCCTGTAATCCAAAAGTAGCCATACATCCACATAATCAATATCCCAAACATTCCTACAATGAAAAGGCCAGGCGAATAGCCCATATAGTGAATAACTGCACCAGCAACTCCCTGAAATATTTAGCCATGAATGAATCAGACAACAAAATATCTTCAGATATCTTTATTAAAGGCAATATCCTTGCATGTAAAAGCTACTTCCTTTATCCAAAAGGCCAAAATATCGGTTGTTTTAGATTTGGGCCCAAAAATTAAGGCACTGCATTTTCACAGCCATTTTTACCCTCGCTAAATGATGATATGGTAGTTGGTAGTTGCTGATTAACTCTGGCGATCAAACCCTAACTCGCCCTCTCAAGAGGCCAAGTTCCTGGCTTATATTTTGCTTAACCCTAGAGTACAAAATGACCCTCTTTATATAGAGGGGACTCATCTAGAAACCTAACCCTAGTCGTTGCTACAGTAGTTACTACAGTACCGTGTCGGTCCACAAAAGCCAATCTGATTGCCTATAACATTTGGTACTAACTTGACAGCTAAGTAAACTAAACAACAGGCTAATGATTCTAATCTTCACTTGATCTGCTGCCTAGCTTGCGCTTCCAATGGGTCCAAGGTCCTTAACAAATGACAAGCAAGCATTTAAATCAAACGGATGGAAACCATAGAAAATAACTAGACAATATTTTTATTTCATTTCAGTTCTACTGCTTAAATTTATGTATGACTTATCCAATGCAATCTAGCTGATAAAGTCAAGATACTAAACTAAAAAATTCCTACCAGGTCAGATATAATCTCCCTTTCTTATTGACACCACCACAATTGATCTTCCAACAGATAGACTCAAGCTACAGTTGACAATGCGTACAACTGCAACTAATAGTTAAGTCTATCAACAGGAATAAGCATGCTAAAGTCGTCAGCATTAACTTATCAATGAGCCAATAAAAGAACAAGAAAAATAAAAAAGAAACGGGGTAGAACTATGTCAGATTAATAAGTAAATCAAATAAATAAGGAGGCTAAGAATCAATCCGAAAATGGAGTTCCTTAGAGTATAATACATACTGTAGCATCACAAATTCATTGATAGGATCAGGTAAGTCCACACTCATTTCATCCTTGCCAGAGAACAATCTAGAAATAACTAAGCATCGCAAAAGAAGCTTAAATGCAGTGGAAGGCCATAAATGTAACTAGAGATGGCAGAAGCCAGCTTTTACACAAGCATCAAACAAACATTTGGCCACATCACATGAAGCCAAGCAATCCTGCCACAGTCTAGGCCATCCAACCTTTTTTCACCACCATATAGAACCTTCAACCATACTTTTGCAAAGAAATGTAACCTCACATGCAACCCAAAGTCGGATAGTAAAAGTGGCACATGGCAAGATTTAGAATCTATCACCCAAACCCTTATCCAGTAAATCCGAGCTTAAGTGCAGAAGAAACAAAACAAGCAGGATTTGTAGCACGAACCAGGCTAAGAAGCGCGTAGAGAGCGCACACCGGCGAGGTCATACACACGAAGCAGCTCCAGAGGATCACGAACACCGCCGCAGGGCCCAGGCTCGCCACCGCCAGGACCCCCCTGGCCACGCAGCCGCGCCATTGCCGCAGCGCCGCGAGCGCGAGGCTGGAGGAGCTCACGCAGGCCCGGGACACCGCCGGCCAATGTCGGTCGACCAGGAAGGCGAGCTGCTCCCTGCTGCCGCTCGCCGCCGTGTGCGCCCACGCCAGGATGTGCTTCTGGGACAGCACCCACATCCACCCCTGCTTCCACAGCCCCAAATCCGCCATGGACGATGCACGAATTGGACCAAATTGGTCAATCCAGAGACCGCAGGACCCCCATCTCGCCCAGTCGAATTCAAAAAATTTCACCACAAGACGGCAGAAACAGCTCGCTAGACTCTCAACAGCAAGAAGCTGCTCCCCCCAAACCAATCCAGCAGCTCCAAGAGCAGGGAGATGCACCTCAACCAGCTCAGGAACTCGTCAAGAAGACTGAGAACCGCACGCAACCGGACCGGATATACTCGCGCTCAACGGATCGAAACGTAAAAAATCACTGCCGCCACCTCAGCAGAATTGGCCGGGGATGGCAGGGAGCCGCCGCCTTTGAGCCAAGAAACGACGAGAAATCTCCGGGGAAGCCTCAGAAAGGCGCCATCTTTCGCGGGTATTCCGGTCTGCCGACACCAGGGGATGGATCTTGCACCGGCGAATCGGTCGAGAGGGGTGGTAAAATAGACGGGAATCTGAGCTTTGGCACTGCTTTGCCCAAGCTGCGTCCTTCTTTTGCTGGTTGTATGCTTGCTTTCGCTGCTCTACTGGTTTCGGCTTCGCTCGTGACAAAAGATGGATTGGGTGGAGTTAAAAGGGAAAAAAAAGCGAAGGAGAGATCTTGCCAAAGAGCTGGAGCTGGAGCTGCTACTGTCTATGGAATGGGGGATGCATGGGCATGGTAATGCGGTGGTGCTGATGGATAGGGGTGGGTAGAGAGTGTGTTCCGATCTGCAGATTAGAGTAAGAGTAGTTAGTTTAGCAGTGACACCGGCAGGAGGTTGAGTGAGATTATAAACGGTGACAGTGATTGAAGTGTTGACAGTTTTATGCTTTGAAATGTGAATGCTTGTTTAATAGTGAAAAAAATGGTCCTTTAATTTCTTTCAAGTCTGTTTTTTTTTTGGTTTGTTAAGTGAGAACACATGTAGCAGGATCGAGTGAGAGTTCATTAACTACTGAATCCATCCCTGGTGACCATAAATGAAGATTGGCAAGGATGATAGGGGTAAATTGGGAGAATATCTTGAGAAATGTGAGGTGCCAACTACAATGAAGTCTCAAAGCTTTTTCTTCTTTACGCCACCCCAGAATGAGCGTGTTGATTAGAGATGGAGAGTAAGAACATGGTCATATGATTCGAATGGAGTATGGTTTTTGTAGTACATAACAGAAGTGTTTTAACCCTCCTTTGGATTATGTTCACTATTCACAACGTTTTGATCTAGTAAGATATGATATTGACTTCGATGCTTTGTGATTCTTTTCAGAACAATTAGGAGATTGATACTTTGATAGCCTTTTTAAAATTCTTTTTTGGGTCCATTCAAATATGCGGCTGGCTTCTCCCTTCAGCTCCAAGCATCTTCTCTTTTTCTCTGTCTACAATTTTTTGACATAGATAAATGCAGGTGTACACATGGATATCAAACAGAAAAGAACAAACGATATCAAACATCCAAGTACAGAAATAGACTGTTCCTCTCTTGCCCTTGATCGCTACCATTTGGTACCAAAACAGCTGGGGCGAAGATAGCAATGGTATAGGTGAGGGAGATGAACCACCAAAACTGATAAGCCAAAAGGTTAGAAATTTGTCTTCATACAACCACAAATGTTGCATACATGTTTTCATACCAATGCACCGAGGTTATTGTTTTTTTTACCTTTTTTAAGTCTGCAATAGAACATTCCAAGAATACAAGTTTTTTTCCTATGTAATTTGACATGTTAATTAGGGGATGCTTGTGCAAAGTGAAATCGGTCACATCACATGCCATGCACATGCCTAATTATTGGGGCAGGTGCTGCTCAAATTTTTTTTTAGATGTAGGGCTGCGTGGTAAGATCAAAGAGGCATGCATCCATTGCATCTCCCAGTTGACCTGTGATGGTCAAGAAGCGTCTGCATGACCCCAACCAAGATTTTGGTTTGGTCTCGAGCAAAGTAACCCGGCATGTTTTTTTTTTCTTTTCTTTTCTCTTTTCCTTCTCTTTGTTACCTTTTGTTTTCATGTTTAATTCAGTCATAGCTACCCACAGGTTAGTTTGCCCACTTTTTTTTTGGTTACAGATCAGAATGTGGTGCATGAGGGATTGCATCATGAATCTGAATGACATCAGATGGCAACATGTGTGTTTTTGCTTGTCAATGATGGCAAGCAGATGGGTAGCAACACAGATGGTGTTTTGGATTGGATCTTGACTTGGCATTTGAAAACTGCATTTGTGTGTTTGTAGGTTTTATATGATTAACTGCAATGTCAAGACTAGTCCACCAAAATAACATAGTGTAAAGATTTCTATCTTGACTGACTTTGTGTTATATATTCAGTTGACATCCTGTAGTCCAAAAAAAGGAGGAAAAGTCAGATGAAATCCTCGCATGGAATTCCAAATTGTAGGTATTCTTTCTTGACCGACTGCTGCTTGCTGTTATTTACACGATAATCACCATCAGTCACATTCTCTGCATGATTTCTAAATCCTTCAGCATATTAAATAATATAGTGCAACCGCAGCTGGCAAATTAGAGACATGACGCCTTGCCTTTGGCCTAATCATGTCCCAACGACAGCAGCGTTGCAAATTGGTGGACAAACAAACCAGAACAACCCAGTTCCATGGACAGCGATGGGCAGCTAGATGAAAAGGGAAGGAACTACTTCACATGCTCACAAGGTTGCGTGTGGAGGGCGGAACAATACCGGACGCTACAAAAGCATCACCTTGAAATCACAATCATAACCCAACACACCACAAAACAAGTGTGGCTGAATACATACATTTTTTTCCTCGAGATAACTGCTATACATAGCCTCTCTTCTTGTCTTGGTGTAGAGCTTTTCCTTGGGCAGTTGGACTATCGATCCGTGGCTTGGCGAAAATGTTATTTCGAACGCGTAAAGGGTATATCATGATCGACTTGCACTATGTTATTGCCACCATGAGTCTTAACTCGCAAGGGATAAGCTGTGCAAAGGGACAGTGTGATGAGTTGTTTGCTTCTTGCTGAAGCCAGCTCGGATCTGTCTCAATTTCCAAATGGGAAGGGCCTGGCATTTGCACACGTCCACAGGCCCATCGCTGCCGCGCTCTCTCGTCCTCGTTGCAGCACCTGCTGCTTGCTAGCTTGACGCAGGCGACCATGGCAGCGACGCATGCATCAAGCAGTTGTTCATGTCAAACAACAGGTTTAAACCAAACCATGGTCCATTCCATCATACATAGCTCACACAGAGCAACAAACAGCAGCAAGGTTCGCTCCAAATGACACACGAATACAACACTGGTACTGGTGCCTGAAGGCGTCTGATCGATCGGTCATCAGATGAAGGTCCAGTTGACCAGCATGAGGGCGAGGCAGTGTGGCGCCCCATCGTCGCCCAGCACCTTCCACGCCACCGCCTGCCCGTACGACGCCTGCCGCCCCATGCTCGACTTGCACACCCCGCCAGGGAGGTATGCGAATCCCTGGTGAGAGGAGAGGAGAGGCAGCCAGCCAGGAGGTTTCAGTGTCACAGTGTCTTGATATCATACCACCGGTCAGAAGCATAGTAGATGGATGCAGTACGGTAGGTACAAGTACAATGCTGATTGTAGATTACCAGCTGGTTCATGATCTTGGGGAGCTCTAGGAACAGCGCTTTCTGGCCCTCGTCGTCATCACCGAGGACGGTCTCGAGCGGCATGTCCTGGATGTTGATCAGTGTGGTCTCCAAGATGTCCAACCCGGCGCCATTGGCAAACACGAGCACGGGGGAAGCCTGCACAACAGCCCAACGTACATGCACTGTGTTACTTTCCGTAACAGCTGGTGCCCTGCTAGATTTCACTTCACACGGGTAGAACGATGAGAAACGTGAGGGACAGAGCGTAAAACGTGCGAGCGGCACTAACCTTCAGGGAACAGCAAAGTATCGCGTCACTGTGGTTCCAGAAAAGATTCAGGGGAGACTCTGCGTCTTTGTTGTCCGACCAGCGCATCTCCCCTCCGGTATGAACCCTGAAATTATGAAACCATCAAGTACATCTGATCTGAAACCGCATTTTCATGACATGATTCCAGAATAGGCAACTGAAGAACATAATACAGAGGATTCCAGCACCGATGAAATAAGCAAATACTAAGATGAGGAAAAGAAAATGTTCTACCTATAGCTCCTACTGATCCACCTAGCAAGTGTTTGAGCCTCAGGGGAGCCTGGTGGATGCTTCATTCCGATCTGTGGCCCAATGCAGCGGGAAGGAGATATCGCCAGGGCGACCCTCTGAACTGATGTCATCACAGACCTGACATACTGCCTGGCCATTGCTGCCACGCTTTCACGGAGATGATTCTCGAATGAGAACTGGAAGGCAATGGTCAGCACTGATCTCACGTTGCCAACATCAGGCACATCTCTTAAGGTATGCAATGCTCCACCTGATCCAACCTCAAGGGCAGATGCAAGATCCAGGGTGCGTGTGGCCAATGGCACCTCCTGCAATTTGAGTGTATACTAAATAACCAGTGGGACGTAGACAAGGTACCACTCAAGGAATAACCTATATAGAACACATACACTAACCACTTTCCCGTCCAGTGGTGTTACACGGAAGCCAGAAGGTAGTAGTGGTGTATCATCAGTAAAAGATTCATCAATAGGTGCAAAGACAAGCTGTGCACATGCACCTGGAGCACTGTCATCAACTCCACTGCAAAGCTGCAGTAACAGATAATATACCACCATCAGGAGAGTGCAAACAACCATGAATCCTAATCCACGAAACGAAATTGAACAGGAAAAAACATGTACTTGCAACAGTAGCATATCCTGAGATAGAAGAGCCTCATCGTGGCTAAAGCCATTTCCTTCAAATCGAACAATCTCCAGGGACTACATTTCAGAAACCAGAAGTCAGACGAACATTCATTTGTTGCTTAAAACAGCTGAAATGGCTTAAACTAATTACCTCTTCATGGTCTACGGTTTCTGCAAGGGGTAGTATAGCCTGACTACCAATAAACTCACCACCCCTTAAACCTGGGACGGCATATGGGCCAGTCCTCAAAGAGGCAGCAGAATAAGCATCTATACTCAGATCAGCCCATTGAGAACGATGCTCCCTCAAAAATCGCACAAGTAGAGCAGGTGGCACATTCTACAGTATCCAAAGAAATACAGTAGGCCAAGGCTATCAAGAGAATGGTCCATATATTACAACAGCAATGAACTTAAAAGGAACTGGATCGAGTGTATGCACCGACCTGAATTAGCATTGATGCTTTTGCGCACATGATGCCACCCCAACCAGCAGAAGAGAATGGAGAGGAGCTGACATGGAATCTACCAGGTTTGTTTTGAGTTGATCTTACTGATATTGTAATATCCTCTGAGCCTTCACTGCTCAACAAAGACCAGCCATCATCTGGAAAGCCACTCACAGCATCGTTGAAGCCTCTGCAGATTTGATCTCAGTTTCAGGGCTATAGTAGACTGAAGCATGGACTCATATACAAAACAGTAAAAAAATTGTTATGAGAGCATGGGTCAATTTAATATTTTCCAAAACCTGCTGAGCCTTTGACAGAAGGTTCTCATAACAGCTGGCTGGCGCCCAGCACCATACGGGATTTCACCACTTGACTCAAGAGCAATTTGCCTTATGTGTCGCATTGCCTACACATAAACAAGTACATGACAAAAAAATTGCAAAATCATGAATTCTTACAACAACAACCAAGCCTTTATCCCAAGCATGTTGGGGTCGGCTAAAATCATGAATTCTTAAGTACTAATAATTTTCAAAGTGTTTAGCCACAACAAAAATATAACAGTAACACGTACTGCAACAGTCATCTTCTGTGCCAGGATCTTTGGAGATTCATAGAGTGGTCTAAGGACCTCAGGAACACTCCAAGCCTATGGGAAAAAGTTGGAGACATAAAAAAGTCAAACATCACTCAAAAAATGCACATTTTAGATAAATTTTCAAATGAATACTCATCAATCTGGAAGCATTGTTGCTACTTACATCCAAATCAACATGATCTACAATGTAAATCATGGAGCCCCCTCCCTCACATGGTCGAATCAGATAACCACTGGGAAGTAACTCGGCTCTGATAAAGTTTGGATTGTTCGGTCCACAAGGACCTCCAGTGGACTTTGTCAAAGACCTTTCACAGACCTACAAGAATAGGACAGTGCGATGTTGTAATCACTACTGCAGGTAAGTAGAAATATAGTGATCGTGCAAAAAATGGCAGCCAAGCAACATTCAACCTGATGTTAATGTTACTTACTTCCTATGGTAAAAAGGAACAATCGTATAGCACCATAATGAAAAGGTGCAATCATAAGTTGAATAAAACAGATTGAGCCATGCAATTAACGAGAAAGAGACCATCAAAATTGACAGCAGGTGAATCAAGGACATAAGCAATACCACAAGGCCACTGGTGTAACGGAGTGTCCAAAAGTCTCGTGGTTCTGCCAGAGTTGTTGGTGCATAAGTCTACAAATTAAATGAGATGGCTGTTATCAACTAAAGCATAGTAATTAGTACAGAAAAAGCACACGGGAAACTGAAACTTCTGAGCAAATATATACCTGCATGTAGATTAGCTCAATCGTTCCACCGTTACCCGTAGGGATAACATGCAGGATATCAACACGCCGGCAATCTCGATACCACGATGCACGATCCTTTAGGATCTCAACGACCTTAAAGGAAAATCATTAAGGTCAGTTTCATATCTGCACAAGGGAGGAAATAGCAAACTTAACAAGAAACTACATACCTTTGTGGGCTCAAGGCTCACAAGGCCACAAGCTCGTGCTGCTACGCCACTACAGTTGTGCGAAACAGCAATGATTCCAATGGAATCCGGACCAGGCTGTGATCAGTATCGCGTTAGAAATAGTTAGGAATATAAACAATGTGTGTTACAGTATTGTACAGTCTGTATAAGTACATTACCTTCATCCCAACCATTTGCACCCAGTTGACAGCAGTTCCAGTCGCCTTGGACATGAACTCTGCCAGGGTCTCCTCAGCAATGGCGAGTAGCCTGCACAAAAGCAAAATAAATTTCATGGGGCCGCCATAAAACATGCATAACCTTTGAAAAGAAGAAAGGAGTATGTTTTCCAGTTACCCTGCTGGGTTGTTCGCGTCCCTTTGCGGGGGATTTGAAACAGGTGGGTTGTGCTGTAGGTGGTGCTGACCACTTGTCACCACAGACTCACAGCTCGTGTCTGTGATGGCTACAAAAGGCTGCAAAATTATAAGCACACGTTAATACAAGTAAAAGAATGATACAGTTGCAGAAGTAGCAAATAACAACAATTACAGATATATATATATATAGGCAAGTAATACTGTCACAGACGATTGAATCATGACTTAACACAGCAGGCTATGCATCGTGAAATCATTTCTAATACCAAGCCCACATGATAAAGAAGAGAAAGAGAAACTTCACCTTGTGGAGTTGATTCCGCATGAGCCCGTTGTCATTGAACAGACGGGACACCTGCTTCTGCAGCCGGTCATTCTCCTCCATCAACAGCTTATTCATCGCGCTTAGCTTCCGGTTCACAGTTTGCAGGC
Organism: Neostapfia colusana; assembly: GCA_030760725.1. NCBI lineage: Eukaryota > Viridiplantae > Streptophyta > Magnoliopsida > Poales > Poaceae > Neostapfia > Neostapfia colusana. Next base: position 103,141,415 of record JASWHV010000010.1, read on the forward strand.
GCGACGACTCTTTGCGCTGCTTCTCCCGGCATCTACCAACGACAAGAAAACACTGTTCAGTACTTCAGTAGCTAACAAGTAAACCACAACGCAAAAATATTGGCCTTTAACGCACAAGATTACGTTTTAGTTGTCGATTGGCAGAAAACAAATAAACAAAAAGGCAGTGATGCGAAGCATCCCAGAAATATTCTCGTGTAGCAAGAAAGGGGGGTCATTGTGCAAGAAGGAAAAGGTGCGGCAAAAGAGACAAACAGCTACCATTAGTAACCGAAATAAGTGAATCAATGCCCCATTGAAAGTGATGTGTGTCTGCATCTACGAAGCCAGGTTAAAAAAAGAAAGATTTAACTTCCTGAGCACATGGTGAAAAAAGGTTCTTTGGTACCAATCACAAAAACTTTTTAACCTTCAACAGTGGCAGCGCCCAAGGTGAAATCCTTTGACCAAAATGTGGTGTCCATATGAGCCTAGAGATTAGGGAACAAGATTACAAGAACGGCACCACTGAGGGGGGAAACGATGGAAATCGAGTCGCTTAGGTCCCGGTGTAGGGCCACTTGAAATCGAGATAAGCTGGCCTGGGCACGTTCTTGAAAAGAAAAAGGGAGAGGTGGACAGGATGGACCTCACCACAGAGTGCAAACAAAGGAAACAAGAATTTGAATCTAATCATTGGTACCACAAAAGGTAACACATTTGGAGGAACAGATAAACCAGAGATCTCAGTAAGAAGCCAGACCTGTGCAAGTCATACAGGAGATCCAAAAATATTTGACACATCCAAACACACCCGTAAATCTGCCAAGAACCGACTCCCAATCCATGAACCAGGGAAGGAAACAACCAAAATGAACCCCGAGCAGGCAAATCGTTCAGGGCATAGTCGCGTCAAAAAATTTCTCCTTTGTGCACAAAGAAAAAAAGTATGTGCGCGAAGAACGGGATAATCCCCCCCAAAACGCATATAAATCTGACAAACCCAGCCGAGAAGAAAGGGGGGGGGGCCTCCTTTCCTGCATTCCCTGCAAGAACTCGAACCGGTGGCGCAGATCGCGGTCGGGGGGGGGGGGGGGGGGGGAGCGACTGACCTGCGGTTCTGGAACCAGACCTTGATCTGCTTGGGCTCGACGTTGCTGAGGACGGGGTGCTCCCTGATGAGCTGCTGCCGGCGCAGCGAGGTGGGCTTGGGACACACGCCGTACACGCGCTCCAGCGCCTCCACCTGCTCCGGCGTGTACCGGACGTACTTGCCCGCGTCCACCTGCGGCGCCGGGGCGGGGGAGAGCCGCCGCCCCCCCTCCCTGCTCGCCATCGCACGAGCCGGGGGGAGACGAGGGGACGGAGCCACGGCCAAGGACGCGCGGCGCGTCATGGGTCGCCGCGACGAGCTCCCGGCGTTGCCATGGCGGTGTGGGTGTGGTGTGTGTGGGTTCGCTTCTCGGAGCTGGGGGTTTCGCTGTCGCTGTGGTGTGGTGCGGAGGAGGGAGAGAGGAAGCGGGCTGGCTGGCTGACATTAATAATGCTTGCACGGGACAGTCCCCCACTCCACTCTCTCCGGTCCGGCAGCAAAGGAGCACAGTTAATGTGGTCTCATCAGACTGCAGAATTTAATACACCTCCTCTTCGAATTGAACGCATTATAATCTACTATACTATATATGAAGCTGTTTTGCCGGCTGCTTCCTTGCTCCGAAACTTGAATTCTTCTGTCGGCATAGCATAGCAAACCCGTTTGAACAGAACAGAGCTACACTGTCCGAAACATTTAAACTTTTGGTGGAGCTCTCACAGCATCACTGGCAGCTTTAAGCACAATGCAATGGCAGTAGTGTAAAGTTCTCCGCCTCCCCTCCCCCTCTCAAAGCGAGATTCTTTTTTTTTTTGCCGTCGAGTATCACTAACAGTGAAAACTTTTTACAAGTTCTGTGAGCTAGGCGTTCGCATGGGTTCTTCTATCCTTTTCAAGGTTACTTCGGTGCTTCGTGTGGAAAGAGAGAACATAGCAAACCCCTTTGATGGTTTGCGACAGCCGTGTTTATGCTTTGTCGCCGCCGGCACTGCACCTGCACCGGGCATACATAAAACGAGGCCGTTTCGGAGCAGTCAAGTCGAAACGGATTCATCGGGAGTACATGCACGCGTTGTGGTCTAGGCTGTACGCGGAGGGAGGGGATCCGGGTGGGGTGAGCTGGCCGCCGCATATGGCCGCCGGAGAGCGCGTACACGGCCGGCGGCGACCGTCGTCGACCGGCCGTCGGGTCGGGAGGGCCTCACGGATGTTCTTGGCCCGGCCCGGCCCGGCCCATGGTAACCACGGGTTCGCCTTCCGTGTTGGGCTGCTCGGTCGTGGCCCAGATCCTCCCGCGTTCCGTACGGCTGTTCGTTCGCCCTCCTAGGGTTTCCGGGAAAGTAGGTGGCTGCTGGCTGCCGGCTTCTCTCTCTCTGCTCGTCGGTTGCAAGGTGACAGCACGGGAGGACGTGTCGTGCATGCGTCGTGACGTGACCTTCCTTGAACTGGGACTGGGGACGACGGCACAGCGTATCTATCCCCTGCTCCTGCTGCTCATGCTGCTGCTGCTGTGTTCAGTGGCGCAGTGCGGCGCTGGTGGTCAGCAGGAAGGAGCAGCCTCTGCTTCCATCCATGGCGGCACGTGCTCGGGTAGACCAGGGACGTGATCGAAGAAGAAGAAGCAGAGAGAGAGAGAGAGAGAGAGAGGTTGCTGTTCCTCTGTGCTCTGCTCTGTGCCTCAGTGTGTTGGATGGGATGGGAACAACAGCAAGCGTAGGGCTCCCTTTGCTCTGCAGGCAAGGCAAGGCAAGGCAGGGGTGCGTGCGTGCGTGCGTGCGCGTCGCCGCTCGGCTTTTTTGCAGCGCGGCCGCGGCGCACGCCATCAAAGGCAACGGCATCCGTCCGTCCGTCGTCTCCGCCAGCTCACCCGCAGGCGCAGGAAACAGAACGGACGGACGGACGGTGTCGCGCGCCAGCCTTGCTCTGTAGCTGCTGCTCGCGGTGGTGGCGTGGCGCTGCCTGTCCCTGTCCTCCTGCTGCTGCATCGTGTTGCTTGTCAAGTCGCGTCGGGTCGGGGGGCATCACCGCATCAGCATATACTCATATATATAAATGCTGGGAACGAGAAACGAAAAAGATTTGCTCTTGTCACATCGCCTAAATTATTAAAGTTTGCTGTTATCAACACACACAAACACACACACAGCAGCAGGTCACTCCACTCCAAACACGCGGACAATCAGCTAGTAACAACATGCTACAGAGTCTCTGAAGAACTGACACCAAAAACTACTCCATTGTACAGAGATGCAAATAAGCTGAGAGAAAAAGGCGAGACCAAGGGTCCAAGGCTGACTGCAAAACCTGTAATGACGACTCGTCTATGTTTTCTACTGGGGCACATGCTACGACATCCAGTGACACCGTTTTCTGTCGGCCCCTCGCACTTACTGTACAAAACCGTTGCGATGCCTAGCTTCAGAACGGGGGGCTTAACCCTCTACTCTACCCAATGGCCGGCCGGTTCATCATTCGTGGTTATCTGCATCTGCTCGGTTAGCTGAAGTCGCACCGTTCGGAGACATTGGGCTTGATGGTTGGCCGTTGTTGCAGGGCGCAACTCCGTTCCGCTTTTCTTTGTGACTGGAATCCGAGTTCTCGTCCTTGTCTTCTGACTTTGAGTTAAGAAACCGGCCTCCGGCGCCCCTGGCTCTTTTCAGGGCATGCTGATGCCGTGACTCGTGGAGGTACGGCTGCACAGCCAACATGTGAGTTAGTTAGAAACAGTGAACTTAACTTTCCTAAGAGAATAAACACTCCTGTTATTTTCGTTTCACGTGCTATCAAAGTGTAAGAAAAACACTTGCAAACACATTTCTACAAGATCATCTTAACTTAACTCGGCAGAATGTAATAGTTGTGTTACAGTAATAAGGGATTGCATGTCCTTCGCTCCTTTGTTTATACAAGAGAAGTCACGATACCAACAAATTCAATCTGCTCCAGCTTAAAACTAACTTTCAAATACTAGAGACAACGTTGTCAATGTGTGGCATCCAACTTGTACTTTGTAGTGCTAGTTCCTAAATCCTAACTGCCTTTTGTGGTAAACATTGAAACTTGGCAAGTTGAAACTCTGATAGGATGGGGAGATTGAAATAGTAATGTTCACCAGAACATTTATAGTACGTGGGGCAGGCTGGTCCTCAAGAGGAAGTAGGTAGAGTAGATTGGACAATTCACTGGATTATTTGCTATAGCATCATGGACAGAAACAGCTAATTAAAAGTACCAAGTCATATGGCACCTGCAGAAGGTAGCTACAAGATTTACCTTGCGGCCCTTGATAAGCTTCCTTTCAGATTCAGCTTTAGCCCGAGACTGACGGCGCCTTAATATTGCGTTGTATTGCTTCGCATTTACATATACAGGCTCTTCAATTGCATCAGTAGGCAATGGTAAACCAGCCGGATGCATTCCGACCAGCGGTTGATGCATCTAAAAATCATATCAATTTTGTTAGCTCCAACAGACCAATCTATACAAAGAATGATAATCGCATTGGAAGGTCCACAGTTACGGGAATCTACTCCAATTAACTATGAATTGATAGCCCATACTAGCAGCAGCCACACAGTGATATGTTAAGGAACTATGTAAGAGCTTACTATTGGCTGTCCACCATAGGCCGCATAAAGGCTTCCATAATATGGGTCAACATTTGGGTATGCATATTGACCCTGCAGACACAAAATGTGAATTAGCCAACACTGGACGTAACATATTCCTCAAAATTCTGCATGAATGTTGATATAATTTTGTAACAAGAAAGCATTTTAAAGGACAAAAAAAATTACACAATTTTCCAGTGAACAGCTAAGAAACTGCTATGAAAATAAACCTTGCTCTAAGAAATCATTAGCAAATATTCCAAAATGAATGTACCAGCAAAACATATGTGAGGTAACAATTTAGACTATAAAAAGGAACAAACATATTTTTAGCAAGAATCTAGTACCAATGTACCATCCAGGAGCGTGATCACAGGAATGTATTTAGTGACGGCAGTACAAGAATGGAAAGTCATATTTCAGATGGTATATAAGTACTCTGCTTAGCATCAAATAGTCTGAATTAAACAAGAAAATTTCAGACGTCGTTCCACCGCAGGTAAATGGCTTAGCTTGTCCTCACCACTTTATACAAGTTTTCCTCTCGCGTGTTAGAAGCAGGAGAGGTGATGTGGCACCCCAAACGGTATTTCTTAGACATTCACAGTGGTCCATCCTCAACTTTTCAAAACAAGACAGAAACGATTGCAGACTAACATTGAAATCCAGTAGAACTACAACTTATCAATAAGTATAAGAAATAAGAGACATACCGTTGCATGCCCCATGTCATGAGGCACATAGGTTGCCACATAATCTGCTGACGGTGTGCCCACCATTGTTTGACTACCTGAACTAGTAACTGAGGTTTCTTGTTGGTCGTCAGGTTCAGCTTGCTTCTGCTCATTCTGTTGATGCTGATCCTCAGCTCTGTGGTCACCTGCCCATGGAAGCACGTAAAAGATGAGAAATATACGCTTGATTTAGATGTCCTTATTTGTTTAAAAAATATAAATCATATTCACGCTCATCATTCATCATGCACTGACAGATAACATTTTTTACATAAGTAGCAACTGATACGAATTCAGCAGGGATCACTTGACAAATTTCCACCAGCTATAAATTTGTTCACGGCACCAAGTAATATACGATAAAATGGCATCCTGCCCATTATTGTTGACTAGTTGGTGGCACAAATGCCATTGTTTGCTTCAATAATGGACAATATGTAACTGCAAGTCTGCAACGCATATGAGCATGCTCTCTGCTAGAATTCAAAAAACACCAATGGCTGTACTGCAGCTCACAACCAAATATCACCCTAGACCATAAAAGGGCAGCCCGATGCACGTAGCTCTTGCTTGCGCAGGGTCAGGGGAAGGGTGCGACCCAGTTTGGGTCTTTTATACGCAGTTTTTTCCTACATTTTTACAAGAGGCTATTTCCAGTACTCGAACCCATGACCTTATGGCCACAAGACAACAGCTTTACCGCTGCGACAGGGCTCCCCTTCATCGCCCTGGACCATAGTGCTACATTTAAACATTAATGACACAGCAGAATGAAGTATACCTGACACAGTACCGACAACGGAAGTCATGACTAATTATCTCTCGGGGCAAAAAAACTAATCGAGATCACACAAGGAGCAAAGCCAGACTCAATAAGAGCTTTCCATATGCTTCAGGCACATCTCCAGCACTCCGTGGGTGAAGGACACTGAATTTTTCCTGAAAACAAGGCACAGCGAAAACTTGTTAGCAATTTGCGTATGAAGCACACCAAAACTTTGCCGAAACGAGTGTAACGCATAGCCTGAAATCCATAAGGTAAGTTGGAAGGAAAAAAGTCAATGTTCAAACTAAACTCTGAATGCAACACTGGAAACTAAAATTTGAAAGGGGTAGCAGCAGGCTTAGCCTACCCCAACTAGCTTGGGACGAAAGAGGCTTCCTTGTTGCTGTTGTTGTTGCTGCTGTATAGCAAAAGGCTAGAGAATCTGTATCTACATATACAAACGCGAGAACACGTGCGCAGTCGCAGAATATTAAGTGGCAAAGTATATTCGTGTAGCCACCCACGGTTGTGAACAAAGATTACGGCCCGTTCGAAACATGGGGATTCCTGCCAGATTCTAACTTAAACTGAACTTACAACGTTCCGAACAGGCTGCGAATACGCTCGGTGGCTGGCGAACCGCCGGAATTCCCAATCAGGAGGCGGTCCCGGTGACAGGGTACACAAAAGTAGGGCACGAATCCGCAGGCAAGCCGGACGGCGAGGAGGCGCGACTCGTACTCGATCGCGCACAGCAGCGCCGGTCCCGAAACAGGGGAACCCCGTCGGGGCGCGCGAGGATTGCAGATTAGCCACCAGCGGAGGAGGAAGGGGAGGGAGGGAGGGACTGACCTAATCCGTCCCGCGTCGTGGCGGATCTCCACCGGCGCCCGACCAGACCGCGGCGGGGAGAGGGCAGTCGAGGGTAAAGCGGCGGCGGCGGTGGAGGGTAGGAACGGTGGCCGGCGGCGAGGCGATGGCGGGGGCAGGGGTGTGTGGGGCGCAGGGAGGTTTGGACCTCAAATTCAGAGGCGGCCGCTTGGGTTGCCTGCGTCGTGGGGCTCCAACCCGAGACCACACGGACGAGACCCGTCTGACATGGCGGGGCCCGCGTGACGTGTGGCCGCGGAGTCCCTCTCTCTGTCGCGCAGCCACTCGTCGTCTTCTCCACCTCCTCTGCTCGTCTTCTCTTCAGTGATTCAGTCGACGTCACCTCTCGCTGATGCATGATTGCCCAAGCTGACTGCAAACAAGTCGGGCTGCAGTTACAAGTTCACAATACGATTCATGCAAATCCATTCCAAGTAATCTTAACGTACTGATTACAGCTACATGCTCAAGAACAGCCTTATTAAGATCACTTGTACAAACCACGATTACAGTTCAGCCTATCAGATTAGAGACGAATGCGTTGAATAGTTCCATCAGATCGATGGATATGACTGTCAGTTCAGCTGCCGCCGTCGACGGCCTTTGCAGCGGCGTCAGCGCCTTCCTCCACCTTGGCCGCGTCGGCCTCCGCGGCGAGCGCCTTGGCCGTGTCGTAGGACGCGTGCAGTCCGAAGAGGAAGTAGTAGGCGAGCAGCGCCGCCGTCCAGATCCCGAACCGCATGAACGACTTGGCGTCGATGGAGCCGAGGAGGAAGATGTTGATGAAGATGGACGCCGCCGGCAGCCACGGCACCAGCGGCACCCCCCACTTTTTGGGCGCCCGCGCCTTGGGCACGCCGCACTGCAGGTACAGCGTGGCCGCCAGCCACACGGGCACCGTCACTGCGTACGCTACCCACCCGCCGCCGCCGCCGCCGCCCGAGCCTACTGACAGCCCCCAGGACGCCGCGGTGGCCACCGACGACGCGATGATCGCGGCGAGGCACGCCGCGAGCTTGTTCCGGTCCGCCCCCGTGGTCTCGCCGGCCACGTAGTAGCGTCGTACGAGGAGCGCGACGGCCACCAGCATGAAGATGAAGAGCGTGGAGATGGACAGCAGGTTGGATAGGATGCCGAGGTCGGTGAAGAACGCGATCGCCGCGGTGGCCGCGAGCATGACGACGGTGGCGTTGACGGGCGTGCCGAACCGGGGGTGCACCTGCGCGAGGCAGGGCGGGACCATGTGCGTCCGCGCGATGTGGGTGAGGTACCGCGCCTGGCCGACGGCGCTGACCAGCAGCACGGTGGTCATGCCCTTGAGCGCGCCGAAGGCGACGACGTACTTTGCCCAGTCCATGCCGGTGGCGGTGAAGGCGACGGTGAAGGGCGCGTCCGGGTCGATGTCCGTGTACGGCTGCATGAGGCAGAGCACGAGGGCGAGCACGCAGTAGACGGCGGTGGTGAGCGCCATGGCGCCGACGAGCCCGACGGGGATGTCCCTGGCGGGGTCCCTGGTCTCCTCCGCCATGGTGCTGACGGCGTCGAAGCCGATGTAGGCGAAGAATAGCACGGCGGAGGCGGCGAAGACGCCGCGCGCGCCGAACGGCGCGAAGTCGGCGGTGAGGTTGGAGGCCCTGGCGCGGGTGAGGCCGGCGACGATGATGAAGCCGATGACGGCGACGTGGGCGATGGAGAGGACGTAGTTGAAGCGGGAGGAGCCCTTGGTGCTCGCCGCGGCGAAGATGCAGATGAGCGCGATGACCGCCACGGCGACGGGGTCCAGCCGCGAGTAGTCCTCCGGGAGGGCGGCGGCGTGGACGCGCAAGTCGTTGGGGCGGTGGTCCAGCAGCGTCGCGAAGTAGGACGTCCAGGACCGCGCCACCGCCGCGCCGCCGATGCAGTACTCGAGGAGGATGTTGCCGGCGGCGATGAAGGCCACGAAGTCGCCCAGCTCCACGCGGAGGTACGCGAACGACCCGCCTGCGTCCATGTCCGTTCGTGTTGAGGCGAGCTAGGAGCAGCGGTAGTACTAGTACTAGCAGTAGACGACTTCACTGGTAGTAGCTATATATAGCAGTGACGGACGGATGTACCTGCGACGGGTATCTCGACGGCGAACTCGGTGTAGCAGAATACGGAGAGCATGGCGGAGACGCCGGAGACGGCGTACGAGACGACGACGGCGGGTCCGGCCGCCTCCCTGGCCTCCTGTCCCGTGAGCACGAAGATGCCCGCCCCGATGACGGCGCCGACGCCGAACCAGGCGAGGTCCCACCACGTGAGGTCGCGCTTCATTTCGGCGCCGCTGCGGCCGCGCACCTCGTGCAGCTCCGCCGAGTCCAGCGACCTGGCCGTCGCCCGGTCGCGCAGCCGCGGGCCCGTGTCCAGCAGCGCCCGCCCGTACGCCGACCAGCTCCTGAACGACTCCTCCGGGAACAGGGAGCGCCGGACGCCGCCGCCGCCGCCGGCTGCGGACGACGCCGCCATTTCTGCGCGGATCCTCGCCGGCCGGGGGCAATGAAGGCCCCCCAAGGAAGGGAGGGAGGGGGGGGGGGGGTTGACGAATGGGCAAGGCACAAGCGTGCGTGCGTGGCGCATATGTAGCGGGGGAGCGGCTGTCCTAGGCCGTTGGATCTCCGATCGATGGAGGAGGAGGAGGAGTAGGAAGCTCGAGTGCTCTGGCGGCCGGCGAGGAAGTTGGTTGCGCGCGTCTAATCCGTTTCCCTTTTTATTTCGTAAAGAAATAAAAAAAAAAGAAAAAGAGATCCGAAATCTGATCCGTTCGTTGACGGAATCAAGCGACCTAACAACAGTCCATCCATCATTAGTTAAGATTCGCCATTACGATCGCCATTAACAAGGAGATTCCGTTGCATGCTAGTACAAGTCGAAGGCTCGCGTGTGGGCCTGGGCCGTGCTCCGTTTTTCGTTTCGGGTATGGCTCGAGTTAGGCCGGCCCAGCGGCCTCACATGCGGCCCACTGGAAAGGGGTCGAAGAACTCCGCGTACGTGACGTCTCCTCCAAAATTTCGGCACGCGACTTGGACCTTCTTGCCCTTCCTCCCCCTCCACCCCCCCCCCCACCCGTCATCGGTGTCCCCCAGGCCACCGCCGCGCCGCCGTCATCGACCACCTCGCCGAGAACCCCCCGCCTCAGACTCCACCCCCAAACGCAGGGCCGCCAGTAAGCCCCCGTCATCGCGCCGCCCTCCTCCGCCAGCTACTACCAGGCCCACGCGCCGCCCCTCCCCCTCCCCTCCCGTGGCGAGCGAGACTGCAGGCCGCCGCCCCCGACCCTCCGAGCAGTAGGAAGCCGACCGGCGGCATAGGGTGAGCCCTCCCCTCCTCCTCCTCCTCCTCCTCCTCCCTCCGGAAGTGGCCCCTACAGGGTAAATTCCTTCACCCCTCTGCATCGTACGTACTGTACTACTACTACTAGCACTACTCCGTGTTTACCTAATGCGGTACACTTCCATTCTAGTACTCGTTGTTCGCCCTAATTCCACGAGATCGATCTCACCTCTGTTACTCCCTCCACGACCGCGCCTGAGCCTGCGCGTACCGGCCACGGACAGAGTCCTCCACTCGCCCGGGTGTTCTCCGTACCCGGAGCATCCACCTTGCTCCGTGCGGAGCCGATGGAAGGGTGCATTTTTTTTTTTGAGCGTGCAGTTACCGCGACCTGTGGAAGAAAAAAATGCGGTGCCTTTTCTACGTGATGTAACTCTGCTTCTTCCGCCTTACTGAATTTCAGGTGGTGATGCAGTCTATATAGACCAACAAGCCCCGGGACCTGATGGACCCCGATGAGAAAAAGTTTGGAAAAGGTACGGGTTCGGCCATGACGCGGAAAAGTGAATCTTTAAATTTCCACGGTTAGTTCGCTGTTTGCTGCCGTCCTGATTTGTGACCTCCGTCCAAGTGCTCAAGTAGTATCTCGATAGTGTACCTTAATCCATAAGCCCCTGACCACGGAACACTCATCTGGATACGCAAATCTGGTATCCTGAATCAGATGGCGGGCACAGTGAGACGGAAATGATGTGGAAGTTATCATTTCGTTACCGTTTTCAAACATGATTTATTTATCCTCATCAAACTTGAACTGAATGCAAAAAATAAAAATAAAAAACTTGCAGGACCGAAGGAGCTCACCGGTGCTGACGATCTAATCACCAAGTTCAAACTGCTCCCGCACCATGACTTCTTTTGCAAGAGGCCTTTGCCGCTGGCAATCTCAGATACACATTACCTTCACAATGTTGTGGGAGACACGGAAATTCGTAAAGGAGAAGGAATGGGGCTAGACCAACTAATTCAGAATGCACAATTGAGGGATAAGCCTGCTTATATTGAGCTATTTGATATGGAAACACTGGGGCAAGCGTTCCAACTTCGAGAAACAGCTCCAGTAGATTTGCCCTCCGTAAGACCCTTTCAATCATTCCTTTTCCTTTGTGCTGTTATTGGACTTTTTTCAATGTACTGGCTGACACATTTGTTGAGTCAACACTCAACAGGCAGAGAAAGGTGTGCTGACTATTTCCGGTAAATCGAAATGTGAGTCCAAGGATAAAGAGAAGAAACATAAAAAGCACAAGGACAAAGATAGGGAGAAAGATAAGGAGCACAAGAAGCACAAACATCGGCATAAAGATCGGAGCAAGGATAAGGACAAAGACAAGGATAAGAAAAAAGATAAAGGCAGCGGGCATCATGATTCTGGTGCCGATCATTCGAAGAAACATCATGAGAAGGTCTGTCCATTTCTCTTTAATATTTTCAGATCTTCAGTGGCTCCAAGTTCTGTTCCTTATGTTTGGCAATGTTCATGACTCATTTCAGAAGAGGAAGCATGATGGAGCGGAGGATTCAGCGGATGTGCATAAGCACAAGAAAAGTAAGGTAATATAAAGCTGTTCTTTCCTTTCCGCTGTAATAAATTACCTCATCGGGAAATCTTCTCTGTTGACATCGTTTACCAACATATGACAGCACAAGAGTTCCAAACCCGATGAGATGGGAAACGGACTACCTAGTTAGATGCAGTTTCCTTGTTAGTTCTATCGTGAATCCATGTAATCTAATGCTAAAAGGTGACTCCAAAGGCTCATCAAAACCCTGACCAGAGGTATATGCTTCTTTTATTTGCTGTTTCATTCAGTTTTCCCCGTGTAACTTATCTTAATTATAATGATGGTACGGTACATGTATGGCATTTATATCTTGTCTGTACTGTTCTTTGTCTTTTTTGTGATAAAATGCAGATGCATATGATCCAGATAGATGTGCATTGTTAACTCGTGCCTTTAAATTGAATTTAAGCTCTTGTATTTATTTATTTATTTGTTTGTTTATTTGTTTGTTTTCTGACAAATCACTGGAACAGGTTGTCTCAAGTGGCAGTGCAGACTTGATTGTTTCATCAACATGTCTTATTGCATGATCTAGATTGATCTGGCATGCATGCACATCATGTTGTAGTTATAGTCTGTTTACTGTTTGGATTTTACCTATGTCTGCTTAGAGCCTTGGACCGGGTGACTAGTGCCAAACATTGTGTTGAAAGTACTTAATTGCGACACACATTGATGGTTGGTATGAAATATTCTTGCGTCATTTATGGCTCTTAAGAATCTGTGTTTTTTCATAACCATCGTGATTATGAAAAATGTGATGTGCCAAACAACTGCACTGTGGAAAACTGTCTGCTAACTGAGAGCAATGTTGGGCTTTTGTTTGCATGCACAGTTCGTCATCAGACTATCTAATCCCCGCTCTTACGTGAATGGTGCAGATGTCATGAGTGGATGATAATCATTTGAAGCTGTTTCGGAAGAACAGAAATGACCGTCCATGCTGAACCTGGTTGTTCCCACAACAATGATCCCTGGGAAAGCCTGATGCGTAGTAGAGGAGTAATCCAATCGATGTGCCGTGAAGGGTTTTGTTCTGCCCTTACCGAAAACGGTGGTGGGAATGTTTCGAAGGGACGTCCCATAACTTGTAATGCTAGGGCTAGTGCACCTTTTCAAGTTAGGTTTCCTGATCGCGATCGATGTACTCAGGAGGGTTTGATAGATACGTTTTCGTATCTTTGGGTGTGTGTTTACTAGGGGTTGATAGATACATGTAATGTCATTGAGCGTGATACATAACATTGTGTTTACCATTGATAATTGATTTGGCAAGACCGATCTCCGTCTGGTTGTTTTAACATTGTTGCAACTGATGGCGCATGGTAAGGTCGTTCGGGCGTGTCCAGTATTATAGGAGGTGAAAAACCTCATATGCTTGCGTTCTCATCATGGATAAGAACTGGAATCGTTTGCAGAAAGTTAATCCTCGGACGAAGGATTGTTTTGCGTCTACGGCCGCGGCCCGGACGCCCGCTTGGACCTCTTCTTCTTTTGGCTTGATGGTGTGAAACTGTAACAACGCTTTATGAGATTGTGTGATTTGATTGTACGACAAGTTTTGCAGTGAAAACCATTCTGATAAGTCAGAATTAACTCGGCAGCTTGACTTCTTTTGCTTTCTGTCCAGGTGCCCAAATATGTTTCGTTTGACAGGTACATTATTGTTCCTCTCTTCTTTGTTAATTTACTTGTGAAAATTCATCTTTATTTCAAATCTCTCATGAGTATGTTCACCTAATGTTATTGTTATATATCGTGAAAGCACGAATAAAGAGGCTTAGCAACCGCAAAGAATGAACTGGGAACACTTACTGGTGACACTATTTATCTGTCAAATGGAGGTCCAAATTGTCAGGCTCACCTAGTTTCAAACGGTTCCTGCTCTCTTTTCAGGGTACATTATTGAAAACTGTAATGGCAAACAAACAGTGGAATACACTCACATCAAGGGTGAACTAAAACATTCCCCAGATACCGACGCTAGCAGCCATCTCAAACGATGTGCTCAGCCAAGGCTAGGATCTTGAGATGCTTCTTCTTTCTGAGCTCATGGGGCACAGGACCAAAGACGCGAGTGCCAATCAGCTCGCCTTTGTTGTTCACAAGGACTATAGCATTGTCGTCGAACTGGATCTCACTGCCATCATTGCGCCCACGCTTCATGGCAGCACGGACGACTACACCATAGACCACGTCTCCTTTCTTGACCTTACCACGAGGCTGTGCTTCCTTGACAGATCCAATGATCGTGTCACCAAGCCTTGCTCCTTTCTTCCCCCGCAAGGACTGTATGCACATAACCCGCTTGGCTCCGGAGTTGTCCACAACCTTGAGGTTGGTTCTCATCTGGATGAATGTTCTGATTTGCTGAAAAATGGACAAATACTTATGTAAAATATCTTATTCTTCTTCTTGATAACATCGATGCTGAGACACGTGCATTTTCAAGAAAATCATATATTCAAATAGATATATTGTTAGCTTTTCACCTTGATAACTTCTTTTTTTTTCAATAACTCATTTACAATACCTAGTCTCGCCTGGTTTTCAGGAAACTTGAAGCAATTAAGAAATGCAAATACATCATGGTGTCTAAAAGAGTGATTTGTTATTCTACTATCTCACAGTTCCTCAGTAGATAATGCCAGATTAAGGCAACAGAAAAAGGATTCAGATACAAAATAAAGCTATTCAACTAAGCTACATGAAGCAAATTAACTGATAGCCTAACAAACATACTGGATGAAGGATAACGAGGAAAATGAAACACTGACACCAATAGTCAATTATGGAATTCAGAATGCCAGTCACAATACGGTTGAAAAGAGAGAAGACATTGCTTTGCTGGCCAGCAGTTATTCGAAACAGTAGGTATATGTATATGCTAGCTCAAAATATGCTTTCCCTTGAAAGAAGCTTGTTGTTGAAAGAAGCAGCTAACCTGACTGATGGCATCACATTGAGATGGTCGCATCACTGTTTCAACAGACGGGTTAACAGCTCCAAATAAATTGTTTCCAACGCTTCCCATCAGAGTACGCCCCACTGCATAGATAAAAAAACAGCATCAACCTATGACATCAATTTCTTACAGCTTGACATTGGTTTAAACGCACAGAACCGGCGATTCTAATTCAGTAAGCAGTTAAAACTACACAACCTGATCATGACTCACAGGCAAATCATATCCACATAAATTACAGCAGTTTGCCACAAGTCAAACCGAAATCATGAAAACATTGTCGAAACTTAAACTGGCTAGTAAGGTAAAATCACACCTTTTTCCTTGGACCAGCAGCATCTACCGCACACTGCTCACTAGAAATTTTTATTTCTCTAAAGAAGCAAAGAGTGGCAAATCATATGTCAAACAACAGTGCAGCCTGGTTGTATAATCTAACAGCGTACCAACCGAATCCTTTTCACTATTTGAAGGCAGATGCTGACAACTGCAATATGGCTCTCCTACCGTAAAAGTGCCCACACATGAAATGGAGCCGTAGAACTTTATACCAGTAATCACTGTGAGACTAGTTGAAGTAGGGTACCTGACGAGCATTTTGACCTCAGGAACGCCGCCATTTCCTGCTGCCCTGCTCTTCACCCAAGCTTTCCTGCAACCGAAAATTGCGCACCTGCTCGTTAAACTCGGCAGGACAAGGAGCCTCGCAGCAGTACCAGTAGAATCAAACCCATCATCACACAGAGACTTGTATGAAGAAAAGAAAAATAAGTTTATCCGTTCGTAAAGTGTAGTTTTTGTGGCAGCGGAGACGAATGGAGACCGCGGATGGACGGTGTAACTCGCACATTGACCTAGGTACAGGGAACGCAGGCGGAGCCCGGCACCGGCGTCTGGAACGAGAGAACCCTGGTACCGTACCCAGACGGGACCTCCTACTCGACGGCCTCCGACCCCGGCAGGACAGGACACCGTTCGCGGCTGCGCGGGCGTGGAAAAAAGAAGGGCGCCGAGTGACCACCGACGGGCGTGCGATGGCGGAGAAAAAGCATCAGATCAGGGGACGGAGGGGTTGAAGAGACCATCACCTTCTCGGTTGGCGGCGCGTGGCAGCGGCACAGCACACCCGGCTCCGGCGTTGCGGCCGCGGCGGCGGCGGGGACAAGCGAGACGGAGCGGGGAGCAGAGCAGCCGGTCGAGTGAAGGAGGGCGAAGAGGGCCGGGCTTCTTGTTTCCTTGACGTAGTGGGCCGACGCGGCGCTTAGGCCCATCAATACTAACACCGGGCCGAGAGGAGGCTGCGAGCGGCAGAAAATCACCTGTCGGCCCGGCCCACCACGGTACGGGGAGACGGGCCCGACGTGTCGACACGCGTCCGGGATACGGGACCATTCAGCGGCCGAAACGTGGTGCCGCCAACTTGGGCGGTAAACAAGAGGAGGGGGGCTGGCTGGCGTTGGTGCACGCTACCGCCTTTCCTTTTCCGTCCACCGATCATCGTCGTCGTCATCGATGCCGGCGCCGCCGTACTACCACCGGTCACTGCAACCACGCACACTAGTACTTGCACAGAATCAGTACTCTAATGAGCAGAAAACATGCTTGCACACTACGTGCCAAAGCTTCCTGCTTTTTTTTCCACTGATTGCGTGCATGCAAATGAGCAGAGACAACCGTGGAGCGGAGGAGGTAGCGCAAGATGGAGCGGACCGCCTGCAAGCGCCCGCGCGGCCGCCGGCGGCAAGGACCGGCACAGCAAGGTGGTGACGGCGCGGGGCCTCCGCGCGCGACCGCCGCGTCCGGCTCTCGGTGCCGACGGCCATCCAGTTCTACGACGTCCAGGACCGCCTCGGCGTGGACCAGCCCAGCAAGGCCGTCGAGTGGCTCATCCGCGCCGCCGCCGCCGCCGCCATCCACGCGCTCCCGTCGCCGGACTGCTCCTTCGCATGGCTAATTCTTGGTGGTAAGAGGTTGTTTTCTCAGAGAATTTGTGTCATTTTCCTTGACAACGTGGATAAGTAAACAACCCCGCTGTTACTGGAAAAATATGAGAGGGCAGAATGGATAACTGAATGGTTGTGTTGTGAGATCAAGATAAAAGTCTTCTCTGACATTATCTGTAAAAAACTTCACTCCCCTATCAACATCATTATGCCTGCTGCTTGCTGAATATTTCTTCTGACAGCGTGTTGTGCAATCCTCACTCACTAATGTTTATCTTGTTTTAATTTCATTCAGAGTTAGGTGCTGGACCAGGGCCAAGGCTGACTACCATAATCGAAGCCTCAACACACAGAGTTGTTTGGGGGGCTGCAAGCTTCAGAAAGATATGCCGAGGAAGCAATGTGCCGCAAAGTCAGAGTACGACATCGATCGAGCTAAGAAAAGTCTAAACGACTAGCAGCCGTACGCACGCCAGGCCACGTCACCCGGCCGCCGCCTACGTAGCATTGATATATACATACAGATATGCACACACGCACGCATGTTTCAAGCATATCATCCTACCTGTACACACACACGTGTCGTCACTTACTGATAATATAATTTGTCGTCACTGCCCGTGATACATGCATGGGCTCTCAGCTGGGATAAGCAGCAGCTAGCTCCCGGCCCGGCCGGTTGCCACTACACTGATCAGTCATCCGGTTGCTCACTTTTGTTTTCTTTGGTTTAATTTCGCAAGGTCAGACAACGCAAATGGCTAGATCTGGAGGATTATCAAATACACAACTTTCACTTCAGTTATTACATGTCAACTTTCAACTTTTGACTAATTAACTGGAGGGTACTTTGTAGTCGCAATCCAAGCATAGGGCAAGTCAAGTTTGGGAAGCCATCCATACGTACGACACTGCTGGCAGCATATATATATATATATAAGGTGGTAAATGCAAACGTGAAAGCAACTCATATCGATCCCGTTTTGATCGATCCTAGGGGACAATTAGTCAGCTAACAATTAGTCAGATGTATATTTAGATCCTGAACTACATATTCCATCCTTTTTTGAATTATGTGATGTTGAACTAACCAACGTCAAATAATTCGAATCGGAGGGAGTAATTGTTAGTATAGTTTCCTTCAGTGCCACGTGTTCGCATTTGACTTTCTAGTTGTTAGTATGGACAGCCAAACATGCAGGATTTCGTGAGGTCAGAGCTTTCGAAAAGACAAACATAATATGCATTGAAACATGCACATATATATATGGTGTATAAACTAATAATAGAGAAGTGAATTATCAGTACTAGGTGGTTGCTGTGTTCTTCCTTATCAAGCTAAACTTAGAAGAAGAAAAAAAAACAACTAGCAGTGCTCATCGTCCAAACAACCACCTATAGCTTCACAGGATTCCTACGTTTTTTCATTCAATCATATCATATTCCTATTTTTTTTCTATTCCTACGAATTATCAATCCTGCCGTTCAAAGAGGCAGTGGGTTATCATGCACGGTACGACGGCCGAGAAAAAGTCTTCTCTTTGGCAGCCGCGCTATAGCTCTCTCTCTCTCTCTCTCTCTCTCTCCCATCAATCACCTGGCCTCCTATATAGACCCCCGTACGGAGCCGTACTTGCATTGTGGCAATCAGCATCGGATCAGATTTCAGAGTAAGCTCGAAGCTAGTAAAGTAGTACTAAATCAGCTAGCTAGTCTAGTCATTCAGTGTACGAAGTTCAGCTGGTACGGTAGTGACCGTACACGTACGTACGTCGTCCGGCCGGCGGCGGCGGCGGCGGCGATGGCGAAGGTGGCGTCGCACGGGGCGTTCCAGGGCGAGAACCCGCTGGACTACGCGCTGCCGCTCATCATCCTGCAGATCTGCCTCGTCCTCGTCGTCACCCGCGGCCTCGCCTACCTCCTCCGCCCGCTCCGGCAGCCGCGGGTCATCGCCGAGATCATCGTACGTAAGCTAGCACACCGTACCGGCCGGCCGGCCGCCCTTTTGCTCGTCGATCGGTCTCCACATACCTAGCTGGTAGCTTTGCATATATATTCTGCAGCAGGCAGGTGGTCGGTCTTCTTTGGACTGTCGACGATATTGTACGCGAGAGCCCTGCCGCGGCCCCCGGCCGGCCGGTGAGCAGCCATAATGAGCATGTCCGTTGCCGGCGACTAGAGCCCTCGCCGGCGCCGCGCACCGGTGACATGCATGCAGGCACGAGAACGCGCATGCACGCATGCATGCATGCAGGCGACGCTTTTATGTTTCGACTGGAGCATAAGCTGATAAAAGCTAGAAATGGCCCACGATTGTTGGCTTGGTTGTGTGCAGGGAGGGATCCTGCTAGGCCCGTCGGCGCTGGGCCGGAGCACCAGGTTCCTGCACGCCGTCTTCCCGCCGGAGAGCATGACGGTGCTGGACACGCTGGCCAACCTGGGCCTGCTCTTCTTCCTCTTCCTCGTCGGCCTGGAGCTCGACATCTCCTCCATCCGCCGCACGGGGAGGAAGGCCCTGGCCATCTCCCTCTCCGGCATCGCGCTCCCGTTCGCGGTCGGCATCGGCACGTCCTTCGCCTTCCGCGCCGCCATCATCAGGGACGACGACGTCGCGCACGCGCCGTTCCTCGTGTTCATGGGCGTCGCGCTCTCCATCACGGCGTTCCCGGTGCTGGCTCGCATCCTGACCGAGCTGAAGCTGCTGACCACGGACCTCGGCCGCATGGCCCTCTCCGCCGCGGCGGTCGACGACGTCATGGCATGGATCCTCCTCGCGCTCGCCATCGCCCTCTCGGGCTCCGGGTCCCCGATCATCTCGCTCTGGGTGCTTCTCACGGCGGCCGGCTTCGTCGCCGCCGCGTTCTTGCTGCTCCGACCTGCGCTCGCGTGGATGGCGCGACGGTGCCGCGAGGGCGAGCCCGTCAGGGAGGTCTACGTTTGCGCCACCCTCGCCCTTGTCCTCGCTGGCGGCTTCCTCACCGACACCATCGGTATCCACGCGCTGTTTGGGGGGTTCGTCGTCGGCGTCGTCGTCCCCAAGGACGGGCCGTTCGCCGGAATGCTCATCGAGAAGGTGGAGGACCTCGTCTCGGGGCTCTTCCTCCCGCTCTACTTCGTCTCCAGCGGCCTCAAGACCAACGTGGCCACCATCAGCGGAGCCAAGTCGTGGGGGCTGCTCGTGCTCGTCATCTGCAACGCCTGCGTCGGCAAGATCGGCGGCGCCGTGACCACGGCCCTGCTGGTCAAGATCCCGATCCGCGAAGCCGTGACCCTCGGCTTCCTGATGAACACCAAGGGCCTCGTCGAGCTCGTCGTGCTCAACATCGGAAGGGAGCGCAAGGTCCTCAACGACGAGGCCTTCGCCATCATGGTGCTCATGGCGCTGTTCACCACCTTCATCACGACGCCCATCGTCATGGCCATCTACAAGCCGGCGCGTCCGTCGGCGCCGTACAAGCGCCGCACCGTGGAGTGCGCCCGCGGCGACGGCGAGCTGCGCGTGCTCGCCTGCTTCCACTCCAGCCGCAACATCCCGACGCTGCTCAACCTCGTGGAGGCGTCGCGGGGCACCACCGGCCGCCGCCTCGTGATGTACGCCATGCACCTGGTGGAGCTCTCGGAGCGGTCGTCGGCGATCACCATGGTCCAGCGCGCGCGCCGCGATGGCGTGCCCTTCTTCAACAGCGCCGACCGGGAGGGGCGGATGGTCGTGGCGTTCGAGGCGTTCCAGCAGCTGAGCTCCGTCAGGGTGCGCGCCATGACGGCCATCTCGGACCTCGACACCATCCACCGCGACGTCATCGACAGCGCCTTCTCCAAGCGGGCGGCCATCATCGTGATGCCGTACCACAAGGCGCTCCAGCACGACGGCTCCTTCCGCTCGCTGGGCTCGGCGTACCACGCCGCCAACAAGCGCGTGCTCCGCGAGGCGCCCTGCTCCGTCGCCGTCCTCGTGGACCGCGGCCTCGGCGGCCACGCGCAGGTCTCCGCGCAGAACGTCTCCTTCTCCGTCGCCGTGCTCTTCTTCGGCGGTCCCGACGACCGTGAGGCGCTCGCCTACGCCTCGCGCATGGCGGAGCACCCGGGCGTCGCCGTCACGCTGGCCAGGTTCCCGCCGAACCGACCGCACCCCGGCGAGGAGAGCGCCGATGACGAGGCGGCCGTCGAGGCGTTCAAGGCCAGCGTGGGACCGTCGTCGGTGCGCTTCGAGGAGCGCGAGGCTTCGACGACCAAGGAGGAGGAGGTGCTGGAGACCATCGCCGCGCTGTCCAGTCTGAACGTGTTCGTGGTGGGGCGGACGCCGCCGACGGCGCCGCTGGCGGAGATCTCCGTCGTTCAGGACGAGCTGGGTCCCGTGGGAAGCTACCTGGTGTCCCCGGCGTTCAGGACGTCGGCGTCGGTGCTGGTAGTCAAGAGGTACGACCCGGCGACGAACCCGAAGAGCAAGAGGTTCGACCCGAAGGCGACGACGCCTGAGGAGAAGGAGGAGGAGGACGTGCTAGACGAGGAGACGGGGGGCACCGCCACCGTGGCGCCGAAACCGTGGTCGCCGACGAGTGACGCGGCCTGAGCAGCTGATGACGACGCGACGGCCACCTCCGCGACGATCGACCGAGCTTACGTGCTTCTTCTGCAAGCGAGCGAACGGAGCAGGGCATGCGTATTGTAGCAACTAGCAAGCCAATTAACGCGTGCAAACCAAAGTCCAAACTATGTTATGTTTTAGCGTGATCAATAAAATTATCTGCGTTGTATTGAGATCTTATATACCACTGTGAATACTTTATAAAAAATACTCTTTCTGTTTTGATTAGTTTAGTTTTGAATTATTTGATGCGGGTCAGTTAAATTTTAAACTGCTCCCTTGTAAACGTCAATTAATTCAGAACGTGGAAGTAATCAACATCATGAATGCAAGACACAGGTAAACCAACTTGAAGGGGGAAGGAGCGAACCGTGAACCTCCACGTGTGCGGCACTGGAGCCTCTTCCCCCCATGAACCGCCCGCCGTTACCTGAGCCTCGCATGCATGCATGCATGAGAGAGAGATTAGTTGTGAACGTGATCTCGAATATAATTGCCATTTCTGCATATATGATGGAGTAGAGAGATCAATCGATGAAGGCAGGCGGTTAATTATTGGATGCTGATGATGATTACCAATTTGTTGTGATCTCGATCGAACTGTGTTGCCATCTCGATCGCTCGGCCGGATCGACAGCGCGCGCACCGCCGCCGGCCGGCCGGCGGTAGGGGGATGATGATGTCCCGCGGCTCGGGGGCACGAAGCTGCAGAAGATGTTCGGCTGCGGCTACCACCACCACCGGACGCTGAGCATCGACGGGCGCAGGGACAAGTTCGTGAGGCTAGCAGCAGATCACGACGTCGTCGACGCGGCGAGCCCTCCCGCCGCCGCCGCCGCCACCATGGAGCACGGCGTCCTGCACATGGACAGCTACTTCTCCGGCCACCCGAAGAAGATCCGCGCGCGGTCGATGCGTGTGGCCGCGGGCGTGATGAACCGGTCGGAGCAGCAGCTCAAGAGCATCGGGCTGCTGGTGTTCCAGGAGGACCTCCGGGCGATGTCGACCAGGGTGTACGACCCGCAGGACGCGTTCCTGGTGCGCATGAACCGCCTCTTCATCTTCGCCTGCATCGTCTCCGTCGCCGTGGACCCGCTCTTCTTCTACCTCCCGGCCATCATCGACACGGGCACCAACACCTGCATCGGGTTCGAGCGGGGCCTGGCGCGGTTCGCCACCGCCGTGCGGACGGCCGTGGACGCCTTCTACCTGGCGCGGATCGCGCTGCAGTTCCGGACCGCGTACATCGCGCCGTCGTCGCGCGTGTTCGGGCGCGGCGAGCTGGTGGTCGACTCCGGCGCCATCGCCGCGCGGTACCTCCGCCGCTTCTTCGCCGTCGACCTGCTGTCCGTGCTGCCGCTGCCGCAGATCACCATCTGGCACTTTCTGCACAAGCCCAGGGGCGCGGACCAGCTGCCCACCAAGAACGCGCTCCTCTTCACCGTGCTGTCGCAGTGCGTGCCCCGCCTCGTGCGATTCTACCCCATCACCTCCGAGCTCAAGCGCACCACCGGGGTCTTCGCCGAGACAGCGTACGGCGGCGCCGCCTTCTACATGCTGCTCTACATGCTCGCCAGCCACGTACGTATGACGTACGTGCGTCAGCATCATCGATCGATTCATTTCTCTGATCTGTCGATCTGATCCATCAATCTATTTGCCTGCAAAAAAAAAAAAATTAGATGGTGGGTTCGTTCTGGTACCTGCTGTCCATCGAGCGTGTGGTCGACTGCTGGCGAGCCAAGTGCGATCACCTGGGCTTCCACCAGTGCCGGACCTACATGTACTGCGGCGGCACCGGCGGCAACATCCAGGGCACGCAGGCGGGGTTCAACGAGTGGCGCACCATGATCCGGCAGGTGCTGATGCAGGAGTGCGCGCCCGTCGACCAGAGCGGCACCGGCTTCTCCTACGGCATCTACAGCACCGCCATCCAGTCCGGCGTCGTCTTCAACAGCAGGCTGGTGGCCAAGATCCTCTTCTGCCTCTGGTGGGGCCTCCAGAACCTGAGCACCATCGGCCAGGGCCTGGAGACGACCTACTACAAGGGGGAGCAGCTCTTCAGCATCTTCCTCGCCGTGCTCGGGCTCATCCTCATGGCGCTGCTCATCGGCAACATGCAGACCTACCTGCAGTCCATGACGCTGCGCCTGGAGGAGATGCGCCTCAAGCGCCGCGACTCGGAGCAGTGGATGCGCCACCGCGTCCTCCCCGACGAGCTCCGGGAGCGCGTCTGGCGGCACAACCAGTACAAGTGGCTCGAGACGCGCGGCGTCGACGAGGACAGCCTCGTGCGCAGCCTGCCCAAGGACCTCCGCCGGGACGTCAAGCGGCACCTCTGCTACCGCCTCGTCCGCCGCGTCCCGCTCTTCGCCAACATGGACGAGCGCCTCCTCGACGCCATCTGCGAGCGCCTCAAGCCCAGCCTCTGCACCGAGGCCACCTACATCGTCCGGGAGGGGGACCCCGTCGACGAGATGCTCTTCATCATCCGCGGCCGCCTCGAGAGCTCCACCACCGACGGCGGCCGGATGGGGTTCTTCAACCGCGGCCTGCTCAAGGAGGGCGACTTCTGCGGCGAGGAGCTGCTCACCTGGGCGCTCGACCCAAAGGCCGCCGCCAACTACCCGCTCTCCACGCGCACCGTCAAGGCCATCTCCGAGGTCGAGGCGTTCGCGCTCCGCGCCGAGGAGCTCAAGTTCGTCGCCGGCCAGTTCCGGCGACTGCACAGCAAGCAGCTGCAGCAGACCTTCCGCTTCTACTCGCAGCAGTGGCGCACATGGGCGTCCTGCTTCATCCAGGCAGCATGGAGGAGGTACCTCAAGCGGAAGGCGGCCGAGCAGCGGCGCCGCGACGAAGAGGAGTACTACGACGACGACGACGCCGCCTCGTCGGCGGTACCATCGTCGAGCCGCCTCACCACCACCCTGCTCGTGTCGCGGTTCGCCAAGAACGCCATGCGCGGCGTGCAGCGGCAGCGGTCGGTGGGGGCGGCCAGCACACTCATCGTCCTGCCCAAGCCGCCGGAGCCGGACTTCGCCTCCATGGACTACTGATTTTTTTTTCTTTTCTTTTCTTGCTGCTAGATCGACACGCACGATCCTGGCTGCCTGTGTCTGACCGACGCCACGAACTTGGTGACGTCATTTGGTACGCATGTATTATGCAGCTATTATGTGTCAACAATAGGCAACAGGGCATCTCTGTCATAAAGTAAATGTTACTCCCTCCATTCTGAAATATATGACGTTTAGAACAAGAAATCTAGTTCAATTTGAACTAGCTTTTTTTTCTAAACATCATAGATTTCTTATCAAACGGAGGAAGTATTTAACAGGGATATACAGTAGTATACACGAGGAATCAAATAAAAATATGGTACAAGAATGCATCTACCAATGGAAGTTTTTATCATACTGTCACCTGAGCCTGAATGAACTGCGCTGAGAAAATTACTACTCTGAGTTCTGAAATGTTGATAGCTCAATCTGACAAGCAGCCAATTCTGTGCACTCCACTGCATCCTGAGTGGCATGCTACATAGTTCCGGTCTGTCAGATGTTTTCTTTTCTTTTCTTTTCTGTCTTGGACGTGACTTAATGATTTGTATAGTCCATTCACAGCAACCTAAATTCAGTATTCCAGACAACTTCAGATATGCTGCACGAAAGCCTTCACCAGCCAGTGATATTCTTTTACTGGATTATGATGCACCACGACAGAAAAGTACTCGTTATTTCAGTCTGTCAAAGTGCTGCATGAACCGTACAGGTGTTGCAGAAGAAAAGTAACGGTGGAGTTCGGCCCAGGTGTTACCATTAAACTTGATCCCGTCTTCATCATGATATTTGGTCTGGTATCAAGCAGATTGGTCAATCATTTCTTTGCTTCTTCTACTGGAGGATCCACCATTGTCGTCAGCAGTTTCCAAAACACAATAGTACTTCACACCATCACCAGGCTTTATATCCTCAAGGTCATACCCTAGCCGATCATTTTCCACCTCCACCACATCAGGTACCAGGTTCCCCGCAGGCCTTTTCATTACCATCACCTCTGGTCGTTTACTCAGGCTTAGTGATTGCTTCTGGGCTACCATTCCTGAACTGTTCCCATTGCTTTCAACGAAGTCTGATACTCTCAACTGCAATAAGATGTTTAGCAGATGGGAAATTTTATGTAAAAATGCATGGTAGTGTTTAAAACAGGACTATTTAATGATTCGCCACACCTCAAGAGGCTTCATGATATCAGCTTCTTGTTCGCCAATGTTTTTCAGTGCTTCCTGAGCTTGCAATTCCATTGAGCTTCTCACAAGCTTACTCAGGAAGGATACGTCATCAGACATAACGCCCAGTCCTTTTAAAAGTATTGAACCCAGCTGCAAGCTAGTCTGCAGGGAAAGGTTGACAAGAGAATAGTGCTCAAATAAATTATTATATTATTTTCACTCTTATATCATGTGCAGCTCAGTAAAAAAGGAACTTAATCCAAAAGGTACCTCCGCATTTTCTAGGACAACGTCTGTTGCGCCTGCTTTCTTAAGGTCTAATAAATGCGAGAGATCCTGGGCCCTAGCATATATCGGGACCTGCCAAAACAATAGTGTTTGTCAATACTTGTGCTCTGTAAGTCACCTTTGGCTTTGGTTTTCATACATGAAATCAGGCAATCTAAAAAACAGCGTCCTTTCACTGAACAGTAACTCCATACTAGTATATGTCTTGACCTTTATTTGCGACGAATAGTACGCCTCCACAACTATAATTCTGAAAATTTTCAAATCAAGGAAATAGTTTGACATATAAAGAGATTTTTACCGCGGTAAAAGCTTGCCTCAACCTGCCTACAGCCTCAACTGTCTTTTCCTTTCCAGTATACATGACCATGACAGCTTTAGGGAAAGATATGCCGGCAGACTGCAGAACTCCTGGGCGTGAACCATCACCATACAGTACAGGAAATCCTGATTTTCTAGCTGACTGATGGCGAGTGAACAAAATAAGCTTAGTCAAACACAGAAGACACATTCAGTGTAAAAACGAAAAAAAAAACAGAAGACACATCAGTCCCTTTTCTAGAGATATAAAGGAAGACTCATCCATTGTTTTACCATTTGTTTTTAATTTTCTCACCTTTACAACGGCAGGATTAAGATCAAATGCGACATATGGCCATCCTTCTATGTCTTGGTCAAGCCCAAACGATAATGGAGCAGATAGAAAATTTGCAAGGACCTACACAAATATGATAGCTCGTGATCTGCTTTAACAACGAAATGACGAAATATGATTCATGCAAGATACCTGCCCCATCTCTCCGAAACCAAGAATTACAATAGGCTCAGTCGCACCATAATTCACTGTCTCAGCAGGTTTCTGTGATAAAGCATCTTATAGTTCACAGAATAAGTCGCAGTAATGTGGACGTATAAAACACTTAAGTTACATACTTCTTTTTTGTCAGATCTCTCATCAATTATTCCTGCTGCCCTTCTGCCAACTTCATTAAGTAATGGAGTTAACGCCATCGACAACACAACAACGATGATGAGCAGTTTATTCAACTCGAGTGGTAGGACACCGAGCCTGTTTCAGTAAATTGCTACTAAGGCTCAGAAACAAGATGGCTCAGGAGATACACATATCAACCATAAAAACTGAGATAAGCACTGACCTGTTTGCCAAAGAAAACACTACGAACCCGAACTCGCCTCCTTGAGAAAGTAGCAGTCCTATTCTTACACTTTCTTGAAGAGTCAGTCCAACCCTTGGCCCTATTGCAGTAATTATCAATGTCTTGATTGCAATAAGGCCTCCCAACAGCGACAGAACATTGGGCCACTCTCGGATAAGAAGCTACATATTATGAGAAAACTCGATTAGATCAATAAGATCAAGATGTCGTTTGTTTAACAGAAAAGTAATGAACCACTGTCGCTCTCAAAGCTAAATCAGAAGAACTTTGAGAGAACTGTCTAAAGAGTGGAGGCAAATGCAAACGGAAATGCAGGCATGTAAGCCTACAATTGTTTCCCATCTGACGGACACTAAAGTTCACCAACATGGATCATGTATTCATATCTTGACTAGTTAACCTGGCTTTCAAGTTGAAAAACAGAAACAATGGGTACCTGCATGTCAATGGAAGTCCCTGTAGTCACAAAGAATAATCCAAGCAGCAAGCCTCTGAACGGTCTTATGTCAGCTTCAATCTGTGTGCGGAAATTTGTTTCTGCTAGAATTGCTCCAGCCAGAAATGCACCTAAACTACATGGTGTGATATGAGGAAGTTTAACAATCAGGGAATAGAAAAATTTAAGGAGCATAATCTGACTTGACTAGCAATTTGAGATAGGACATACTGTATCACTAAATCCCAACTTTTGGGTGAGAAGTGATGTCCCAGCTACGGTAAGAAGACACAGTGCAACAAATGCCTCTGAACTCCGCGAATCCGCAACAAACTGCCAAGAGGATAATTTTAGAATTCAGTGTATTGTAAACAAAAAGTTGAAATACAAAGTAGTTCAGAAATGTAGAAAGCAGCAGACCTCAAAGATACGCCTGATGAGGTATTTCCCACCAAGAGAAAGTATACCAAGTCCACCCAGTGCCTTTAAGCTTTCAGCCAGTAATATTGGCCACACACTTTGCTCCACAATATTCTGCAACAGATGTATAAATGTTAGCATAATATGAATAAATCAAAATTTAATATATTTTGAAAGGCAGTGATGCATTCTCTTGATATTGCGTTCTACGGAATAGGTTTTATGATCTTGATTTGCAAACTTACTGGGGTAGCTAATGAAAGGAAGATGGAACCACATAAATCCTCTAGAAAATTATTGTTTTCATGCTTAAACGGTATTGTATCATAATGACAATGCATATGATGTGCATTTTTTTTGTGAAAAGTGTAGGTTTTATCATAAGTGCTAACCTTTTGCGTACCTGACTCTCTAGCACAGGGAGTATGACCAACAAAGGAACAACTGCAATGTCCTGTCAGCATTAGCAGAATGCATCCTGGAATTAGTACACCATACACTCCTAGGAACATTCATAACATAGGGTAAAGTGCATCAATTGAACACCTGGAGGAGGAGGATTCCCAGTGTAGCTGAACCAAATCTTGTTGGAAGTTCACCTTTCTCAGCAAGAAGCTGCAGGCAGCATTCACAAGTACGTCACCACAAACATCATTAGTAAAAAGTAAAAAAAACTACTGCATGAAATATAAAGTGTCTGCTGATGTAGTTCTGAAACTTTGGGTAATTCAAGAACAGAATGTGCACCTGAAGAACAAAAGCAGATGAAGATAGTGAGAGGGCAGCTCCAATTACTATAGCTTCATCAACACTCCTGATGTTCACCTGCAGAGCAAATATAAAGAGAAGTTCAGTTGACATTAAGAATGGAATATATTTATGGATTTTTTTCGAAAGATCATATGTATGGAATTTTAGAAAATGGAAAAGAGTTTCTCGCCCTCTAGGCTTCTGTACGCAGCCTTCAAATAGTTACAAACTTTCAGCTACATCGCTGATGGTATAGGCAAATATTATATATGTATGGAAAATACAGTAAAACAAATTCATTTTAGAATATGTCTTACCAGATCAGGTTTTGAATCGAAGAGGAACTGCAAAACTTTAGTTCCGATGGCACCGTTTGGAGGAAGCTCGAAGGCGGTGAAAGCAAGAGTTGACAGGAGAACCTTCGGAAAGTTGAAAGCAGTAGTAAATCAGCGTTGACAACGCTTTTCAGCAGAGCTCACATATATGGATGGGGTCAATGAATAAATCAAACGAAGGGCTAGAACAAACGAAGGAACAAATCCACAGCGAGTCACAAGGTCAGGTCAAGAGAACATCATGCTGTCTAATGAACGGTATGCTGAAGCGAACCAAGTTTTTAACATCACAAGCATCAGAACTTGGCTGACGAAACAGCAGGTATATTCATATGTGTGTGGTCAGCAGCACAAGCGTCAGTGTAAGCGTACCTGAGGCAAGCCCATCCCGAAGGCGTACCTCGCAAGAGCCTTGAGGCGAGACAGGGAGAGCTCCAGCCCCATCTCGAACAGCTGCGACGACCAGAAATCAGCGGCAGAGTCCTCGGAGTTTTTTTTTTTTGGGTTACGGAATGGGAAGGTGCGTACCAGGAAAAGGATCCCCCACTCGGACAGAAGCTTGACGTCGGTGATGTTCCTGATGAGGCCGAACTGGTTGAGCACGACGCCGGCGCCGAAGAAGCCGAGGATCTGCAGCGTTCCAGGGGATGGAGAGAGAGAGAGAGAGAGAGAGAGAGAGAGAGAGAGAGAGAGAGAAGAGACGGTTTTCAAGTGAACGGAGAGGAAGTGAGGCGGCGAAGCGGAACGGAGAGGGAGCGACACTTCACCGGGCTGGCCCTGACGACGCGGAAGGCGGGGACGACGAGGACGGTGACGCCGAGGAACGTGAGCGTGTCGAAGCCCAGGTCGTTGATCACCTCCACGGCGCCGGTGGCGAGGTCCACGTCCGTCGCGGCGCGCGGCGCCCGGAGCCTCGTCGCCGTCGCCGGCCGCGCGGGAGTAGGCGGCCATATGAACCAGGCGCGGCGCCGGCACCGGCACGGCCGCAGCGCGCAGCACGCCGAGACAGAGGCGAGCGGCGAGCGAGCTGACGGCATGAGGGCGTGGTTCTGCGCTGCTGCCGCCGCCGCCGCCGCCGCAGCGGCAGCCGCCATGGCGCCAAGGCGAGCGGTGAGGGTGCCAAACTAGCAGCTGGCTGCGTACGAGGACCAGAGGAAGTGCCGCCGTGGCGTGGCGTGTGCCCGCGCGCGGGTGTATAATTAGTTATCCGGTGGAGAAGCGGCTCCGGGACCGGAGGATAAGATGTTGAGGCCGCGCGGGCGGTCGTCCTCCTCTCGCTGTCTCCCTCCCCTCCCCTCGCCTCCCGCTAACCTCCAAGCTCAAAAGCTATCGGCTGATGCTTGTACACAGCTCTATTCATACTTCTGGTGCAATTTTTGTCCTCCCTCCATTTCAAATTATTTGATACTAGCTAGTTCAAATAATTTAAAACGAAAAAAGTATTTACAGAAAATGATGGTTATACAAGACATTTGATTAATGCTGTTCCAATAAATCAAATCACCAGTCCTCCCATTTTTTTACCCAAAACTCTGGACCAAAAGAAAATCATATTGTACACCAGCACCGGAGACGGAAATTACAATGGGAGGAGGGAGGTGTTCTAACTGCACTGTTTCAACGCTCCATATTTTGCAACAATGCAAAATTTAGACACAGTAAAAGAATACCTAGAACAATAAAACCCTATCCCTTTGGATTGGACCCTCCAATCAGTTGACAAAAAAAACATACACACGCCCACCTATCTGCTGGCATCTGAGTATGTACAAGCCATGCAGACCATCCGACAAACCAACAATCGGTTCTGTTCTACTTCTCATGTTTTGGGGAATGAATCTGGAGACCGCTCCTGTTGGTGGTGATCGGTGAAGCTTCCCTTGCTTTCGTCTTCAGAAAGCTTAGTCCTCCCTGTACAATTTTCCTTCACCAGTCTTGGGGCTAGCATGTGCTTTTGAGCAAAACAGACCCCTCCCTGCCTGTGTGCAGAATGGATCAACATATAGCCCAAAGGCACAGATGGGGATTAGAAATGGACCGTTCCGCGTATGCGGAGCTGCTATATCCAGGCAAGAGAGCTTCGGTCATTGTTGGACGCTTGGGGGCGGCCCCTGGTTGGAGTTGGTGGTCTGTTGGCATTCAGTTCCTAATTTCACCGAAATATGGTGTTAAGAGATGGACAAGGAGTAGTGCCGGCTGCCACGACATGCCAGTATCTTATATAAAGCAGTCTTACCTGCATCCATGTGTCCTCGATATGATGCTCTGGAGAGGTCTCGGGTGATGTAAGGGCAGGCGGCAACGGATGAATGAGTTTAGGAACAACCACAAGATCCCTTCCAAGAACCAAGATGGCTCCTGCATTGTTCGCCGTGCCTGTGCGGATACCATGTTAAGGAGCTGAACAACCCAGCTGCACAAGCTGGCTGGAAACGAAATGTGTTCAGATAAGATGGTCTTACCGCAGTAATTAGTTGCTGAGAAGAGAGTAATCAGGTGACCCTGAGCGAAACGCTCAAAGCCATCCATCACACACTCATGTGCTCGTACAATCAACTGTAGGTCATTGTTGTGGCAGAATTCCATCACTCTATCAGGCTGCGGTAACAAACCACGTTAGTTACATTAAAACACAGGGTCCAACAAAAGGAAAGGACTGGAAGGATCAGAGAATACTAACCCCAAAGGTAACAAGACCAGGGCCACGCGCATTTGGCCTCAGTCCTTCTACACTATCATTTTCAGTTGGATCAGACCTTTAAGAATAGAACACAAAAAGATTATGACATCAGCAAAAGATAAATAAGGATCTTGCAACATTAATCTGACAATAGTTACTGAAATGCTGACCATAGAAGATCCATCAGAACAACTGAGCCTGCTTCCATTGTCATTGGCCTTTGAAGGCTCTCAATTTGCTCTACATGGTTGATGGACCGACCGATACCACCATGCATACAAATTATTTTCTTTTCTATAAGTGCAGCCAAAGGAAGCCAATTAAATAACCTGTTCACGCGGTGCCAGGTCCAGATTCCATCCCTCTCACCCTTTTGTTAGAAAACAACAGTTACGTAAGCAAAGGATAGAATGCAGGCATATGAAATAGCACAAATTGACAAAAATAAAAACTCGTTACCATTCTCTCTATGCACTCTATCCGGAACCCAAACAGAGCATTGATATCTGCAGCCTCATGATTCCCTCGAATCAAATGCACATTATGAGGATACTCAACCTGAATTGCACGCACAATCAGATACTCCTTTCAGGAAAAGAGAGAACAATGAAAAACCATTGCTTCAATGTCTCGCATCTTAGTAATTACTACCTTCAGTGCAAGGAGAAGAGTAATAGTCTCCAAACTATGCTGACCACGATCCACATAATCTCCCAAGAAGAGATAATCAATGTAGCTACAAATTTTCAGAAAAAGAAAATAATTACAAAATGAAATCATCAACACAGCTAAAAATATAAAATATTAGAAGAATGCATCGTAACAAACTATCAACGTTAACATCAAACATAATACCAGCAAAATCCAAGACTGAATCATGCTAATCAAAAATCACAAGAACACTCACGCAATGTCTCCAGCCGTTGAAGGAGCACCATACTCATCAAATAAGCGCATCAGGTCACCAAACTGACCATGCAGATCGCCAAATATCTTGATGGGAGCTTTAAGCTGTAAGACACTTGGTTCACTTGAAAATATTCTTTCAGCGCTATCACACAGATCTGCAATCTCATTGCAGTCAAGAAAGAACTGCCTTCGCACGGGGGGCTTCCAACCACGAGGTTTCAGCAGAGATGCTATTACCTGGATAATTGACACAGAATAGAACTATGTAAATTTTGAGGAAAGTAACATAGAAATTTCATCACAGGACAAACATCATCATGTTAATTACTTGTTTTGTAGCAGAATACCATGTGATTTTCATGAATAACAACTCATTTAAGTAACAATTAAGTATTTCCAGTATGTGTTCTCACAGATAATATTATGCACAGCACCATACCTTTTTGGGCACGCTATTAATAGACATTTGTCGATCTAGTAATTTCCTTGCAGCAGTTGCATTCTCAGGGGTGCCATAGATGACCCTTCTTCCTTCATTCTCAAACTGGTCAATTGAGAGCTGTCTAACCATGCTGCCCAAGGCACCCCCAGTTTCGGCTGCTACCACAACCTACAAGAGGAAGACAAGGTAAACGTGCTTAGGACTATGGTTAGGACGTCCGTCAGACTGTTTTACCAAAACTAGACTAGATAATCAATTAAAACAAGTAATTAAAAGTAATTGCAATTTCAACTCACTGCTCTATGGTGCAACCGAACCCCAGGAGGAGGTGTTGAATTGTTTGAAAGAGCAGGATCTGGTTTTGTGAGGCTTAAATTTTGCTTGCCACTTGGTGTAGCATCTGGAGAGTGCTCCCTGTCAGGTGAGGCACCATTAACTTGCCTAGCCTTTACAGCAGCTAAAGTGGCACTGATAGCCTCAGCCTCTGCAGCCGATGCTTCAACCAAATAATCAACACCTTTGCTCAATCTCCTGTGTGAAAATGAATTTTTAACACTTCAATACAACAACAACCAAGCCTTTATCCCAAGCATGTTGGAGTCAGCAATTTTGAACACTTCAATCTATAGCAAAAATACAGTATCAGTACAGGACTGGGAAATCAATGATATGAACCTCTGTCCCTGAATAACGGCATTCTCAGGGCTAATATCAGTATGGATGTCCCCATTAACAGGAGGAGCAACTGGAGCCCCAAGAACAACAGCTCCGTCAGGGGCTGTTTCAGCTGGATGTCCCGATTGTTCATCGCTGTAGGCATATCTATCAGGATCTCTTTGTACATCTGTGGCTGCAGCAACTGCAGCTGCATGGTTAGCTGTGCTTGTTGTTTCAGATGCAGCAAGATCTTCAGCAACCAGGAGATCATCTAGCAACACACCTGTGGAGCAATGGTATTTGATTTAGCATCAACAGATACGATGTTCCTCTAAAGAAAGGGAAAGGGCAGCCCGGTGCATGTAGCTCCCACTTGCGCAGGGTCCGGAGAAGGGTCCGACCCACTAGTTGTCCCAAACTAGCTGGGGTATAGGCTTAAGTTGAAACTAGTATGAAGATATGTGCGTTTGACTAAACTACACATTAGTGACCACTCCACTTAAAGTCGGAACATGTAATGCAGTGATAATTCTGTATTATTAGTTTCATTACCGGCTGGATTTATGTCAATCAATACATACAGTAACTTCCAACATAGGATTAAATACAGGACATGACAATATATAATAAAAATGCAGTGTTGTTTCTTCAGCTCTTGGTAAATTTGAAAACATCAGATTTAATTAGTGATCATCCTGAAACAAATAAATCCAGAATTCTGACAAAACAAAAGTAGGACAGAACTAAAGGGGCAAACAGGACCCATGGGGTAACAGAAGGGGGGATATGTATCATGTATGATACTTGATGTCGGGAATCCGACGAGCTAAGATACAGAAGTGTGTTACCTCCTCGTAAACCTCCATAAACAAAAATCAAATCACCAACCGCAGCAGCTGCATGCCTGCACCGTCGTGTAAGCTCTACAGAAGCATCACCCCCTGCTGCATCCGCACTATATCTCCCTGTCCTTGGAGTTGTAACTACTGATTTGGTGTCGCACCAAACTCCAGCAGCAGTGTCCAACACTGGAAACGTGGCATGACACAGAAAGAAAGAATGTTTATAATAACAAGATGTTACTTAGTATTGACTAGGTTATATAGATTTTCACGAACAACATTGTTAATAAAAGGGTATTTATTGAATAATATAGCATGTAATTGCATGCATACTGTCATCTACAAGAATTATAAGTGAGCCATTTTAGGGTAAATGAGCAATTATCAAAGAGGGACAACACAAGGATGCTCTTTGTAAAGGGAACGGATATCTCTAAAACATCTTTCTGCTAATTAAAACTCAGAAATTGATACCTAAGTGTTGACTAGCCACTAAAATTGAATTATTTTTCAATAAAATATGTCCCATGAATCAACAGTCGAGCACCACAAACTTGTGCTCACCAAATGATATTATAACTTAAAATTTAAAAAAAATGGAACCTGCAACACTTGAGGAGTCTTCTACCATGCGACCACCTCCAAGAGCCCCTCCTAAGACATGAAGGCGTGCATTGACAAAAACCTGGGAACAAAAGGAGATTGCATTACACTAATACAACTAGATCAATCTCATAATTGAACAAACAAGTAAAATGAAGTGTCAGATAAGTTGATAAATTACAGCTGCATGTTGATATCTGGGTGATGGAGAGACACCAGGAGCAATTGCCCACTCCCATCGGCCATCTCTATGTTTTGCAAGACCATAGGCACTAGATAGGGGCTGGTGATAAGAAAAGGACAGAAAGAATATCATAATCTGTGACAAGTATGTTAGGAGTTAGATAAAAGACATTAGACACAGGATACAGCCGTTCCAAGATCAAGTGTAATTACAGAAATCGACATATAGGTCTTTGCTGTAAAATGATAATTACTACATCTGGATTCAGTTTCCAGTCTGTACGCGCACGATTGTTTGACCTTAACTGAAGTTCATTATAG
This sequence comes from Neostapfia colusana, assembly GCA_030760725.1. NCBI lineage: Eukaryota > Viridiplantae > Streptophyta > Magnoliopsida > Poales > Poaceae > Neostapfia > Neostapfia colusana. Next base: position 103,177,152 of record JASWHV010000010.1, read on the forward strand.
GATGTTATTTTATGAGTAGGCTACATGGATCATAAGCTCTTGAAGCTCATGAAAAACTCACTAATCCTATGCCACAAAGAAACGAAATAACTAGGCCAAAACGATTTCCTGTAGCGTCGGCAACAGCATACAATGCTTTTGAAGGGCATATAATCTATGTTTTTAAGGCAGTGAGGCAAGGTAACGCGCCCTGCACCCTTCCAATCACCTAGGCGCTCTTAAGGCAAGGGAAGGTCACGCCATACTGGCCTTATAAACTAGAAAACAGAGCAAGGCAGGAGGAAAAAAAGGAAAAAAGAAAAGGGGGAAAGTGGAAGGAAGGGCGCTTGGCCCAGCCCACTAGGCGGCCTACTAGCCCCCAAGTCGTTCCCCGGTCATGGCATCCCAGGTAGCGATAGAGCACCACTTCTGCAGTCCTCTCCTGTCGCCACCGCTCCACCCTTTGCTCCTCTGCTGACACCATTCCTTCTTCCTCTCTCCACTGTGCCGCCAGCCCTCTTCTCTTTTTGCTCCCCTGCTGAGCTGCCCCTCTCTGCGCGCCCCCTCACATCGACTAGTGCTGCCACTCCCTTCCAGATTGACGGTCATTGGAGCTGCTCGTTGGGAGTGCTGCGCCAGCCAACAGCACTAGCCGACAAGGATGGCGGTGGCAGGCTGGCAGCTACTTCTTGGCCTTGCTGGCTGGTCTCCCTCCCACTCATCCTCCCTTCTCCTCCCTCTCCTCTCTCTTGCTGTTTTTTGGCAAGGGGGCCAGGATGCCATGGGGAACAAAACATGCAATGCTTCTTAATACCATTTATCCAGTTACTAAAAATATTACATGATCCCTTAATTACTTAATGTAACTTCAACTCTAAGAATAGATTCAGGAAAAATTCATAACCTATACACCAAATACAATAAAATTGCAAATGGCCAAACAACCAAATAAGCTTAAACAGAAGTTCACGAGCTTTGCTGCATGCTACAATATAAATTACACCCAAAAATTGAGTTAAACTTACCACGCTGTTGGCATCCCTTCCACCACAAAGCAAAAGAAGACCATCAGAACGGGCACTTGCAGTTGCATACCTGGGCCACATTGCACATACTGCAGTTAATGCGTGAATATAAGGGGGGCAAAGACGACTACATCCAGCAACTTATCAAAAATATATAATGTGAGTGCATATGTTCCTCTACTGCAAATAACTAGAGCACAGTAGGTCATAAAAGATTTCATCTAATGAAATATATATGTATTTGTCAAACAAAAAGAGTTAACAAAAACAAACTTAATGACATTGGGACCTTCTTTAGCAGATTGTAAAGATAATATTGAGTCGATATGACCAAGATTTTCCATAAATACCAGAAAAGAGTAACCCATTTCCACTTCTTAAATAATAATTGCTAGACCACCAACATTCAACAAGCACTGAACTACGAAATTGATACCAGAACAGCATATATGGTAGCATCAAATGGCAAAGAAATATTGATAGCTTCATTAATCATTATGAAACTAAGGTAGTGCAGATCAAAAAGTAGTTACATCAATGTATATGGCAATGTCATGTTGCTTAAAAATTGCAAGATTTCAACTCAAAAAATCAGAAGATTGTTAACAAATTAATAAACTAATCCAAAAGGCAGATGTTTTCTTGTTACTTTTTTTTACATACTTACATGCATGGTGGTGGGCCTTCACCTTCCGGTTCAAGTTTTCTCCATTCATATGGCTTAGCCGCAGTATCAAGGGCCCATACATCAGCCAAGGGCCGCTTTCCTGAAATATTGGCGTTCTCTTACTGTCAACATCAGTTCGGATGGAACAATATGCAAGAGTAACTACAATCTAGCGTCGGTAGACACATCTTACCATCATTGCCACCAATTGTCAATAAGAATCGCTGCCCAACCAAGGCCATCACATGTCCATACCGTGGACCAGGACCAGGTCCTTGAACCACCACTCTACAAATGACATAGAATTCTCAGCAGATAGCAGTGGAGTAAATTGAACTTCAAATTAGAGTACACTAATCACCTGTGCCATCGTGGTTGTTGTTGTGTAAGATCCAGAACATGAAGGTCCTCAGCAGATAAGCCTGCAGGGCCTATTCCACCCTGAATGGCAACAAAACAATGGGGAAGGGAAGATATTTGTAGGTGAATCAGCACTTGTCTGACAATAAAATTGACAGGACTACGCTAGGTACCTGAATGACAACCATGGTTCCAACAGCAGCTGCTACATGGGCGGCTCTTGGTGAAGGAGGTTCACCAAGTGGAGTAAGCCTGGCAAAATGTTTGGACAAACAGAACAACTAATTAATACTAGAGCATCATGCTACCAAGAAATCAGCAGGATTTAACAACTTATAGAAAAATGAAGACGTAGAATCCATGCAGCACATCATAAGTAATTAAGACGATTTCTAGAAGACCATACCTGCTCCACTTATTTGATAATACATTGTAACAATGGACATCAGCGGTGGCACCAGCAAGACCTGTGACAAGGACATCAATAAGGAAATGAGCGCTATGTCTGAATTTATTAACTTTTGCATCCAGAGGGGACACAGTACTGTTCGGACACCGACTAGTGCCATCCAACATTGCAATATGGTTTTAAGCTGTCTGTATGTTACCAAGTGAACCCTCTACCTCTAGATGCTCTGGCTCACAGAACTTGACAATGTCTAATAGTAGGCTTAATTCTCTATCGTTATACTTCTGAAGTAGTACAATACACCTAAAAATAACTGCTCACAGACTACCCTAGGGCATGCTCTGATCACGCCGCAAGTTTGTATAAGCATTCCAGTGTGAAGCAAATAAGCAATTGAGTGTTATTTCAACACACCATGAATTCATGATTCTAGTGCAACAAGCCGACAAAAGGGTGGGCATTAAAGAGAACAATAATGAGCTTCCTGTTATCAACACAAGAATTTCTCCGAAGTAACTGGGACACAAAGTACTAGAGCGCAATTATTCATAACCCAAGGTTAGCCCTGGATCCATCAAAAGGCACAACACGTGACCTCCAAGTAACAGCTGCAAGTATGAGTTACAAATGACGTAGCGCCTTTACGTTCGACGAGCCATAATTATGATCAAAAGCTGGTAGTGTTTCTAAATTCCTTGTCGGTATTCGATTGTAACCCTACTCCCGCGAAAACCAGCAGAACCACCCAACAGCCTATACACTGAGCTTGAGCGCTTCACTTGTTGATGAGATATCGAAACATCGAAGCCACAACCTCCCTAGTTACTTTCTACGCCGAATGGAACAGTTGTATCCCACCATAGGTTTACCGCCACCTGCACTCCGGAGCAAGATTATGTAGGAAATGTCTGACTACTTATCCAATCTTCTTCGCATTTTATCTCTTACGGACACAGACTGCAAGGCAGTACCCTGCAGTACCTACAAAACTATCTCAAACAAGAGCAGGTGCGGGTTAAAAGGGGGGGCGCGTACGGATTCCGGCGCTCCCAGCCGGTGAGGGCGGCGTGGCTGAGTTGCCCTCGAGCGCGGTCGCGCCACCGAAGAGTACGAGCCGCGGGCCGACATGCCCCGGCGAGCCCTCCGCCCCTGCCGGCACGGCCGTGAGCGTGTGCCCGCAGCGGCACCCCGGGCCGTCGTCCTTCCTGTCCATGGCGGCGTCGACCGCCGCGTACCCCGGCGCCGGCCTGGGCCCTGCGGGCGCGGAAGGGGACGCCGAGGGGGTCTCGCTCCCGCTCCCGCTGCCGCCCCGCGCCGCGGCGGCGTCCGAGTCGGAGTTGTCCGACTCCGTGGCCATACGCGCGTCCACGTCCATCGCTGCCCCGGCCCCTAGGGTTTTGGCGCGAGCCGAGCGCGGGATCGGCCCCACGCGCGCGCGCGCGCGCGCGGCCACGAGGCCGGCCTGCGGCAAGCCCGGGCCCTAGCAGATGGTCGGTCAGGCGGCGGCCGGCATCCAGGCTGAGGTAGATAAACCCTAGGCTCGGCCGCTCGCCGGCGGCGGCGGGGCGTGGTGGCGATGCGATGCGCAGGGGCGGGCGGGCGGGGAGACGGACGGATGGAGGAGGGATGGGAACGGGAATAAGCAAAGGGAGTGGAGTGGAGTGGGAAACAGAAATGGACAAGCGGGCGACGTGCAGTCCAGTGCAGTGAAGTGTGGGTTAGTTTAAAAACTCAAATGAAAAAAAAAGAGATACTCCCTTTGTTTTGAAATAAATAATGTTTAAAACAAATAATCTAGTTCAATTTTGAATTAAATTTGTTAAGAAACAATACACGCCACCAGAGCAACATAACGTCGATTCTCACTGAACATGCAATTCAGCAAGGCTGTAAAAAAGTACAGATAAAAAATCTTGCCAACAGAGTTAATTCGATAAAAAGTGTTCCACACAGTTGAAGAACTGCATTTCATCCAGTTAAGAATCTGCAACAACGCTACAAACATGCCACCGGATCAATGCGAAGAGGCCAAAAAGAAAAGAAAAAAACCAAAGTAAAGGCCAATCACTTCTTCTGCTTCTTCCCAGGCTTCAGCTTGACAACTTCATCTATGTATAATATGCCTTTCCCCTTGTACACTTCCGGAGGTTTGCAGCTCCGAACGGCGCCCGCGAAATTGTGGACTCTATCCTTGTCGATGCCGGTGCAGCATATGATGTTGGGCTTGAAGCAGAAGACACGGACAGCGGGCGGGGCGGTGAACTGCACCTCATGGCTGTATCCCAGTTTCAGAAACAACTCACGGCCTTGCGACTCGGACCTTGCTTTGAAGCCAACCCCGACAAGCTTCAGAAACCGGAAAAACTTGGCTTCCATGGCAGTTGGAAGAAAGGTTCAGTACTGGTGCCTGGTTACACTTGACACAAAGGAGAAGAGAATTTAATCAGCAATCATCAGAATATGAAACTGAAGTATGCATGATGTCAGTATCAAGGCGATAGCAGTAATAAGTAAATGTGGCATTCATTATATATATATATAAGATATAGGAAAGGACATTCTTCAGTCAATAGTTCAAGAAACACAGTAAAATAAATCACAACGCAAAAGAGCCCTCCCTGGTTCAAATGAATGGCAGATCCGACAACAAAATGAAGCCATGAAAGTACAATCTTATCGCAAGTAAGGTACAATGAATAAGAATCACGATGAGTTCAAAGTTATACAGTGAGGCAATAATCTGGTAACAGAGTAGCAAGGCTCTGCGAGTAGTTTGCTAAACACTAACCAACAGGTTCCTTACATTATTAGCAGGTGTGAAAAGCAGATGAGCAGACAGGCTCACTGCAGGAACCCAATGATGGGTCGTGATCTATGGCTGAAGCAGCGAAAGGGAAAAAAAATCACCAGACCTGACACAGATTCGGTGATACTGATATTGAGCTGGGCATTGCAACATAAAAGTTCTCCATTTCTCCTCCCACAAAGACAACGACATAGCAATATTTCCTCTGATAATTCAAGTACTAACCAACAGGGCGACCGCTCCATCCCCGTCCCCGCGCAGGGATCGACCCATCTCCGCAACATGCGGCCTAAATGCCAGGTACAAAAGGAAGGATCTTTAGAGGATTGGGTAGAAGGGCTCACCTCTCACCTGGAGAAGAACGAGAGTTCTGGCAGCACGAGACGGAGCCGCTGCTTGGCCGAGGTCGCACGGGCTACCGTGCTTTTCTGCGGTGCTGCCTGCGATCTGAAGTGGCGGCGGGGTAGAAAGCCAGGGCGGCGGCCGTCTGGTGCCGCGTGAGGAGGACACAGGTGAGGCTGGAAGGTAGGCCCGCCTGTACTACTGCATCCGTGTGTTTCTCAGGATGCTCGCTGTTTACTGACCTCTGTACCTAATTTTCCATTTCTACATGTCAAATTATGGTCGATTCGATGTGATTTCACATCTTGAGCATTTGATCATTCATTCCGATTTGAAGTTTGCTTATGGAAAGATCACTTTAAAAATGGACCAACTTTGACGCTGTAACTTTCATCACGAACAGACCCAAAATGCTTGCAGTGTCAATTGACTTCCCAGTCGAATTGGTACAAGAAGTTGGATAAAAAAACAGTAATTTTGCCAAGGCAGAATACTTCAGAAGCACGGACCATGGGTAGACCACACAGACATACAACAGAGTAACAAAATACAAAACCATGACCATGTCGCCATGTCCGTTATTACATTACCAAGTTCGAGTTTTGAACACCAAAAAGAGCATCAAACATACTATCAGTTCATCACCAACAAAAGCCAAAGTCCTGACTGAAACTTCAGACTGGTCCAAAGGTTCAGGATTTATTCAGGAAACTAAGTCGGAACCTGCTACCGCGATCTAACAACGGTAGCTATTGGAGTTAATTTTTTTCAGGCACGGGTTGTTCCACTCACCACAAGATCCCACAAACATTGTAGTTTCAGGGACAGTTAGGCAGCGAGAAGAAAGAACCAATGCTAGCCAAGAATGATTTGCCTACCGACAACCCGGCCTCCGGTCATGCTTTCAGGAGGTCGCAGCAGCCCTCAGAGGCTGCGGCCCACTTGAAGGGGTTACCGGTCCCATGCTCACCGTCCATGATGCTCGGGAGCCGGGTGAAGAAGGGAGTCCTGAGCTGATCGAAGCTGTGGCAGCGATCCACGTCTTCATGAGCATACATGCTTGACACCTCCGAGCTGGACAGGCTGGAAATGCTGCTTGAGTTTCCCAGTTCTGACTGCTGGATCTCTGAACTTGAAGATGCAGCCAATCGCATTAGCGGGTTGCTGACAGTTGTCTTGCCTCCTGCATCAGCAACCTTCCCATTGGCCTCTTTCTTTGTGTTGAGGAAGCGCCCACCAGAGCCTCTTGCACGTCGCAATGCATGAAGATGACGTGACTCATGGAGATATGGCTGCATCATCAGAAGAAATAGCATGAATCATAGAAGACGGCAGAATAAATGCTGCATGGCATGACAAATATAAAACCACTAATGCAAAGGCTTTGATGTAGATACCCTTCTGACTTTGACCATCCTATTTTCCCTCTCTGCCTTGGCACGGGCGCGGCGGCGGCGAAGGATGGCCTCATATTGTTTGGCATTCACATAAATCGGGGCATCAGATGGCATATTCACTGGAATAAGCATACGCTCGCCAGGCTGCATGCCAGAAACATAAATGGTGGAATTTATGAGCAAATCATAGGTATTCTATGTATAAACAACAGCATCCAATACAGATTTCTTTGATGTATCCTCATGACCACACAACAATTCAGGAATATTTACTCAATAAAAAACTCAGGCTAACATTAATGAAATAAATTGCACCATGCTAGCAATGACACCTAATTTATCACAAGTTTAAGTAATTCATGGGTTATTCTAATATTTATTTTATTTTTTCTCAAGGCAAAATATAGTGACAAGCTTCTCTTATTTATTGCTGAAACAGATTGTCATTAAGAGAACAAAATATATAGTTAAAATGCTGAAGCGCATATGAATTTCTTGTCCATAAAAAAAGATCCAACACGATTAACAATAAAACACAATTTGGGAAACAGAAAATGGAAAATAATTATTATAAAACATTGGTGAATTGTCAAATTCAATTAACACTGAAACTAGGGACTTTTCACATGGGTTGATTTAGTGATATTTTGCCACAGCTACAAAAGCAGTAATAGACACTCTGTAGATGGCTGATTTGAAAAACTAGAACATACCAGTGCTCCCACTCCATAAGGAGCAAGCAGGCCATAGTGCTGGTCAGCATAAGGAGTTTTAGAGGAAACCTGAAACCCAGAAATCAGTCATCAATCCGCTCCAGAGCGTGAAGACGCATTTTACTCGTAAAAGTTGGTAAGTTCGACTGTACAACAAGTTTAACCACAAAGAAGCTACCATCATTCGTATGCATAAACAAAGTAAATGAACAATCATACCATTGACTGACCAAGACCAAGCTCATAACAACCACTGTATAATGAGAACGACGATTGCAAAGCAACAGATGCAGGGTGATCAGAACCTTTGTCCCCTTTACCTGAAGCCAAATGTCACGAAACACAGGAGCACTCAGTAATATTATCTTACAAGTGAAAGCACTCATCCATTTGGCATTCAAAGTTGCTAAAGACTATTCACACATAATTGGCAATTCTGAAACTATAGAAACAAACATATCTTCATCAACACAATTACATGATGACGACTAGCAAAATAATGTGGTTTTTAGCTACTTCTGAACCTCTCTATCATGTTAGTTTACAGTGTTTGGTCTGAAACACTAAATGTTTACTTCTGAACCTCTCTGTCATGATGACTAGATATGTCATGCACAGTGTTTAGAAAAGCGGCCGCTTCGGCCTAGGCGCTGCGCAGCAGCCAAACACGTCGTTTTTGGCTAGGTGATAGGGATTAAGCGGCCAGCGCGCATTTTTCCGCTTTTCTCCGTTTTGTTCCGCTTTCTCTACCATATAAAAGGAGTGCCTTGACCTAACGCTTTCATCCTTGTCAAATTTTAAAATCTAATATATACATATATAGATTTGACTCCGCTTTTTACAAAATGCCTAGGCGCTAGGCGGAGCTCCTCCGCTCGCTTTGGTCCACCGCTTTTTTAAACACTGGTCATGCAAGCCAGTACAAGTGAGCATACACCTACTCCAGGTCCATATGAAGAAGTTTTCAACAAAGTGCTTATGGTATTTGTAGAGTAGCCTTATTGAACAGAATGCATTATAATACCACCATTGGAGAAAATTTCAATGCGCTATCATTGGGGGAGATCACATCATGCCTTTTAAATTCAGGTAATACAAAACCATTAATATAGGGACAACTAAAGAATAAACAAGAAGTAACCGTGTACCAGATCATAAATAGATGAAACCATGGAAATTTCATGTTTAGAATGATATTACCGGGCCCCTCTTGACAAATCTGACTTCTGTGCATGCTTATTTGTTTTGAGCCAACTATATGAGCAAAAAAAACCACGACTCTCCCTAATAATTTCCAAATAACTGCAAACTAATCTGCTAGATTCATACTCAAAGCCAGATTATCGGAATCTGAATCCTATACTGTCATTCACATGTGCCCGCGCCCTCCCGAATCATTTCTGCTAACAAGCACATAATAAACTAGTCCATGTTATGTTCCTGCGTATCAACTTTTTTTATCAACAAACACAGAAACATCTTCACCTTGAGCCATGGAGAACTTGACGACATCAGGAAACCCCCCCTCCTGCTGCACGGCCTTCGGCGGCGGGGGCACCGGAGGCTCCTGCAGAGCATGGGACCCCGGCGCAACCTGGATCTTGCCCACCGGGCACGGCTCCTCCGGCAACATGGCCGGCGGCTCCCCCTGGCCCAACGGCTCGCCGTACAGCAGCTGATGAGGCGCCCCTACCCACCATGGCAGCGGTGCTCCGTTGGAGCTGGCGGCGGCGGCGAACTGCCCAAAACCTTCGTGGCTCCTGAAGCTCGTCATCTCAAGAAAGTCAGAGGCAGGTTGCTTGTGCTGGGCAGCAACCACCTCCTCAAATGCTCTGCCCGATGTTCTATGGGGGCGGATGTCGTTAAGCACCTAGCCACCAAGTGCAAAAAACAAGTGGATTTGATTAAGCAAATGGTTAGTTACAGTAAAGCGACTAAAAAATCCAGGGAGTCTTCGGCAACAAAACACGAAGAAACGGAGCAGGATGAAGGAGTGGAAATGAAGGCCAGAGAAGTGAGACAAAGCAAGAACCCATCGAAGCCACATCAGACCCAAAACAAAACCAAACTTTTTCCATGAACTGAATCGAAAGACTTCACATGGGAACACATCAAAGCCACCAAAGATCACTGCTCTAGTAGAGGTGAAAGGGGAAATAGGAGCAGATGAATGTACCCCGAAAAACCGCACAGAAGGCAGCGAGCTTGCAAGCCGGAGCCCATGAGCCAAGAAGAACCCATCAAGCACGCGAGGCCATGCTTACACACGACAGGGGGAGTAGATGCCATAACCTCCGTGGCCACAAGACCGGACCAAACCGGAAGGATCCAATCCAATGCACGGGAGCGAGGAACGAGAGGCCACTCACATCACATCTCAGCAGCAGGGAGGAGCCATCTGACGGGGCGGAAGAGGACAACAAGAACCCAGCCGCAGCAGCAGCAGCAGAGAGAGAGATGGTGAGAGGACAAGACGAGACGGGGCCGGGGGAGGCGCGTTTAAATGGGCGGCGCTGAACCCCGAGGAGGGTGGAAAACCACCACAGACTCCAACACGAGCAGAAACCAGGGGAGGGGCCTCTTCAATGCCAAGTTCGGTTTTTTACTCCGCGAATGGAGGGAGGCTTCCCTTTCCCAGCCAGCCATCGTCTCCTTCGCCATTGCCGAGACGGATTATAATTTGCCGAGGTGCGATTAAAGTACGCAAATCATGGTGTCAAAAGAAGAACAAGAAGAAGAAAAGTACGCTGCGGAGTGGTGATCCCACAGGTGCAACTCAGCCTAACAACTACACCTTGTAATCTAAGGTCGGAATCCACGCGATGATCCTGCTGTGCTGTGTCGCTACCGTGAAACATGCTCCTACTGTACTCTCCTCGGCTCTCAGTCTTCTGAAGAGTAGTGCTTATCGAGTGACTAACAACAACAGCAACCATCAGTCTTAGTAGCAACACAGATAGGTGATTCAGTACTCAATTATCGTCAGAAAAAAAAGGACGAGCAATTTACTTATCTATGCGGGGGGTTAGTGCCTATGGAGTAGGACTGCGCATCGGCCGGGTTAGTGCACAAGGCTGTCAAGGCAGAGGATTTCTACACTCCGCTCCACTTAGTACTATTTTTTTTTTTTTGAAATACGTATGTAGAATAAGAAACAAAGACAGGTAGAGAGCTTAGATGGATGGTGATTTTTAGGCAAACACCGAGCCTGATCCGCTGATCAATGGACAAGTAGGCTGGTGGTCTCTTTCCACACCTGCATCTTGCTAAAAGATGCAAAGCCCAGAACTGATCTTTTGCCATTGCGCTCCATTGTGTGGATTGTACTGGCCGCCACTCTCAGCTTCGTTTTCTGCACTCAACTTGTTCTTATCTTCTCTGCTGCCTTTTTAGTAAAACCTTATCTCCTCCCTGCTTCTCTAACACAATTACTGCTTCTTTCTGTGGCCTTTTCTTGACATTGAATCGCCTTTCAGAGGACACTTGAAAGTTGAACTAATTTCATATAGGAATTGTTTGCAGGCACTTAGAATTTCAGCTTCACCCTCAAGTTGAGGCTCTTTCTGTTTCAAAATATTTGATGCTGGTTAATTTAAAATTAAACTAATCAACGTCAAATAATTCAAAATGAAAAGAGTATATTTTAAGGTTCTAACTCTGCAACTTCATCTTCAGGTTCCGCCGTTCGGGCTCAACCTGCTGCACCTTATCAGTTATCACTGCAGTTTATAACTTCTCCGGATATGCAGAAAAGTAACAATCTTATGAAACGGAGTTCCCAAGTTTTTACATCTTAACCATGTGAAATAGTGGAAGGAAGGGGAGCGAGTCTTTGCATCTATCCCCAATGAAACGTTTACATTCAGTTGCCGCGTCACCAACACATTAGTCAAGCATCCCTACAGGCAACGAAGACAAGAACCAGCTACTTCATAATAAAATCTCATTCCCATCATGCAACTTATGTTGCCGACTTCATGTTTGTTGATAGAGCACAAAGGATATAGAATTTGCACGTCAGAATTCAAATCTGATTGATCCATCATCAACAACAACAACCAAGCCTTTATCCCAAGCATGTTGGAGTCGGCTAAAATAATTCAAACATAATTCAAACCTGATCCGGTCCATCCAATCAAAAACCACGAATGAGTCAATGACACAGAACATACATTTCAGGAAGGCATGATATCTACATATGTATATATATATAACAGATACTACAAACCATCACTGCATGTATCGACAGATTGTCTCCATGCTAATACATAGGATGATCATGCTAACTACTACCTATTACGTGCCAACAGCTTCTCCCTCATCTTCTGCCACCATTCAGCTTGAATTGGGAAGAAAGGAACAACTACACAGGGGGAAAAATACTCACAAGAGGCAGCTTGGGCCCTTCGCCACTAACACCACCATCATACGCTCTTGAGGAGTGGCACCAGCTTTTGTCAACAGCAATTGCAGGAACAGAGCAGACTAGGTCTGGTGCTGGTTGCTCCTCTTTGAAGAAACGGCATGGGAATGGATGGATCAGCTTGTGCTTGTTCATCACATCACAACCCTGCAAGTGAAACGGAAATTTATCATTAGATCCTTTTCATGAACAGAGTCCATGTGTGTATGATCACGCAATTTTCTCCGTGCTAGCAGAATTACAGAGATTAAAGTGTGTCTCTTCTTACTTGACAGTTGCAAATTTACAAAAGGTAACTGAACCATGTTCTATGTGATAATATGTGAGCTATAACATGGTACAATCCACAGGGTCTGTCAATGCTATCTAAAAAGAAATATAAAGCTGTCCTTCTGAATCGAGCACAACCTAATATGAGATGGCTGCTAGATATACCCGTTCTACTGAAGCTATCTGTTTACGTTTCAACCTTAATAAACTTGAAATTAAACAATGCATTAACAAGAATTGCTCATACCTCTGTGCTTGCAGCTATGCAATCGGCTCGAACAGCCTAGTCCCGCAGGATGACTGAATCGGCGATCTTCATCAACGGGCCAAGGCACTCAGGCGCAAATTTGCGTGCAAACATGTGTGAGTAGGTCCCATTGGACTTCCTGAGCTCCCTGATGAGCTCTCCGGACACCTCCTCTGGCTGGTAGGTGTGCGGGTGCCCGCCGACGGAGTCGGTCCAGTTGACCCTTGTCAGCGTGAACTTGGTGCATCCGTCGGGGTCCTGCATGTCCAGCAGCGTCGGGAAGTAGTGCTCCTCCGGGTAGCATGAATCCTTCCTCTTCACTAGGCATGGCAGCTTGAACTTGTTCCAGAGCCTCCTGTCCCTGACCACCATGGTGGCGTGCTTCCTGGCGAGCACGAAGAACTGCGAGCCGACGCGGAAGCGGTCGTACGGCACCTCCGGGAGCATGACGTCGTCGCCGCGGGCGTAGTAGCGGTCGTGCAGCGTGGGCTCGTCGCCGAGGATCTCGATGAAGCTGCGGTGGCGGCTGCGCGGGCCGGCGGCGTTGAGCGTCCGGTACAAGGCCGGGAAGGAGTGGAGCGGGACGCAGGACTGCGAGAGCAGGGCGAAGAAGCGGTTGTCCGGGTCGTCGAGGAGCGCGGTGGCGAGGAGGCGGCGCGCGGCGGAGATGAGCGTGGCGGAGGCGCGCTGGGTGGCCTTGCCGGGGATGAGGCGGCCGCGGAAGGAGGGCGTGGCGGGCAGGGTGAGGTCCGCGGCGGGGTCGGCGTGGACGTAGAGGTTGAAGAGGCCGCGGTGCCCCGCGAGGAACCTCTCCCAGAGCGGGGCGAAGACGAGGTCCGAGTTGGTGAGGAAGAGGAACGCCACCTTGGGCTGGGCCCGTCGGCGCGGGGCGAAGGCGGGGGAGGAGCCGGCCGACGCGGGCGCGGCGGAGAGGAGGACGGCGCGGCGGAAGAGGGCGAGGTCCTCCGTCTCGTGGGCGTCCGGGATGGCCGGGAGCGTCCTGGGCGGTATGAGGCGCGGCGCGAGGAGGAAGACGGCCGGGATGGAGAGCAGCAGCAGCAGGAGGGACAGCACGTACGGCGAGGCGGCGTACGGCGGCGCCATCTCCGGCGAGGCGAGAGAAAGAAAAAAAATCCGACCTTTCCCGGCTGGCAGATCACTCACGAACAAGAGGTCGAAGAACAAGAGGCGACGAGAAGAAGAACCGGCTCGCCGGGAAAGAGGGAGCAGGAGAAAGAGAAGAAAGCAGGGGAAAGAGAGTGCAGCTTGGCTCGCCCTTGGAAGGGGAGAGGGAGTGGCGTCGTCTTCTTCCAGGAACGGAGGTGCTCTGCCACTGCGCTTTATGCGGGGGGGGGGGGGCAGGGCAGTTTGCTTGTCGTCGCTCTCGCGACTGGGCGCCTGCTAACCCGCCGGATTAGTCTCTTAAACCGACGGCCATTAAACTGAGGCATTGATCGATCGATCGATCAGCTCCTATTGATTCGTTAGTGGGCGTGACGAGAGGGAGGGGAGCAGTCAGTCAGTCAGCCACGTCCCCGTCGGATTCGGTTTGCTCACCGACGGACTGAGTGGTGGGGCCGCAGCTGTCGGCAGGCCCGGGACATGTGGCTGCCAGTTTTCTGACCAAATTTCTTTTTTTTTTGACCATACAAAGTACAGAAGAACGGAACCGGATGGAACACATTGGCCTTTCACAAGCAAAAATCTTGTCTTGTGAGCCCCGTCAAGAAGAGTATGGATGGCCTTTGATTGAAGCAAGCCTAAAGAAAGGGGCAGGAATATGTACCAGTTTCTTACAAAAATTCAGACAGCATCACCTTCTGCTAGAGTGGAGATCATGCCATTTAAAAGACACGGTTTTTTCAAACCTTAACAGGATGAGGCCAACTGGACAGGATATTAATACAAACACAGTTTGCGCGTGTAGGTTCAAATGGTGTATCAATTATTTGGGTAGCTATGAGCCTGGAAGAGAACTTACACAATGACAGATTATGTCGGTAATAAACGATATACAACACACTAAGTCGCTAACAATCTCGCACACTTGGAAGACACAACAGGGCGTCAACTCTAATGCGAGATTTATTTTCAGTTTATTTACACTAACGCGACATCATACACGACAACAGGGCACCACAAGCGTCTGAAAAAATCACAAAGGGTTTATTCTCAGGCCTACGTTTCCACGGGCTTCACAGTCGTGCTACCAGGCTTCGGCTGGTCTCTCGATTCAGGCTTGGAGGATCCTTTCACTTCGTTCTTAGACCTCATGGTCTGGTTCGTCCGATTACTTTTTGTAGGGCCCTTTCCTACTCCCCCCACTGGTTGATGCTGCACACAAGTGACGAGGATCAATTGCTTTTGGAAGCTTGAAGTTTGAACTGCTCGTATATTGCTCAAATGCACGCCAACTTCAAAAATATTTAGCTAACAGCAAACGAGTTATTACAGTATAAAAAAACGTGAGTTCTTAGTGTGAGTTGAAGTGGTTTTCTGCCCAAGTGTTCAAGAAATGTAATGACAGTAAAATACAGAGACAGATGCTTTACCGTTGTTCGGAAGGGATAGTCGCTTACTCGTTGGTTCTTTAGTTTGCGCTGGCCTTTCCTTTGGATTGCTTTTGGACCTTGAAGGCTCCAAGCTGACTTCATCAGAGATTTCATCTGATGGCTTTGCTTTCATCTTGGATGACACCACAGAAGTAGAAGGTTGCACACTTGCAGATTTCCCAGACGATGAGCCACTTGCATCAGAATTTGACTTCTTGTGGCCTGTGCCTTCCTTCTGGAGCGATCCATTTGATTGTATCCTCGAAACCGATACTCTTCTTTTCGGTTTGTTTGGAGCTTTGGCCTTGTCATCTTCGGCCTGTCTGCCATCACTAATTGGGACACCCTCTTTGACATTACCGTCAAGTAGCCTGTTCTCCCATGGCCGTACAGCCATCCACCTCTCCACAAAGTTCCTCCCCCACTGATTCTCGTCCACCGCAAGCCCTTGATCTTGGAGAATCGTTGTTCTTTGTTTCCTGGAACCTGCTTGCCACTGCCCACAGAATAAACAAATCAGAACAAATATGCACTTAGATGAACTATCTTTGGCTTAAACATATGCCTGTTTATGAAAAGGATGTGATTTCAGCAAACCCCAAAGGAAAAAATGAATTGTTGAATTTTTGTGCACATATTTGCACTTAGATTTTTTCCCCATACATTTGTTGAAGGACGGGTTTGCCTCGGTGGTGGACTCTCTCCACTTGTGTCCTAGAAATTCTAGGTTCGAATCGGCCACCTTATCTAGTTGTTATCCAAGTTACCTGATGGGTTAAAGCATATGCCCTTGCTCTTTCCCGCTTAGCCGCAGCTTCTTCCCTTTTCAATGCTTTAACTTGCATTTCTTCTACTGAGCCTATACTGCCACACCAGTCTCCCTGCATGTCATCGACAAGTAATAAGTTTTCATTTCTTAATATAAATGTATCTAAGGTTTCTTCTTCTTCAGGAGCCAATGGCAAAAGGTTAGTAATTTGATCTGTTCATTTTGTCACACAAAAAATTTGAGTGTTACCTTCGTTGTGCATTGCATTCTTTTCCACTACTGTCGCATAGAGTTGACAGCATAATTTATTTGCATGCTTTACATAAGTTACTATTGAGAGCAGAAGTTTTTTAATAGATAAAATGCCAATAATACACATCAACTAGCTTAACACCCATGACTTGCTATGTTCTTTTGAAAAAAGGATACTGGATTTATATTCGAAAATACTCAAGACCAGAAGTCATTTTGTTGGTAATGAACTTGAGGTGTCAGTCATTATAGGCATCTATCAAGGAGTTATGAAATGTAAGAGGCATACACATAACACAAAATCAATCTGATTTTCCCCAAAAATTTCATCTCATTGGATTGTATACATTAAATAAGGCCAAAGCATAAGTTGCGAGCCTGCAGCCGGCACGGCTGTCAAGGCAGCTCAACCATATATACCATAATAATATATCCCAACTGAAAATAAATCGTGACACAACTGAATGTGTCAGATAGTTATCAGTGTCAGTTCTAAGTTATAAATGATTATTGGCTTGAATCCCCTTGAGGGTTTAGGGTTTAGGTTCTAGTCTCAACTATTTTTGAAGCTCTAGTCTAAATTATTTTTCATAGCAAGACTGTCCAGCCCTGGTTTGCCTCTGGCCGAACGGTTCAATTTCTTTAAAAGTTTCAGAGTTTCTTAAACAATCTTATAGTGAAGCTGGACCACAACAGGCTATGGTCTCACTTTCCATGGATGAACTACAACTCAGGTCCAGTCCATGAAACTAAGGTTTACTATTGGCATACAGCTGCATAATAGACCTCCTAAATAAGAAATAACAAATGAATCACATTCTTTTGGAGTGTGAAATTGAACGAACGATAAATACGTCAAACCAAGCTTCTTGAAGAATACTATTTCTCACCTCAAATTGTTGAACACGATCACTGGAAACATTTTGCTCAGGAGTTTTCTTCTCAACCACTTGGCTTTCCAAAGCAATACAGACTCGTCTTGCTCTAACACGAGCTTGAGCTCTTACCAGTGCTTGCATGCACTGAAGTGTTTCAGCTGCCTGTTTTCTTACAGCATGGCCTCTAACAAGTGCCTGGAGTCTAACTAGCCCTTTTAACGCCCGTAAAGCCCGCCTAGCCTGGTACATATGGTCATGCCAACATTATCACACTACTTTTGAAACCACATACTACTGACAGAGAAATGAATACGGAAATGACTTTCAAAGCTTTTTTATGTGCCTCTACAATGTTGCATGATTGGCTATAGGCTATGGCAGTAATTTTGACCACCTTCAAAGGGGAAGGGTTAGTCAGACTTATTTTATCTAACAAAAAGAAGATTTCATATTAACGAAGCAGTGCCACTAGCAATATCTTCACCATTCCCCTATATGTACTGGCCATTACAAAACTGATGCCACTTATCTTGCAGGTATGCTGTTGGCTTATCCAAAACCTGAGTTGGATGGCATGATGGTTTTCTTAACAAGAAGATAAGTAATACTCCCTCTGTTCTGATTTATTTGACGTCGGATGAACTAATTTTAGTTAGTTCACCCAACGTCAAGTAAATCAGAACAGATGGAGTACTAGAATATAATACCAGGAATGCTCGATAGGCTGACTGAATAACTATTGCGGCCGCATGCTCCTTCGTATCAAGTTCAGTTGGAGAAATTTGAAGAGATGTGCTGGGTGAGGAAACCAAATGTGATACTGCCACTGTACTAATGTCACGAGTCAATGGTTCAGCTTGTACTCTGAGTTCTTCAACTGCAAGGGCATCTTCTGTGTCTAGAGATTGTTTCTGCTGATGTAGTAAATGGGTTGCAGAGCCCCTCTGCAAAAAAATTAAAAGTATGAATGTGATTCATGTAGCAAAGTTGAAAATTAATCAAAACTACAAGAATTTAATAGCGATGTGTGAAGCAATAGCACCATCAAGAATTGTGGGTGCTAATACAAAATGCAATTCTGACACCTCAACCAGTCGCATAACTGACACGCTACCAGGCTCAGCACAGAAACTGTTTGAAAAGAGCTACCTTTGATCTTTTCTATGTTGCTCAATTCATGTAGTGAAAATAAGCGAAGGAAGAAAACAACAGAATCATCCTTCAGCTAATAACGAAAATTATCATTGGACAATGCAAGACAAATCCCTTTATGGCACCAACAAATTTTATGCCGTTAAAGGGTGACAACCAAATGGCAAGAACAGAGTACAGAAACGGGAAAACAGACCAAATTTCAGGGCATAAACCGCTGCACCATGCATCAACTCTGTGAATGCCCTTTGCCTTACCGTGTTGCTGCATTCAGCGTTTCGCCCTTTTTCATGCTTTTTTATCCCGACCAGCGTCTTAATCCACTTGGATGAAATACCCATGATAGCCTTTTTTTTCTCCTCAACAGCTAGCGCCTGTATATCAGAATATGAATGTAACTAGTGCGATAATGGTTAGAAATTTGAGCAGCCAACATAACGTTGGGGTTAAAAGTTTGCAGGAGCAACCACTTGTCTTTAACCTAGGCCATACCACATGTTGCCATCCGCGACCTCTAACCTTGAAGGAAACGTCGGAGCATCAGAAACTCAAGGGGGGGGGGTGGCGAGAGTGAAGGACTGCAAATAGTCTCCAAACAGCGAATACAACAATTTTGCAATTTGCAAAGGCTCTCAACTTTGTTTTTGAAGGCTCTGATCTTCTAGCTTGAGGAAAAAGGAGACATCTTTGCAACGGGTGTTTGAAGTCTACAATTCTTTCCAGCCCAGACATAAGAAAAATCACGGCTTTAGATGTGACACAAAAAGGACGCAGAAAGTGAGCAACCGTCTGCGGGAAGAACCACTAATCGGGTCAGTTCTAGTGTCTGGCAAACAGAAGGGGACGCAAGATCGTGGGCGAAATCGGGCGGAAACGATCGACTCCGAGAATAAAAAGCATGGATCAGAGAGGAATCGATCACCGCCCCCCAAGAACAGCAAAAGCCTCTCTCTGCTCGTGGTCACGGCAAGCTCGATCTATCTGCTCCCCCAAAGTTCCTCGAATCCCAGCAAAGGCAATGGCAAACCGCTTCTCGTGAACCGGAAGGGAAGAACTCTACCTCGGCAGGACGCGCGCGCGGGCCGCGGGGAGGGCCCGGGATCGCCACCGACCAGACGTCCGACGCGACGCGACGCCGACGCCGGGCCACCACCCCCCTCCTCCCTCCTCTCGCTTTCGCCGCCGCTTTGTGTCGTCGTACTTTCCGCGAATTTCTTTCTGGGTACAAAACAAAACAAAAGGTGTTGCAGTTGGCAGTGAGGGAGGGAGCACCTTTTTTTCTGTAAAGGCCCTTGGTGTCCTACTGTGTTCAGTTCAGTGTTCTGCCTGGCCACTGCTCATCAGAGAAAATTTTTTGTTGAAGTGTTGCAGTTGAGGGGGGCTGGTATGTAAATACGCAAGTCCCATTTGATTTGAGGGGCCGTCTCGTGTGGGTCAAAGGAAATTCAAGTGAATTTCAAAGAAATCCATTTGTAAGGAATCCTCTAGAGCGAGAACGCACGTCAGACGAGATGCCGTCATGCTGAACGGACTGTTCATCAGATCGGAGGAGCTAATTTGTAAGAATCCAAGTGAGAATACTGCTCCTCGTCTCCCAGATGTCGACATCATCGATCGATCGATCGATCGGGGAGCATATATATATCCAAGTGATCGAAGACTGTTCATGATGATCGCTCTTTCTAGTGTACGGCAAATGAAATGCTCGTGTTGGAGAGACGTCTGTGCGTGATGCGTGCATGAAAAGTCAGAGTCGTCGTCGTCGTCTCCCCTGCAATATACGTATACCCCAACCACGCAAGCAAGGAAGCTGCACTATACTAATGCCTGCTCCTTTAATTAGAGTATCCTCTCTCTCTCTTTTTTTGGATAATGACTGATGTGGCTGACAACGACGATGCTACTAACTAGAGCCTCGTATACCAGCTGGTTTGCTTCAGCTGATGAGACTGAGACTGGTTGGCGCACGCCAATGAAGTCGTCGTTGCAGCATCGGCAGCTAGCAGCTGGTATCGGGTAGTGTAGTACGTACGTGTACGTACCTCGATCGCCGGTCGCACGCAAGCAGGGCGCAACACCGGGGCGGCCGGTATGGTGTTGGAGTTGGAGGTCACCTTCGCCGTCATCAGCCTCCTGCTCGTCGTCGCCCTGGCCTGCCTTCTCCGCACGTGCTCCCGCGGCGCCACGGCGGCGGCGGCGGCGTCGGTGGCGCGCCCGCGGGAGGAGGAGCGCGCCCGGGCGGCTGCCGCGGGGGACGCGGGCATCGAGGTGGGGCTGGACGAGGCCGCGATCAAGGCGCTGCCCCAGGTGGTGTACGGCGAGGAGGCGGAATCGGCGTGCTGCGCGGTGTGCCTCGGCGAGTACGCCGGCGGGGACGTGCTCCGGGTGCTGCCCGAGTGCGCGCACGCCTTCCACCAGCCGTGCGTCGACCGGTGGCTCCGGCGGCGCCCGACGTGCCCGGTCTGCCGCTTGCCGCCTAGCCCCGTCACGACGCCGCTCGCCGTCGCCGAGCAAGCCCGCACATGACAGGATTGTTAGTCCATCCTCAGAGAACTCCCGGGTGTAATCTGTAAAGAAAAATAAAATCATCCACAGTCCGGTGACTGCAGCGTGCGTGCTGACCTTCCACGAGCAAATCCTGACTGGTAGATGGGCATCCACATTCCAACCAGCCTTATAATTTTTCATAATAAAAACTAGCAACACATGCAACTTGTTACGCAGGTTTCACAATACACAGCACAGGTACAGACTACACAGACACAGACAGGAGTATACATGTCCTACGATTAACATGCTTACAAAGTTAGATACACAAAGGAAGATGGTGGATACATGTACGCTATGCCAGCACCGCACGGAGGTGTGCCCCCCCCCCCCCCCCCCCGGGAGTGGGCATCAACCATACAAATGACTGATGCAGAGCCTACTTACCAGCGGGGGTCACCCAGCAGCGTCAGACTGACTAATTAACATGGTTACCCGTCGGTTTTGACTGATTCCAATGCGAATGCAAATTTTCCTAAGTGATACACGGCGCTGGAAGGGTTCAGGCTCTCTTCCAGCTTCAGGTGCACTTCACAGCGGGGGAACCTGGTGGCAACTGCCCCTTGTTGATGCCGTTTGCCTGACTGTCCTGGTCGGCACCTTTGTCGACCGAGTTCTCTACTTGAGCAGCCCCTGATTCGGCTTCAGGAGATGCAGCATCTGGTTTGCCTTCAGATGCTGGAGGGAGTTCATCAGATTTGGCTTCAGGTGCTGGAGCAGCAACAGGCTCGGTGGCAGCAGCCACCGAGTTCTCAGTTGGATTGATTGCTGGAGGAGCAGCCTCAGGCTCAGCTGGTTTATCCTCGTCTTTCTTCTTCTCCTCCTCTGTCTTCTCTGATGGTTCAGCTGGTTTCTCAGTTTCGTTCTTATCTGCAGCTGGAGCAGGAGCATCAGCCTTGTCTGCGGCCTTATCTGCATCTTCAGTAGAAGCCCCCTTCACCTCTTCAGCAGGCTTCATCTCCACATCAGTGCCCTTTGCCACATCTTCAGTAGGGGCCACTCTGGCATCCTCACCAGTTTCAGCATCTTTAGCTTCTTCAGTTTCGGGTGCCTCCTTTTTCTCCTGCTTCCCCTTTCTGCCACTCGAGTTCCTGCTGCGTTTTGGAATCTTTTCACCTTCAGGGCTATCAAATACCTTGACCTTCTCGCTAATTCGAGCAGACCGCCTTGGAGTATCACCTGTTTACAATGCATTTAGATGGAGCAGACAACACTTCTGAAGCACCTACATTTCTGCTACAGCCAGGGAGAATTCAAGAAATAATGAGTACTAGTCAAAGCTACCTACCAGTTCCCCAATCAAACTCAGAAGATGCAGGACCTCCAGGGTGCGCCTTTAGATACCGACTTAGTTGCCTCTTGTTCTTAATTTCTTCTCCAGTCGGTGAAACAAAAACAATCTCAAATCTCCCACCTCTCCGGGGAGTTAACTGTAAAAATTAGGAACCACACATATTAGTTCATGCAAGCAATGCACGCTTATTTACAGCTCTTGGTCACTCCTTGCAAAGGACAATAAAAATATTTTTTTGTAATATCATAAAACAAAGGAACGCTTCAACATGCTCTCTGGGAGAATATTTCTGTATAGTCACTATGACATAACCGAGACAAACTCTAGCAACATAAAAGTTGTGAAGCAGAATAGCAACTAGAACACAAGAGGTAGTATTCTTGGAGACAACACAATACAAATCTGGAAATTACTGCTAAATTACATGGGCTACCAATGAGGAAGCATTATAACTTATGTCAACAAACAAATGCCTTATCAAACTTCAAAGAAGGGTAATAGACTGGAACCATTTCGAAGGCAACGCAATAAATGCTAATTTGAAGTCAGATCACAGTATACAGAAAGAATATATCTTTAAATGAACAACAATAGATTCAAGAAGAAAGGAAACATAAACAGAATAATGCTAGACACGTGAACTGAAATGAGCAAAATAGGAAACCTGACCAGTAACTGAAATAAGCAAACCAAGCCACTATTTTAGCAACCATGCTATGTGTTCGGTTGCTATCATGTTACACGGGCAATAGTTAATAGCCAAATAAAATCACCAAAATAAGCAATATAAATAAGTTGCAGGTTGCCCTAAACAATCAAATAAATGCAGACAACGTAAGAAATTACAGATTGAATCCTCACTTCACGAGCAACCGCTTTCATCTAACTTCATGAACATTCAAATGCCACTTTGCACAGCTAAAAATAGAAACAATAGCTAGACGACAAGCTACATTCAAATGCCAATGAACTGATATATGACCAGATTTACTAAAGAATAAGCAAATCAAAATTGAATTAGGAATGGACAGGCTAAGACCCTATTATTTCACAGCTCCAATCTGCAGAAAAATTCTACATCCGAGGTTCACAATAAGTACACTATCACCAGCATGTGAAGCAAAGTGAAACACCTGAAGTCCGGAATTAAAATTGAAGAATTTGAT
Organism: Neostapfia colusana; assembly: GCA_030760725.1. Classification (NCBI taxonomy): domain Eukaryota; kingdom Viridiplantae; phylum Streptophyta; class Magnoliopsida; order Poales; family Poaceae; genus Neostapfia; species Neostapfia colusana. The sequence goes on from JASWHV010000010.1 coordinate 103,200,400, forward strand.
TGCAAACCCAAACAATGCACAGAAATCTCTAACCCAGCATCAAATAATCAACATGGAACTAGTAGTGAAAACATTAAAAACCCTGTACCCTAAACGTCTACAGCTCGGACCTGCATAAAATTCCCCATTTCAGCTTCAGCATATACACTACTATGAGCAACAAAGTCAGCAGAATGAAGCTACACTGATAGGTCAAGCATTTGGCAGCCAAGTAACATGCAAACAAAGCAGTGAGATTTCAAACCTGCCATCAAATAATCAACACGTCGAATTAAGAACGGGTGGGCTAAAACTATTTAACCCCTAACTGCAACCAATACACAAAGCTGCAGAAAATTCCCCGTTTCAGCCTCATAACAAATACACATACTATTTGGAACAATTTTTTTTAAAAAAAAACCATGAACCCATTCCCCAACCAAGATAGCCTTATTCCAAAAAATGAAATCCACCTGTTCTACAGGACAGCAACATCCCAGTTAAAATTGGGAACATTGGCAGACCATCATCACGGAACCCTAGAACAGCCTAATTCTCACTGCCACCGCAACCACCCGTACGTGACACAACAATTCTACAACCACGACGAGCTACCTATCGAGTAATGAACCCTATTTCCGTAGCACGCAGCTGAGACGCCCCCTATGCTACAGAGCAGCAACGCCCCAGTCAAAATTGGAAACATTGCCGGGCGGGCATGTTGGATCCTAGAACAGCATAATTCCCACTGCAATCACCCACATACGATGCAATCCTCCAACCCCGACGAGCTACGTATGGAGTAAGGAACCTTCTAACCATCCCACGCAGCTCAAAAAAAAAAACACTCCTTGCCAAGCTCAGGACGCGGGGTCGCTCCCAGCTCCTGTCTAGCTCCAGAGCTCCTTCGCGGCCACTACAAGCTCCAATTTCAATCTGATTCGCCCAACCTCGCAAACCCTAGAATTACCAACCCCTCCCCCCCCCCCCCAAAACCTCAGAGCCTCCCGAGCAGAAGCCCCCAAACCCTAGAAGGCGCCCGGGCGAAAATTCGCCGGAATTCCGCGGCCTCCACCTTTCCACGTACTCGAATTCCACCCCTACATCCTCGAATTCCACCCCCCCTACATCCTCGAATTACACGCAATCGAAGCGTAACCGAGCATACCAATCGAAGCAAAGCAAAGCAAAGCAAAGCAAAGGTAGCCAACGGTTAGAGTCGCTAAATCCTTCCCCCTGCCCACCTTCTTGGTCCACCCCTCGGGCGCGGGCATCTCGACGGACACCACCACCTCCTCCTCCTCCGCCGCCGCCTGCTGCTGGTCGCCGGCCGTCGCCATGGGATTGGGATGGTGGTTCGGGGTTCCCGCTCTGGGTGGGTGTGTCACGAGCTCCTCCCCGCTTGGAAGGTGGGTGGGTGAAGCGGAAGGAAGCGACCCGCTCTCGCGTGGTGGGGACTGCGACTTTCCTTTTTTATACTTAATTTTTTTATTTCGCTGGCCGGGAGGAACGATATATAAGTGGAAAAAATAACTCAAGTGGCGGGATGGGTTCGCTGTTCGTGTCGCTGACCTATGGGTCCGGAGTCGCTCTGTCGACGGTGGGGCCGAGGTGGCGGTGAGTGAGCGGGAAGAGACGGTTTGGGTGGGGGGGGGGCGTCGAGGCGGTGGTCGGGACAGGGACAGACGGTGGGGCGGCCGACGACGGCGTGGGGGGGCGCGGGGACGTGTGGTCGGTAAGGACAAGGGCGCACGTGGACCGGGGGGGTAGGGACGCGACGGGCGGGCCGCGTTGGGCTTCGTTTGTTCGACCAGGGCAGAAAAGGTTGGACGAGGCCTTCATGGCTGTGGAGGCCCAGCCCAGGAGACGGACGGGAGAGGCCCATGAGCCTCGTTCGCCAGCCCACTCGCGTGCACGCACCATTGACGTTTGGCGGCGGTACGGATGCTTGGGAGTGATGACCGCTTCAATGGGCTGGCCGGCCCCTGGCCTCGCCTGCAAGCTGCAAGTGCGCTGGAGAAAGCTCAACTGAACTGAACTGTGAAAGCCGGGGCCGGACACCGATGATGATGATGAGGATGGAACGGGGCAAAAGCCCACCCCCCACCCCCCCTGCTGCTGCCGTGTCGTTGTTTGCCCGAAATCCACTGTAGCGGGGCACCGGGGGGGGGGGGGGGGGGGGGGGCAGCATGCAGCACAGTGGAGACGTCAATGGCGATGTGATGTGACCCCTCATGCACACGGTCGACGGCAAAAAGGTAAACCCACCTTCCTCTTCGTCTCGTCTCCCTCTCTCTCTCTCTCGCTCTCTTTCTCTCTCGCACGCGGAGTCTGCACCCCTCCTGATCGACGTCCATGCCTGTCGTCCTGCAGCCGGCCGGCACTATCGCCCGGAGCCAATTGAGCTGCAGGTTCCAGAGAGGGCCTCCCCTCCCAGCTGATCCCTGCCATTGCTGTTGCCTCTCGCTCGCTCGATCGCGAGCTCCTGCCTCCGCTCCATCCATCTACCGACCACAGTTACACACAGTACGCACCTCGCCTGTAATAATCCGGTACAGTACTGTGATGTCCTCGATCCAGTATTTACACCTTGTAATCGGCCAGTACAGTGATGCTCTCTCTCTCTCTCCCTCTCTCTTTGGGTCGTCCTAAAGAGAGAGAGAGTGAGACGACGACGACGACGAAGACTGCGAAATCCAATAGCATGCAACGGAGAGCACCGGGAGCTGCAGGAGACGGGGGAGAGAGAGAGGAGGCAGGGCGGGTTCGAAAGCGTCGTGTCGTCGACGTGACGCATCATGGGTTGCCTGCTGGTCATCACACGTCGCCATCCACCAGCGAGTGTGTGTCCTGTACACGCACGGCGCCGGAGCCGCGCCCGGGCGCGCGGCTCCGTCCATGTGCCCGGCCGGAACGAATCATCTCCTAGCTAGTGCATGCATCCTAGTGCTAGAGCCTCTACTACTAGCTTAGCTTAGCTTAGCTGCTGCTCCTGTACGTACTGTGCTGCGCGCGCTACAGTGCTGTTTTGGTTTCGATTTTGACTGACGACGACAGGTGGTGGTCTAGTCAGATCAAATCAGATCCGGCTTTAATTCCTATCTCGGACCGGCCGGCGACCCTAATAGCTTATTACCAATCCCTTTAATTCAATCTTATTTCTCTTCGATTAAGTGCCGTTGTTGCATGTACCACTGGAGAGTGCGCTCTTCTTCTGCTCTTTAGCTGATTACTCGAGTACAGAGTACCAGAGTAACTGCCAGTATTTGCAGCTCATGCACGCATGTATGAATGAGCACATCATCATGCAGCTAGCAATATCGATCGACGTGTACGATTAAGCACATATATATGATCGCTGCATGCATATCAGCCGGCCGTACGTATACATTCATGCATGGCTCTCGCAGTTATGCACACTGTCGACGCGCGATCAGACTGATGATAGATTGCATCGCGCGATCGGTTCAGTTAGTAGTTGCAGGCAGTTATGTCGTGTGTCATCGTACGTGTGTGTCCTTCATGCATCTGCTACCTCTACTACTTACATATATATAGAAGATGATGTAAGTAGCTACACGACGACGACTGCCAGGACACGATGCAAATCAAGGGCTCCACGAGAGCCAGATTGATCGATGCTCAAATTTCGACTATACTTCCTCCGTTTTGAAATAAATGACGTTTAGGAATTAAAATCTAGTTTATTTTGAACTAAATTAGCTGTTCTAAACGTCATTTATTTCAGAACGGATGGAGTACTACAGTTTGGAGGAACATTAGTTCCAACTAGGGGATACTTGCATGCATCCTAAATAAAATTTCTGCTGGGAGGATAGTTCGACAGGGTCAACATCGTAACGTCTAAACTAAGAAGAGGTACTTTTCAAGCTTATATATATATATATATACATCTTTCTTTCGCAATTCATCTTTGAGAGATTGAGGATCCAGTGACGTACATACGACGCAAATTAGTTAAGGTGGAGATCGAAATGATCCAAGACCTATAGCTCATAATCAGCCAAGTAATCTTCCCTGGCTGAAATGTACAGTACAGCATGCTGTAATTGACGCGTTCTGATTGTTCTTACTTTGTACTCTACACCCTCTTCTCGTCGTGCCGTCGACATCGCTTAAATGCATTGAAAATTGGCGGCATCTTGGCGAACATCGGGACGATCGAGCTTCGTGGACGAGAAATTTAACCGCTCTTCTGCATGCTATCTGTTTGTACGACGACGACGATGATCACAACGTTTGTTTTGCACCGTCAAAATCGGAGAAGGACGACTCACGCATGGGTGAGTAAGAAGTTGGAGCCGTGCGCCAAGTTCATTTATCAACTTTTGAACTAACTTACAACGGCCGGCCGGCGCCCGTGTGTCCGTTTATGCAAGTACTCCCTCCGTTTTCTTTTATTTGACGTCCAGACGTAATGATTGTTAGTATATATATTTCCTCCGTTTCAAATTATTTGACGATGGCTACTTCAATTTTGAACTAACACATTCGTGTCTGAACATCGATCAAATGAAACAGAACAGAGTGAGTAATTAATTAATACGGTTAGTTGAGATCGATCATAATGCGATATGTACCGTATGCAAAAACAGCTTCACATGCATATATCCAACTAGTTTGTGGTGAGCGTAAATTCCATTGTGTGGAGGGGGGATCAGTAATCGTCGGCCACAGAAGAACATCGCATGTAAATTAATTATCGCCAAGATATCTAACTAATCACGCAACAGCCCTTAATGGAATAAAAAAAAGTCAAGAAAACTTTGCAGCTGTTATATAGTACATAACTAGCAGGTTAGCAATCAAATCAAATCGAGCTTAGTAATGCTGTTTTGTCAAATCGAAAGGCTTGATGCATGCTGGATTGGACAAGCTAGCCAGCTAGCTAGCTAGCGCTGGCCGGCCGCGGTCCATTGGTCTTACGACACGTATGCGTAACACAGAGCTGAGATAAGGTACGAGCGACGGTTTTGTAACTTGCAAGAAGATCATCACTTGCCGTATTCGGGTATGGGGAGGCACCAAAGTCCTCCCCCGGGAGCTCCTTCCCGCCAACAAACTTGCCGTTTCTGGTGCCGGCCAATGCAAGGACGATTACGAGTGCCGTACGTCGTCTAGATTGCATCGATCATAGAGTCCCTGATCAGCAGCATATATTGTCATGCATCCAGATCCAGCCAGCTGATCGATGATGATGAACATATCGCACGATCACAGCCATGCATGCATGCACACAAATTAAGTCAGCTGATAGCTAGGAAAGAAGATGCATGATTGCACATGAGAAAATATGCTACGGGAGAGAGGACACGACGACAGAATCGTACGTCGCCGAATTGAAAATAAAAATAGCTGACACTGGAATGTTATATCACAACTGCATATAGTAGCACGCCCTTCGATCCACTTGCTTGCATTATAGATGAATAATCTCCATCGTCTATATATGCATGCTCATACTAATACATTATAACAATAGCCAGTATATATATATGTATACTGAGTTCCCTGCAAGCTGGGAGGGAGCTGAGGCAGAACGGGACTTCAATCTACAGCATCTCGTGGTGTGGATGCATGGTGCCTGCGCAGTCGTCAACGTACGTACATAGCACCGGCCGGCGCCATGGGGGCACTACTGATCAGTTACTTGAGCTTATATATATATAGTACCATCAAAGAAGAAGAATAAGCTAATTAATGTCACATTAGATTAGATTAGATAGGTCACCCTTGAGTCGTGTCTTTGAAATCTGTCCTCAGAACCCTCCCTCAATTCTGCCGTTATTATCCTGTATCCATACCCCCAAGGGGCAAGGGCATTCACTGAGCAATTTACATGGACGGGCACGGGTCTGCTTGCTACGACCTCACTGAGCAATTTACATGGACGCGACAGATCTTTTGCAGACGGCGGACAATTTATGAGTGCCATGTGTACATCATGCATGTTTTGTAAGAGGGGCGCGGCGTGATAGGAGGAGGGTATCTCTCACCCACTCATTGTTGCAATCATGGCATAGTGTGCTAGCTGCTTCCACACATGAGCCACAGCAACAAATAATAATAATAATAAAGTCTCTCTCTCTCTCTCTCTTCCTTCTCTCTCTCTTCCTTCTCTCTCTCTAGAGAGGAAAGTCTCTCTCTCTCTCTTCCTTCTCTCTCTCTAGAGAGGAAAGTGGAAAGCAGGCCAGGCCAGCCGGGATAGCTCAATCTCTCCTTCCTCCCTCTCTCCCTCCCTCCCCGGTAGATACATACACCCTCTCCTCTCCTCTCCTCTCCTCTCCTCTCCTCTCCATCTTCTCTTTGTTGCACGCATCCAGCGCACCCACATAAATACTTGATACACATCGTCGATCAGTAGGATCGATGAGCAAACCTAGCGCCTGCTGCCTAATTCCCTAGCTTATTATTAGCCGCGACTGCTAGCTGCAAACTAATTTACCTTCTTGCTCATCTTATCCCTCCCTCTCCACTTCTTCTTCTTCTTCTTCTTTTTCTTCTTCTTCTTCTTCCTGGCGCCTGCCGGTAGCTAGCTAGCAGACGACTGTTCCCCGCACGGCGAGACGAGGCGAGGCGGCGATCGGTAGGAATGTCAGCCCAGATCGCGCCGGCGGCAGAGCATGTGTGCTACGTGCACTGCAACTTGTGCAACACAGTTCTGGCGGTAAGAGATGTTGTTTTTGTCTGCATATTATATGATCTCTCTGCTGCTGCTGCTGCTAGCTTGTGTGTGTTACCCTTCATCGCTCTAGCTAGCGCTCTCTTTCTTCAGTTTCCTCTCTGTCCGTCTGTCTATGTAAATCTGCCTTCAGAGTAGAGATTATTGATGAGGTGATTCTTGGGCGAGACGACGGACGTACCCTCAGCAGCTAGCTAGTGCCCTGCCCTCTCACCCACCTCACGATTTGCCCGATTCTTCTCGATCTGTTGCGCCTTTTTATTGGGTTTGCCGTGATTTCTTTTAGTTGAATTGTAACTGATTGGAGATCCAAGACTCTGAGAGTAAACGAACAGAGAGGATCATACCGTACCTCTCTCCTGCCGCGCGCCTTCTCTACTTCATTTAGATCTTCTTCCTGATTCTCTCCCTTCGTGTACCTAGTCCCATTTTTGGTTTTATACATTCTTTTTACGCCACAGTCGCATCACTTTGCTGGAGATCATTCAATTCAAAAACTTTTCAAAATTGTTTGTATCTAATTTCCTTGCTCTGTGATTGGTATTTGTGGGATACAGCAAAAAAAAATTACCATTCTCTTCGTGTTCCATCTCCGCTTGTTGAATCAGTTGATTCCGATAAACTGAAATCAGTGGAGAGCAGCGTTCCACTGTACAGGAATCAAAGCAGGCAACTGTATTACTCTCTCTCTCCATTTCTTTTTATTTGGCACTGGTGAACTAATAAGAGTCAAGTAAAAAAAGAAGGGGTACTATATTTTCAAGCATGTGCTAGTTTGAATTGTTTATATATAAATATGCATGCATAACTATCCAAAAAAAATAAAGAACTATATACACTGTCAACTGTGCATAACTGCAAACATGTACCGATCGAGCTAGGGGCCTCCAAATAACGAATAAGATTAAATTGTTTGCAAGTTCATCCACTTTAGTTTGTTTTAAGCTCTTTTACCTACTAGGGCTCTCCAGATTTCTTATTTCTGGGTATCTTTTTCCCATATGCTATTCTTATTAGTTCTACTAGCTTGCATGCAGTTTGAATTACTCTTAATTAAAAGCATGGAATGATAAACATCGCTACAGAGTTATGAAATAACGCGACTGACTTTGTTAGCAAGCGATCTTGCATGTGATAAATCTGTTAGTAGTAAATTGTCATGAAATATGTTCTATTTACACAGAAGAACAACGCCTCTTTCGTTCCCTCTCTTGTCCCCTCCTTCGTTTAAGCTGTAATTATTATCACCCCTCTTCTTCGTTTACTTTTTCTTATCATGAGTTTTCAATTCGTTGATTTCAATGTACGAAAAGTTCAATGAGAGAAGGGATTGAGTTGAGTTTGTCTTTTATTAGGTCTTTCATTTTGTGACCAATATGTACCATAACTTGGTTTTAACTCGTGATTTTGACTAAATCTCAAGTGCCATGATCAAATTTCTACACGTAAGTGACATTATGTATGATTATTAACGGCTCTCAGAACAATTAGGGCTAAGTATCGATCAATCAGCGTCAGCAGTTTCTAAAGTTAAAAGATCATCATGTGAGAACACTACTTCATACAAGAAGTACTAGAAGGATCAGAAGAAAAAGTTCTTTGCATTGATTGGATACATCGTTGATTAATAACTCCATGATCAGAAATACAGCAAGCATGGCAATATCTCTTCAGAGAGAGCACCGAGAGATAAGATGGCACCCGATTGTTAGTTTGATCTCTTGATGCATGATGCTTGCTTACGGTGTTGATGTAGCTTGTTAGTAGCTTTGGGGCTTAATTTGCCATCTTGTCACTATATTTTGATTTTTATGCTGATAGAATTCTAAGTTGGCTTTAACGACATGGAGATTTAATTATCAAAAGAAATCCTACAAGTTTGCTAGGTAGCTATCCTAAGAGAAAAAAAGTTAGCTACCTTTCTTACCTAAGTTGTAAGCTAGAGAGGTCCTTGCAACCAAGAAGAGAAATAAATCTAAACCCAGGCAACAGCATATCTTGCTGTATAGCTAATTATACCAACCTCTGCATGTGAGCTTGCTTGAAGTGGGTCTGCATGAAGTGTCATCATCTCCCGCTTCTTTCCCCTAGGGTCGGGGACAAACATCTCTGTTGCCTGCAGTACTATTTTATCATGAATTGTGTGGCCAAATGAGCATGCTCAATATCTGCGCATTGTTGTGGTGCTAGTAGCCTAACAGTACATCGATCGATCACTGGCAAATAGATACGCGCCATCTCTTTTTCTATATCTCAGGCACACAGCTTAGCATGGCGCAGCATTACATGTTGGCCATTTGTGCATGTGTACATGTACATGGGCTCAATACACCTGCATGCATACACAATCATTGGTATGGGGTCATGCATACATGCATGTACTTGTTTATTCTTTCTTATGGGAGTGAGTGCCCACAAAGAGAGAGCTGAGGATGAAAAAAGAATCCAGCTGGGCCATGTATGGTATGGTTCTTACCTAGATCAGGTTGTGAGCGAGGTGCATGCTTCCAAGAGAGAGAATTAATGGTGGGAAACAAGAGAACAAAAGTGATCTGCGGTGCAGGTATTGGAAAAAGGTAGCAAGCTCTTTGATAAAAGTCATGTATTGGACCAGCAGCAGCAGCAGCAGCTATATTGATCCATCTGGTTAAAGTGAGGACAACAAAAGTTAGGCCATGAAGAAAAGCTGCCTGTTGTGAATATAATCTCACTCCAGTTTCTTTTCAATCTACCTTGAACTTCGATCCTCGATCTCCATTGCCTTTTTTTTCTTTTAATTTGCATACGCTTCGGATGCTGGACATTTCTTTCTTTTCAACTTTGTATGGATGCATCCCCTCATTTAACTTCTTTCTCTCTCTCTTTCTCTCTCTCTCTCTCTCTCTCTCTCATGGTATCTGGTTTATGTTTAACCGCCATTGTGTTGTTGCAGGTGAGTGTCCCGGGGAACAGCGTGCTCACTGTTGTGACAGTTCGATGTGGACACTGCACGAATCTACTGTCAGTGAACATGAGAGGACTAATGATGCAATCCCTCCCTGCAGCTGCACAAGAACATCTCCAGGTTATGTTCGTGTAGTGTGCCAAATAAATTAGATTAGCGTGAGCTAGAAGGTTTGCTTTGCATGGGGCTGTACTAGCATGATAAAAAGAATACAAGCTAAGAACACATCTATATATCTGTGTGGGGCTAGCTAGCTGCCACACGCGCGTAGTACAACATGCCAATACAGGCCAATCAAACTGTTCGTAATTGGCCGGCCGGCAATGGCCGCTGGCAGCTAGCAGAAAGGCTGAACACAGCACAAGTCACTTCGACGTCTATCTCAAATAGTATTATACGTACGATAAAACCGTACATTCACTGTTTGAATTTGTGGCTTTTTTGTGTCTAGGGAGAATTTTTACAGCTTCCAAAGCGTTGTCCGAGTGCCAATCATGCATGCATCGATCGTCCTTTCCTCGATCGCACGAACTAATTAATCAGTAGTACTTTCTTAACTTATGTTGAGAGTTTAACTTTCACCAGGAAAACATCAAGCCGCCCCATGGCATCAACGGCACCTCTCGTGATCAGTTCGGCCATTTGGAGTTTGGCTCGTCTTCGTCCTCAAAGCAGCTCCACCTGCCAATGATGTACTCGGCACAGAATGATCACCTGCAGCTGCTGCAGGAACAAGCGCTTGCTGCTGCTCGTCGTAAGTTTTGCATTCATTTATTTTGATTGAGTACAAATTAACCTGCAGTAGACATAATAATATATACTCTGATCTCGATCTCTGGATCTGATTCTCATATACCTCGATCGCATGCAATCATCATGCATGGATCAATCGGTTTTAACTTTCTCTCTGGTGTCCTTTGCTCTCTGAAACAATTAACAGCACCGGAGAAGAGGCAACGCGTTCCTTCGGCGTACAACAGGTTCATCAAGTAAGTTAGCTTAATTCTATTGAGGACACACACACGCAGAACAATTTAATTAAAATTTATACTGAATCATCGAACATTGTGTACATAACAACACACAGAGAAGAGATACGGAGGATCAAAGCAAACAACCCCGACATCAGCCACAGGGAAGCCTTCAGCACAGCCGCCAAGAATGTAAGCACCTAGCTAGCTATCTATATGTAATAAATATATCCTCAATTCTCGCTCGGTCCATCTCTAACACAAAATATTCCATGACCTCCCAATCTTATAATCTTTGTTTGTAAAAAAGTAGATATACATGTCGTTATATACACTACTACAATCGAGATTGATTAACATTAATTCTTGTTCCGCTTTATCGTTTGTTGCATGCAGTGGGCACACTACCCAAACATCCATTTCGGCCGAGAGGGTGGCAGTAAGAAGCTCGTCGATGAGAAGGCCGTGGCAGCAGCCGTGACGACGACGACGACGACGACGTCGGCTCCTACGAAGATCCAAGGCTTCTACTGATTGATCTGATGCATGTGCGACGAACACTCTCAGCAGCAGCTGGCATATACAGGCGGGTCGACGAGTATATATATATATATATGTATGTATACTGCGAGTAAAGAATTAAGCAAGATGGGAAATTAAGTTGTTACTAGCTAGCTTGGCCTAAGTTATCGATGGCGGAAAATTAATTAAAGCTTGTGAAGATGTACGTACACAGAGAGGGTGATATATATAAGTTGGAAGCTATATATACATACATACATACATACATATATACATACTGTCTGTTACATGCATAACGATGCTGTATTGGCGGTACTACTAGACGTACGCTGCTAGCTAGCTAGCTAGCTGGATTATGGGAAGAGCTGGGTTTATGAATCATTTGACCATACATTACTATTGTTCTCCCAGTGATGATTAGCAAGCAGCAGTAGTAGTGTGAGGATACTCGATCGCCATTACTGCACTGCAACCTAACTCGCCGGTCGGTCCCCTACTCATCAGGTGGGTGCAGGTGTACGTTTGTTTGCAGGCGTCGAGTTAAAACCCGTTGCAGTTGCGCTGCTGACACAGGGCTGCTGCCTGCGCCTGCACTTGCGGGCCCGTGCATGGTGTCAGGTCCGTGGGCCGCCTCGACGACCGTGGTGACGACGCGGAGTTCGTGGGCCGGATCGCGGTCATCGAGCCCACGACACCAGGCTGCTACGCTGGGCCGATTCGGCGAACGGAAGAGGTCCAGTATAGTACGTACTGTATAAGTGTACTCCTTAACCAGCAGCAGTCAGGACGGGCCTGTCGTTTCAGCCCGGTGCCGGCCCAAGGCCCGGTTCTCGACCCGACTAGATCGATCGTCTCCGACGTTACCCCTGCCCGCCGCGTAAGGCGTGGTCGTGGACGATGATGCATGGCGACAAGCATGCAGTAGTAATTGGTCCTGTTGAATTTCAATCGACAGCTTGGTTCGATTTCCCAACCACGTTCCAGATCCTGACGACGACCTCCTGCTGCTCGCACCAACAATGACTTGTCCAGTTCCCAAAACATGAATGCGAGAAGAATCAGATTTTTTCCGTGTTCCCCTAATCATCATGGACATGCATGGACGACGGTTCCCTTCTCCTCCCATCCAACGACAAGCAAAGTGGGACAAGAAAACGCTACCAATGCAACAGTAATTAGTCTGCGATCTTTCTTCAGATTGAACGGAAGATCGATCGCGAGAGTTCGTCTTCTCCCCTAGGAGCGCGGTGGCGTTGGCGACGATGGATTGAGCGCGATCGAGGAACCGGAGAAGGAAGCCGCATGCAGCATGAATGGAGCCTCGATCGACGGCGGCGGCGGCGGCTTTATATCACCTCTTGACCTCGCGCTGTGACGGGCTCCGCCAGAACCCGGCGCCGTGGAAGCTCGCCCAGACCTCCTCCTCCTCCGCGTCGGCGACCTCGTCCGGCAGGCGCGCCACGGGCCAGTCCGCCACGTCGTCCGCCTTCTGTTGGCTGTTGGCGGCGGCGACGACGAGCTCCTGCGCCTCCTCCTTCCTCTTGGCCGCGGCGGCGACGCGCCTGGCGCGCCGGCGCCGGCGCCGCGCGGTGACGACGCGGCGGCACAGCGCGGCGGGCACGCGCACCGCGGCGAGGACGACGAGCTCCACGACGGCGAACGGGAAGCAGCAGCACACGGCCGCGCACTCGGCCGCAGTGCCGCCGGCCACCTCCCCGCACCGCGGCCGCTCGCGCGCGCGCCGCCGCTGGAGCTCCCGCCGCACCTCCACCGGCGGGGACCGCCGCAGCCGCCGGCCGTCCTGCTGCCACGCCGCCACCGCCGGCGGCGCCGACGCGGTACGGCGGGGGTCGCGGACGCGCGCCGTCGTCGCCTGGTCCATCGCTGCCCGGGGACGACGCGCTCGTCATAGGCCGACGCGCGCCGCCATCGCGTCGAGGTTGGCCTCGAGGGGACGCGCGCGGCGCAGGCGCAGAAATGGAGAGGCGGTTGCGGCATGCGCGCGGCGGGGACGTATATAAACGGGTTCGGGTCTCGTCTCCGCCGATCTGTACGGGTTTCACGGCGGGGAACCCGTAAGGCCGCTCCACGACCCGTTCCCTCTTACATTTTTTATTTTTTTTATGGCAAGCTAACAACACGTGGGGCCATCCGTTCTTACATCTCTCTCTCTCTCTCTCTCTCATTTGGGCACCTGCTCGACAGCAGCAGTAGGAGCTGATGTTAAAATTAGCAACTTTTGATTGTACTCCTAGAAGAAGAATGGGATTGCAGAAATCCTCCTCATTATGAGATACCTAGAGAGAGAGATTAGCGGTGCTAATCTTCAACCGCCGCCTTCTTCTTCTTCTTATTCTTCTTCCTTGGTCAGGTACATTTGAAAATTTCTCCAGATTTGTTCAATTCTACTTGATTAGTTTTGCAAAGTTGATCGCCTTTGTTAATGTTTGTTTGAAGCATGTAAGATGCTGGCCGGTGATGAGATTGTTGACCTGCACGCACGTCGCGATCATGGAGGTAAAAATAATGGAGCGACGAGGTGGCCACGTACGTGACGCGATACTTGCTTGATCGACGCTGCCTCTAATGCGCAGAAGGACGGCGGCGCGCGCGGACGGCCGGCGATGGCGGAGGGCCGCCGGGAGATGGACTCGCCGCGGTTCCGCGCCATCCTCCGCGCCACCAGCGGCCGCCGGAAGCGCGCGACGGACGTGAAGAGCTTCTCGCACGAGATCAGCGCGCGCGGCGGCGGCGGCGGCGTCCCGGCCATGCGCAAGATGGTGCGCGGCGGCACCACGCCCGAGGAGTTCGTCGGCGCCATCCGGACCAAGTTCATCCGCCTCAAGGAGGAGGTGGACTGCGACCTGGGCGTGTTCGCCGGCGACCTCGTCGGCGTGCTGGCGCGGGAAGGCCAGCCGGAGGAGTCGCGCGTCGCGCTGGAGGACCTGCTGGTGGTGGCGCAGCGGTGCGCGGAGATGAGCCCCGAGGAGTTCTGGACCAGGTGCGAGGGCGTCGTGCAGGGCCTCGACGACCGCCGACAGGAGCTCGCCGCCGGCGTGTCCAAGCAGGCGCACACGCGCATCCTCTTCATCCTCACGCGCTGCACGCGCCTTCTGCAGTTCCGCAAGGAGGCTGGCGCCGGCCGCCGCTACGCCGCCGTCGACGACAAGCAGCACGTGCTCCGCCTGCACCAGCTCAGCGACATCGGCCTCTTCCCCTTCCATGTCGCCGGCGCCGCCTCCGGGGACCTCGGCCGCAAAAGCACCTCAAGCCTCACCGAGCTCAAGGACAGGTTCATCCGCCGACGGATGCTCGAGCACGACCACCTCACCATCGACTTCTCCCCGGCGAGGATCTTCTCAGCGGCTGACCACTCCCCCACCGGAAAGATCGCGTCTTGGAAGAAGCTCCCGTCCCCTGCCGAGAAGAACAAGACCGGCGGCGGCAGGAACTCCGCCGCGAACGCCGATGCCGCCAAAGCGGACGCCGACACGCCGACGAGGAAGAAGGCCATCACCCACAACAAGGCGACGGTGGACGAGATCGTGGAGCGCGTCGAAGCGGCGAGCATCCACCCGGACGGGCTGGCCTGCCTGGGAATGCAGCTGGAGACGACGCCGTCGCAGTACCCGGAGGCGCAGCAGATCATGGTGGACGGCAAGCCGCGGATGATCTGCCGCATCTGCGACTTCGAGATCCCCATGGCGTGCGCCGAGGGCCACTTCGTCGTGTGCACGCTCGCCGACCGATGCGACGGAAAGGGCCTCAGCGCCGACCAGCGCCTGCTGCGCGTCGCCGAGGTGCTCGACCGCGTGCTCGCCTGCTTCGAGTCGCGGAGCCCCCACGCCGCCGCGCAGGAGGTAGTCGCCGGCGACAGGGGGAGCACGTCGTCGTCCGCGACCGAGTCCGACGCGTCCTTCTCCAACGCCGACCACGACGCCTTGTCCCACCTGCTCGCCGTGCCGTCCACCGAGCTCTTCTCGGAGGGGGCGCTGACGCCGGCGTCGGGGAGCCTGCCGCAGTCGCCATTGCTGACGCCCAGGACGAGCCACGCGGAGTCGCAGCTGACCAAGCACAAGGGGTTCGCGGAGCTGGAGAACTTCCAGCAGATCGAGAGCCTGCTGGCCATCGCGCGCGGCGTCGAGAGCATCAAGAGCTCCGAGTACAGCTCGCTCGAGGACCTGAGCTCCTACCTCGAGGACCTCAACGCCGTCATCGACACGAGGAAGGTCGACGCCCTAGTCGTCGAGACGTTCGGACGGCGGATCGCCAAGCTCCTACAGTAAGATCTCATCCGTTCGCCCTCCCAAGTCTGATTACTCTTCCCGTGCAACTAGATCAAACCACCAAACCTCTGCTCTTCGTCTCCATGAAGGGAGAAATTCATGCAGCTGTGCGGCCAAATCGACGACATGAACACCGACGCGCTGGGCCCGATCGACGAGGACGGCCCCATGGACAACAGCGTGAGCTCGAGGACGAGCCAGGCGATGAACGGCAAGTTCAAGGACCGGACGTCGATCGAGGACTTCGAGATCATCAAGCCCATCAGCCGCGGCGCGTTCGGCCGCGTGTTCCTCGCCAAGAAGCGGGTCACCGGCGACCTCTTCGCCATCAAGGTGCTCAAGAAGGCGGACATGATCCGCAAGAACGCGGTGGAGAGCATCCTGGCGGAGCGCGACATCCTCATCTCGGCGCGCAACCCGTTCGTGGTGAGTGCCCAAGCCCTTATATATCCGGTAATGGACAGGTCGGCTGAGATTGTCAGTGTCTTCCCCTTAACTACTCGGCATCTATCTTCTGGTAATGCACAGGTCCGATTTTTCTACTCCTTCACGTGTAGGGAAAACCTCTACCTCGTCATGGAGTACATCAACGGAGGGGACCTCTACTCCCTCCTCAGGAACCTCGGCTGCCTCGACGAGGACATGGCAAGAACATACATAGCTGAACTTGTGAGTTGGCACTGACATTTTTCTCATTACTTCCAGCATTTTTCTGCAAGTATTAATCTTTCTTTCTGAAATCCTGATCTGAATGAGAATGTAGGTTCTCGCATTGGAGTACCTGCACTCCATGAACGTGATCCACCGTGACCTGAAGCCTGACAACCTGTTGATCTCTCGCGAAGGCCATATAAAGCTGACTGATTTCGGGCTATCAAAGGTTGGTCTCATCAACAGCACGGACGATTTCTCCGGGCCGGATGCGAGCAGCGTTCTAGTGGGTGACCATCATCCGACAGATGCAGAGCAACGCGCTCTCAAGAGAGAGCAGCGGCAGAAGCAGACGGCCGTGGGAACCCCTGACTACTTGGCACCCGAGATACTGCTGGGCATGACCCATGGTTCGTCATCCGCTGCAGTCCTTGCTCCGTTCAACGCTCGAATTTCTGTGAGATTCACCTGCAGCGAACTTTCTGATTTCCTTGTGTGCAGGTCCTACTGCAGATTGGTGGTCGGTTGGCATCATTCTCTTTGAGCTTCTTGTGGGGATTCCTCCGTTCAATGCTGAGCACCCGCAGGTCTTCACGATCTTATATTTATCTTCTCTGATTTGGCCAGCATATTTTCATGAAGTCGGAGTTAAAGCCATCTGGCTCTGTTGGCCTCTCTTTTGGTAGCTCCAAAATGATTTTACCTATTTCCTCCTTAATAAAAGGGCCTTCCCGTGATTCCGTGTCATCTACCATATCTAGTAAATCACTTAAATTGAACTGCATTCCAGAGAATTCACTAGTGCCTGATCGTTCATTGTATGATTCCCATAACAACAGTGCCTTTTCTTCTTGCGAGTAGCCGAGTACACCTCTTGTCCAGATGCAGCATCAGTTTTTTTAGAAATTATATTAACAATATTGGGCCTTTGCAGATTATATTTGACAATATAATGAATAGAGAAATACCTTGGCCACATGTACCAGAGGAACTGAGCTTTGAAGCATATGATCTGATTGACAAGTAAGTCGTAAAAAATAAAAGAAAATTGCAAAAATTACAATTAGATGCACACGATAGGCCTACATGCCGCAAATATTTTTTTTTTCAACTCACCCTGTCACTTGATAGGTTGTTAATCGAAAACCCAGTGCAAAGATTAGGTGCTACTGGTGCTGGAGAGGTACTCTTTTTTCTTGTTCTTGTTTCCTTCTTCGCCAAAGCTTACCACTCATGAACATTGCACTAACTGAAATATGCCATTAGAGCAGGTAAAGGCTCATCCGTTCTTCAAAGACATAAACTGGGACATGCTCGCCAGACAGAAGGTTGCAATGCAATCGCAACGACTGAAAATTTAAATTATCATTATCGCTTCTGGATAGTATTCCCTCCGGTCATGTTTTGTTGTCGTTTCAGACAAGAAAAATGATCTAGATTCAACAATACTTTGCTGTCTGAAACGTCAAGAAAACAAGAACAGAGGGAGTTGTACAGAAATTCAGGCAGCACCCAAGAAAATGCCTCCCGAATAAGACGCTCAATTACAGTTTTCTTCTTTGTAGGCTGCATTCATCCCTTCCACAGATGACGAATACGACACGAGCTATTTCGCCTGCCGCCATGCCTGGGGCAGTGCCGACGAGCAGGTCAATACGGCCTCCAACGAGTATGATGATAGGAGTGAGACCAGCAGCATGAGCTGCGGCAGCAGTCCACACAGCTGCGACTACGAGGATGATGTACGTGTGCTGGATCTCGCCAACTGGTCCTTCTTGATTAGTTTCCTGTAGGGATTCAGATGTCACGGGCTTTTTATTTGATTCTGCACGAAACGCTGTTAGGGTGATGAGTGTGGTAGCATGGAAGAGTTCGGAGCACCATCGTTATCGGTGAAGTATTCTTTCAGCAACTTTTCATTCAAGGTAAACTATCATCTGAATTTCCGGTCGCATAATATATTTCCATCTGAAGTGTCATGACATTTCAGTATTGTCCTTTACCCATATTTTTCCTTTGAAACCCGCAGAATATCTCCCAGTTAGCATCGATGAACTACGATCTGATAACAAAGCACAACGAGGATCCTCTTCAGTCTTCAAAATCCTGAGACCATGCATGCATAAGAGCAAATTCGAACAAAAAAGGTTAGCAGTCTGTCGAAGGTGATTAAGCTGATCATACCTGTTCCTACTTGTTGCAGTGTGCAAATCAAGGCTACACATTTATGTTGAGTGAAACAACTGACGCTGTACTGTTGTCTAGTTTTGTTAGTCAGGAACTGAACCTCCTCATGTGTTGGGCTTGGACCTACCCGGCCGTGATGGTGTGAAGCAATGAAAGTGAACCTGCATGTTTTCGCTGGACCTTGTTATTCAGTCGTTAGTGAGTAGAGAGCCCTTTTGTTCTGGCGAAACGCAATGAATGATAAGAAAAGCAATTGATGGTAAGATGAGAAGCTCCAGGGAGGCTTCTTGACCTGAAGATGCTTCAGTGATAGCTAGTACAGAGATCGTTGTTGTCATGTAAGGTAGATTTGGTTGGTATCCACTGTTGTCATCCAAGCAACTGGTTGTAGATGTGTACCTTGTCTGCAGAGAGATGCCACAGTAGATGTAGAACTGTAAACCTTTTCTTTTCCTCTGAGGAACCTGTAAATGTTCTTGAACCGTGTCGCCGCCCAGGTGAACACGGGCTCGGGCAGGTTTTCCGTTGCCAATGCAAGTTCTTGGGTTGGGAGTTGGGACCGTGACCAAGACGATTCTACGCGCGTCGTCGTGCTACTGCCCCTCGGGTACTCTCCTCGACATGCCGGAGAAGAAGGGCTCATCGTCCTTGACCTGGAGACCAAAGAGATGCACGCGGTTTACAGGAACAGGAGGCGCGACTTCCTGTGCGAGGACGTGCACGACTTCCTGTACGAGGTCGACCTGGTCTCGCGCCTATCAGCCATGAAGATCTTCTAGTTTTATCTGTGAGCTGATGATAAAATCTTCTACTCTCTCCGCTTCGAATTATTTTACGTTCTTCCATTTCAAATCATTTAACACTACTTAGTTCAAAATTAAACTAGTCAATGTGAAATAATTCAAAACGGGAGTAGTAGTTTATGTTAGCGTGGAAAAAATTCAAACCCAGAAACTTTTTGAGACACAAGCATATCTGGAATTATCCACTTCTGCATCAAACAACTTGGATGCTTTGAGCTTATTACACAACTTATATTCAGGCTTGTTTCGAGGGATGGGATTATAACCCAAATCCTCAGAACTTTGTACAGATTCAACTTAACTCTAAAATTTTCTAAAGCAATCCCCCTCTTTTTTACAGTAGTACCATCAGTAATCTATGTTGTATTTACACTCCTCCGATTGAGGCCACACCATTTCAATTTACAAAAAAAAAACAGCTTAAATTACACATATGCTAGACAAGCACTGATGCAGCGGCCTCCAGTCAGGGTCCACAAGGTTCTGTGAATCTGAATGGACCTTAGAGCTTAGGAGGATAAGCTTCAACAATGCCTTTCCATTCTCCTCAGGCCACAAATGACGAAGAATGCTCGTATATCTCGTTTGCCTGTGCCACTGGGACATACACGACGTCTGCAAGTGAGCTGTGGGTGCGGCCGTAGAAAATGTAGACGAAGACTCCCATCACCAGCCATACCCCAACCCGCATCCAAGTCCCACCGCTGATGAAGAGTAATACATGGGAAAATTAGCAAGCTTCAGACGTACGTAGGCATGCTTCAACTCTGAAGAAGCTACCGGAAAGCAGGCCTATAGATCGTTGGATCAGTGGATTGACTCACCTCAGATTTATCAGCAAGTACGTGTTTATGAGGATACACATCACCGGCAGCAGCGGAACAAATGGGCAAATGAACCCTGCATCAGAAGCAACGGCAACATGTGTAACGCCAAGTAAATTCACCAACAGGATCCAGTATAGAGAACTACAGAAGCCTGCCATGGTGTGAGTACCTCCCGAATGACCAAACGAGTGCCTTCCGTCATCTTGGTCAATCCAGCAGAGCACCCCCAGACCAGTCAGGAGAAGCAGGCCACCAAATAAACAGATGAAGCATTGCGCTAGGCTGATAACCCATGAGAAAGATGTTAATGTTAGAAAAACGAGTGTACTGCAGATGCACGAAAGCTCACTATTTGACCAATCGGTGTGCCCTGGCATGCTAAATCACATGCCTTTCACACTTACAATGGCAAGAATGTTGCAGAAGCTGAGGATGTGAGAACCAACACCCCGATGCAGACAGATGCAATGCTGCAAGCAGCGGTCTTGCGCCGCTTTGCCTCATCCAACTTGCCTAAATAGTTCACAGACAAATTTACTGTTACACTAACGGAAATGCATGTATTTAGAATTTGAACATATTAGGTTGACATGCAGTGGCCTAGACGTACTTGCATATAGGTGCTTCTCAGTAAGGGGCTCCTTAATTGATTCTACTACAACCACGTCATTTATTTCTGATGCTCCCTGTCCATGATCCGCATCTCCCATAGGACCCGTCACCTTTTCCTCATAATTTTCTTGGCTCAAACGGAATGATGCTTGCAGGGAAGATGGCAGGGGTACCTCATCTGGAGGAACATACCTGAGGATCAAAATGGATACAGCAACTATAGTGAACGCGAGGAGCGTGCCTACACTGACCTGCGGCCAAAAAAAAATCAACCCTTTAGCCTCCAAGCTACACTTTTTGATAATGCAGAAAATTATAAAATGTCCTCTGCATCTGCAGCAGGGATAAATTGGATATTGAGCCAAAGCCCATTAATTATTAACACTTCTCTAGCGGTTCCTCCATCCTTACCATCCCTGCTAGCTCAGAGACATCCATGAAGAACGCAAGAGTAGCTGCACAGATGCCTGTGACAATTGTGCTCTTGACAGGAACTTGTGTCTTCTTGTTCACGTCACAAAAGAAGGACGGCAAGAGGCCATCTCGTGCCATGGCCATGAATATTCTTGGCTGCGAGGAATATCAAACGATAACTTCAAATATATATATATATATAGCAGCATGGTGTGTAATATATATTTCAGCAGAGAGGACAGATAAATTCGAACTGTGAATCACTAGCGAGATGATGTTTGGGTTTCCAGCACATGTTATCTAGAAAAGGAAAAAGGGTGTATCCGAAAAGGAGCAGAATATAAATAACAGATTAGAGCAGAATATACATCTATAGGGTTGTTGATTATGGTTTCAGCTTAAACTGCCCATTTGAAAAGCTCGTCCTGTTCATAAAATCAATTCTCCTGAGTGATAATGATTCCACCAGAGAAATTGGTTTCCATACTTATTTGTGTTAACCATACGTTCTTGGAGAGTTTATGCAATTCCACCGAGAGCAGGATTGCAAATTATAATGAATATTTGCTCATTTATCTATATACCTGTGGCAGTATTGATCCCATCAAGGTTGAACAGAGAGCAAGAACAGCACCAGATGTTACAAGATACCTAAAAAACAAGATAAGCACATGAGCCGTCTCAGTGGGAAGCAGATTAGATCAACTGGTGAAATTGGAGTATGGGAGTACTTACATTGCCCAATGCATTCCATGTTTTGCAAAGGCGGACGAGATAGGAGTATCTGGGTCCATAGCAAAGTATGGTACCAGTCCAACAATAACAACTGAAACCAACATGTACAAGGAACAGCAAATTGACAATGCCGTTGCGATTCCCAGTGGCAGATCTCGCTGTGGATTTTTCACCTGTTCAATCATAATGGAAGAATTAGGATTTTTAATTAATGCCAACAACAATAAAGCCTTTGACTCAAACAACGACAATTTTCACTAATCCCAACGATTCAGCAATAAGAGACCAAGTCAGTCTAGGAAATAGGACTTTCCTTACCTCCTCAGCAGTGCTAGCAACTGAATCGAAGCCTATGTATGCAAAGAAAACTGTTGCTGACCCAGCAAGCATTCCGTTTATTCCATATGGGAAAAATCTGAAAAGAATCAGAAACAATAAGCATACAGACACTGTTTGGTTGATCCAAGTGGGCAAAGAGAGAGATGCTTTTTTGCATTACCCGCCGGCAACCTTATAGCCAACCCATCCTGTTTGGAAGCCAATATAACTACCGGCTATAATAACAAACAACATCACAAAGCAATTCAGGACTGTCACAACTCCTTGTACAAACGAGCTCTGTGCAAAAAAAAATGGAGATCAAAGTTCACACACCATATTACTTGACAAAAAAAAACAAGGAATATATTATTGAACTGGAGAAGGCGGCAACCTCTTTGATCCCCACACAGAGCAAACCAGTAACAACGAAGACCAGGAAAGCAGCACAAGGATCAACAACAACATCCAGCCATGGGATCTCATGGCGTGCTAAAATCCATGGTAGACTATCCGATCCTCCGAAAAATAAGGCCTGAAAACAGAAGAGTTATTTTTTTTTTCATTTAGTTCATAAGAAGAGACGAGGAAATCCAATTACTGCTCAATATGCCCCATGAACAAGCCTGGTGCAGGGGCAATCCCACATACCAGGTTGGGAGAGATGCCACGAGCAACAGCTGATCCACCAATTGTATACTCCAGTATCAAAGCCCAACCAATCAACCATGCAACTCTGCATAATGAATACTGACAATGTAAGAAAAGAAACTTAACAGCACAAGACATGCTCGATCATTTCAGTAAATTACCCTTCACCAACGCAGATGTATGAATAATGGTAGGCACTTCCTGCAGAAGGGCAACGGCTAGCAAGCTCTGCATAGCAAAATGCGGAAAGTGCAGCAGCTAACCCAGCTATCAGAAACGAAAGTGACAATGCTGGCCCAGCATGCTCCCGAGCAACAGTTCCAACAAGGACGTACACCCCAGCTCCAATCGTGGAGCCAACACCTGATCGGTAACATAAAAGATTCCATGAACAATACGTTATGAAATAAAACGCTATAATTAGTCCATTGCACGTGCTGTCTGCATAAGTTTCTAACAAATAAGGAAACACACAGCCTGAACTTCAGAAGAATGTAAACACTTGTACATAAAGACAAGCTTGCCATATCTAGTCTTGTTATACTTTGATGAGTTTGAAATTGTGGACCAACTTAGCAGGAGACATGTGCCAAATGCATCTGCTCCATGAAGGTAAGCAATGTTTAGAATCTGGAATCCTGAGGATCGACCAACACCCACCTTACCAGTTGCCAACACAACACTGACCCAACACCATCAACAAACAAGCCGAAGAAGCACATCTATGAAACAGATAAAAGCGTAATATTCACTTCGGACACCTCTGAACCTTCTTGAAAACTACGGGATGATTGGGGGTTATGGTTCAAGGCAGGCAGGCACAAGAACCAAAACTTTCTGATCGAAAATTCGAAATGGAATGACACGCAATAAGTCGAGGGGCGTCAGGTGGCGCGAAAAGGGTGACGAACTCAGAGAATTCAAGTTCGAAACATCACAGAAAAAAACAGAAAAACAAAAGAGGCGTGTAAATTTAGTAACAGAACACAGTTCACAACCGATTCAGAGAAATCCAAAATATTCTACTCCATTCGAACGGCAAGAGTCCAGCAGATTCCACGCAGAACCTGCGGTCTGGAACACAAACACGAGGTCCAAGCACGAAACGCCACGGCGAGGATCGTGCTTTCACGACGAAGTCCCAGATAGATCCACCGAAAGTAACGAGACCCGGGTCAGGGAAAAGGGGGGAAGAAAATAAAAGTGGCATCTCGGAAAGAAAGAAAAAAAAAGAAGAAGAAGAGGGGTCCGGACCTATTGCGACCAGCTGGGTGATGGAGAGCTCCTTGCGGAGCTGCTGCGCGCCGGCGGCGCGCGCCCGCTCGGAGTCCACCTGCTTCCGCCGCATCAGCGCGCGGACCCCGCCGCCCATCCTCGACGGGTCACCGGAAAAGAAGAAAAAAAAAAGGCACGACCTTTCTTTCCAACGCGCGCAGGTCGGTGAGCGGCTTCCCCGGGAGCGCGGGAGGCGGCTCGAGCTAGGCCGCCGCCGCTCTCTCCCTTCCTCCCTCCCTCCCTCCCTCCTCCCGCCGGTCCGTCCTTGCTTGTTGTGCTCGAACGGGAGGCAGGTTCGTTTGATGGCGTGCCGCTGCTGCCTTATTAAAATACGCGGATCACATCACGTTTCCCATCAGTAAGCTCGAAACTGTTCTTTATTCCGGGCAATTTGTCGGTCTCACGAAGCTACACGCACGAACCAGGCCAATCTCCCGATCACACTTTGAAATTCCTCAAAGTCGTGTGAGGAGCTTGTGGTTTACAAACGCTGCTGCAGTTCTTCATCTGGGTCACGCAACTCTTTCATCTGGTTTGAAGTAGTCGTGTGAGAGAATCTGGTTAGGCCAGTCGTCGTCAACAACAAAAAGGAAAGAAAAGAAAAGAGAAAAGATTGAGAAATACCAGAAAAAAAAGTGTGGGATCTAGTAGCTGGAGGAAACGGGCTCCTATCACTTTCGATCGGTTCTTTTCCGGAAACAACACCGAACAGGCTGATTAAGCGATGCCGTGTTGGCATCTGCTCTCTCTCTCTCTCTTACAAAATCACGGTTTTTTCCAAGATATTTCCCCCCCCCCCCTCATCGGAGAGCCGTAGGAGCTCAGAACATGATATTTTTTCCCCTCATCGACTTGATGATTACGGCTACGGCTGTGCATGGTGACGACGCTTCACTGTGCCCTCCAAGAAAGCAAGTGAAGTGAACCATCGACGTCCGGTTCGACGTGGCCACGCGTCTCATTCTTATCCAATAGGCGGAGAGTCCACATGGGGAAAAACCATACCCCATTTTGCAATGTTATTATTGCCACGCATAAAGGTGAGGAATTGCTTGCTTGCATAAAGGTATTATTGGTGGAAAACCGGGACTGATAAATTTCTCTTTCTCTTTTTTTCTTTCTTGGTTTCCGATCGTCATTTTTGTCTTGCTTGCATTTGCACTGGTAGATCGTGTACTGTAAAACACGACGTATGTACCAACGGGCTGTCCATTCTTCGATCACATCCTATATATTGCCTCCTCCATATATTTCAGAAGCAAAAAAAAGCTAAAAAATGATCAAAAGAAACAAGTACTATGAAGGAACATCCCAGGACGAGATGAAATAAATCTACGGGGAAAAACCAGGAAGCAACTGAAACCATGACTCAGTGCAGTGCATCTTCAATATTTCTGCCACGTGTCCCTCCCTCGCGAATCATAAAGCAGTTGAGAAAATAGTAACAGGGTTAATTTATATTTTACTCAACTGATTTATGATTCAAAGACAAAATCCAGAAAGCGTGCAACTAAGACAACATTGTTACAGAGGATTTGTGTTTGAGACGATGCAGCGTAAAGAGGCAAGATCCAAGGCTCTTTTTATGGCACGTCTCCTGCTGCTTATCCACGAGGTTAGACGACGACGACGACGACCCTGCCGCGCTTTTTCGATACCAGCAGCAACGACGACGACGACGACGACGAAACGGTGGGAGCTCTGCTCACTGGTCCGATATCGCCGGGCCGCCGTACTGGACGCTGCACATCCTCAGCTCGCTCGGCATGTCGATCTCCTTGAGCCATGCCAGGCGGCCTGCTTGTTGGTCTTGCTCTTGCTCGGCACCACGGCCATCTGCTGTCGATCGGAAGCAACACAGATAAGCCATATATACGTAGCTGCTGGTGACTCTGGTGAGAAAATTAAAAAGCAACCGACAGTAGTAACATTTTCTTCTTCTTCTTCTTCTTCTTCTGAACAGGAATAAAGACAACAGCATTGTTCAACAGATCTAGTTTCAGAAAACAAAAACAGATAACAGGGATGGTTTGGCCATTCGAAGCCCTCAACGGCCGGCCACACTGGTGGTACTAAACTAAACCGTGTGCTGGCTTAAACCACGTGCGCAGGTTGTTTTGCAGGTCGGAGCCCGCGCCTGCTGCCCTAGCTAGTAGCAGTTCCTGAACGAGTCATAAGCTAGTAGTAGCTAGTAACCTGCAGGTTGCTACAGTAGTATTTAACTAACGGGACCTTCGCCCCTATCCGGTGGGCGCTGCATGCATGCTCCTGCGGCAAACAAACACTGACATGTTGCAAGTTGCAACGAATCGAACGATGCAAGTTGATACTGTATAAGCTAGTCATGCGGCCTAAAACCCGCCCACGGTTTCTTGGTAAAGTGATGCACGCAGACACTACTCCAGCATGTTTCAGAGAAGGAACGGGCCGGCTAGTGGTAAACAGCTCAATGCAGCCGAAACTCTGGGCTGTACTTACTGGGGCAGCTTGTGTAGGGCATGTCGGTATAGTACGTGCAGTCCCTGTCGTCTTCGACGGAGTACGGAGGGCCCATGATGTCGAGGACCGCGCAGGGCGCGGTGGCGGTGAACCGGTGCATGTTGCCTCCGGTGGTCGGGTAGAGGACGGAGGTGTCGCACGGGGCCGTGAACACGTCGTCCACGACCAGGTTCGCTAGCCTCGCTGCTGCTGCACAGAGAAACAGACCTAGCTTGAGCGTTCGTTAGGCGAATCAAACCTGTGCTGGAAAACGGGTGGAAATTCATAGAGTGACAGAACAACGGGCGCTTAATATTACGCTGATCACTGGACGACGATGACGATGATGATGACGAACTGCAGCTGTTCGTTGAAGGGTCGTCAGGGTCGACCCAGTCGTACGATTTTATACGCATGGATCCGAGGAGCAGCTTGCTGAACACCGTCATCCCAGGGTGGTTGTGGAGGGGGATCACCGCGTTCCGTGGCAAGAAGAAGATGACCATCTATGCCAAACAACAGGCGATCGATCAAGCCGGAGAAGCTACAACATCTCGTCAGAGCAGAGAGCAGAGAGAGAGAGTACTGCTGCAGGCCGAAGTTTTTTTTTTTTTGAGGTAATCCCGTAACGCTACCACGTACTGAGAATTTCGTGCATCTGTATATCATCGTCTGCGTGATCGTCGGGGTCGTCGTTCCTTGAGCAGCGACATCGTCATCATCGTCATCATCGTCATCCCTCGCCCTGAAGAATTTCAGGTCCGGGCTCAGGCCGAAATCCTCGGGCCTCATCCTGTCTGCGAACAAAACAAATCAAACGTTAATTGTTAGCAGCAGCAGCAGAAGGAGCAGTACGTGGAGAGAGGGAGCTGCGGAGGCGCGAGTCGCACCGATCATGGCGCAGAGCAGGTGGACCTCGGCGGGCGCGGGCACGGTGCCGGGGCCCCTGAACACGGCGCGGCACGCCTGGAAGAGCCGCTGCACGGCCGCGGCGTCGGCCTGCACGCGCCGCCTCCTCTCGCGCCTCCTCCTAACGCCTGGCGGCGGCGACGGCGGCGGCGACGCCAGCCGCCTCCTCTTCGCGGCGCCGTCCCCGGCGGCGACCTCCACCCCTCCGGCGCCCCTCTCCACCTTCATCGACCGAACAAGAAGACCCGAGGTTTCGGTTTCGACGCGGCAGCCCCAAGAGCAGCGGCGGCCGGAACAGAGCACACGCGGGCGGCAGTGGGGAAGAAGAAGAAGAAGAACGCAAGGAAACAAGCAAGTATGGAAGCAAAGGGGTGGGGGGTGGTGGGGAAGGAGCTAGCATCATGGCACGCGACTATATGCAGCGGAGCGGCCGAGTCGGGAATCGAAAACCATGGGCCGTACGTACCACGGCAAGCGGGTCCGGACCGACGCCGCGGCCGCATATGCAAGGAAAGGCTGCTGCTGCGTTGGTGGGAGGCGGGATGGGGGAGAGAGGCGGAAAGCGAGGGTGGGGCGGCAAAACCGACGGCGTCCGGGGGGCGGGCGGGCGGCGGGCGGGATCCAGCCGCCTCGGGTGACCAGTACGCGGTTTCTCTCTGCCCGCCCGACCGGCAGCCGCGGCTGGCTGCCACGTGGGACCGACCGCGACGGTTCCTTCCTGGAGCGGTTTCGCCGCCCCCCATCCCCATCCCACCTTCGTCCGTCCCCACGCGTCACCATCTCCGAAACGTGCTTCGCTTCGCGTCGCTTCGCCTTCGTTCACATCACCACCACACCAGGAAAGAAGAAGATGCCTGTAAAAAAAGGTTGCGTCATTTTTAGACGCCTATAATTAACAAAACGTCCACGCATGTTCCCAGAAAAGAATGTTCATCTAGGTTCCCAAAGGCAGCAGGCAGCTTCCAAACCCGACGCCATGAAATCTATGGCGCGAGACGAGACTCCTTCCTTGTTCAGGGAGGGACTGGTGAGTGGGACATCCATCCATCCATCCATCCATCCATTGCCGGCCCCCAAAACAAACAGTGGGCATGCACCGGATCCGTGTGCCTGCCCTGTCGATCTGCCTGCCTCCCGGTCCAGACCCATCACGAACGAACCGCGCATCCCGATCACCACGATCCACGATCGGCATCATATATATATACATATATTATCGAGCAGACAGCTGAGATATTTTTCGCAAAGGCGAGCAGCCTACTCTACTAGGCGCCTAGCTAGGTAGCTAGCTACCGGATTCCGCCGGGAAAACAGTGTGCCACGCAACGTGCGGCACCACCACCCACCCAGCCAGCCAGACGCCGCCTAGCTAGCTAACCGTTGCTATATACGTAGTATGTCCCGTAACCGACGACGACGTACGCCATTTTGTCCCTGTGTGCAGCAGAACAGCGATCCATCACGCATGCATGCATAGCTCTTTCAGCTGGGAGGAAAAGCTGGCTGGAACGGCAACAAGAGGGATCGAGTTTCCCTCCTGCAATGCAATGCAATGCCATGCCGGGGAGGCTCCTGCAGGTCGCCGGCCGGGACTCGCAGGACGCGCTTGCATTGGTGGCGCAGGCAGGCAGGCCGCGGCGCCTCGCGGCTCCGGGTCCTCTGAGATCTCATCACCACCAGGTGCAGCCGTCAGTAAAAGCTCGACCTGATCGAGGTCTCATCCATCTCCATAACACAGCATCCCATTTTAAAAAGAGAGAGAGAGAGTAGGTTGACAGAACAATGAGGAAATGATCGATCAGCAAGTTTTCCTTTTTTTTTTAAAAAAAATGTATATGTATTTGTAAAGAACAAAGTACTACGCAGCAGTGGACTAAACTAGAAGTACTGTACTGTGCTGAAGAAGCTTGGAATAATTGAGTAGGAGACTGGTCACCAACCACCACCCCCCCTCATCTCATCTCTTTCACTATTACTTTGAACCACCACCCCCCCTCATCTCATCTCTTTCACTATTACTTTGTTTGTGTCCCCGACTCCCTGTCACACCGTGTGAGTGGTGACCTACTACCCCTCCCATTTTCAACCTTCTTTCCTTATCTATTCGTCATAATTCAACAAACGCCAAGTTAAAAAAAAACTATGAACCGTCATGCATGCTGCGTCATGCCCAACCAATGAGAGAGGGGGAGACGCTTTTTTTTTCTGAAAAGCATCTTTGTTCGGTGGATACACATTCGGCTTGGGCCTGGATGCATGTGGCGCAAATAATTTCACCCCCTTTTTTTTTTCTTTCTGAAACAGGGGTGATTTGTGGATCTTAGCCAACAATAAGGTACGTAACTTTGTGTCATACATAGATCATACTCCCGTTTTAAATTATTTAATTCAATTTTATTCGACACTCTCTCCGTTTCGGTCTCCTATACGCTCTCTCCAGGTTCATTTTATTTGGCACTATTAAACTAACCAGGATATAATGGAGTTAAATTTTATCAATTTGCTGAACACCCGTAAAAGAAAAAAGTTAAAAAAAAACTGTGCGGCACCAGACGAGATGAGGCCTCACACCTACAGAACAGAACAGATCTCACCAACCCCCTTCCCTGAACCACACGACGCCCCTCCTCTTATAAATGGGCCCCCCCCCCCTCCAAACCCCCTTCCCCCTCTCCCGTGCCCATCATCTCCTCCTACCTCTCCGTCGCCGCCGCTCCGCTTCCCGTCTCCTCCCCTCACCTGGTAAGCGACCACCGGCCAGTGTCCCTCGCCTCGCCTCGCCTCGCCTACCTTTCGGTTCGTGCCGGATCGCCTGGTGCAGCGCGAACCGTGCCCATTTCTCTCTCACACTCTCTCTGTTTTTTTTTTGTTTCATCTGGCCTTGCGCGCCCACTGCTCGCGGCCATTGGTTCGGTAGTGTTGGGAGCTCGAGATCGTGCATCGCGGATCCGTCCGCTCGTCTCGGTTCCGCCGGTTCGGTTGTATCGGATCGGATCGGATCGAGCGAGCCGGGCACCGATCTGACGCGGCTCCCGTAATCAGGTTCCTGCGTAGCGTAGATCCGAGGCGCGGCTCCGTCGAGTGGCCTGGACGATCTCGGCTTAATTCGAGATCAAAAAGCGCCTCTCGCCTGCTTCCTTGGTTGGTTGGGCGAGGCGGGATTGCTAGATCTGGCGGTTGCGGCAGTACAGTAGCGGGAGGTCGGATCGGGATGTACTACGTGCGGCCGCTCCTCGTGTGCGGGGTTTTTTCAGATCTGGCTCAGGGGTTTAGTCCGCGTTGTTGACTTCAGTCACGACTGCATTCCTGATACGTATTTTTTTTAAATATAGCTGTTCCTGTTGCTTTGGTGGTACACCTAACGTACGTACCCACCGACAGCGTGGAAATCCATAGTTTGGTTTCCTGCTCCAGAAACCAGTGGATCTGATGTAGGTTTCCCGCGCTCAGGGATCATAGTCATGGTTACCATACATGTTCTATGTTTTTTTTTTGTTGTTGTTCAAGTGCCGTTCCCGTGCGTCAAGCTGATCGGAGTTCTGTCCGCGGTGCAGAAACATGGCGTCCCACATTGTCGGGTACCCTCGCATGGGCCCCAAGAGGGAGCTCAAGTTCGCCCTCGAGTCTTTCTGGGACGGGAAGAGCAGCGCCGAGGACCTGGAGAAGGTCGCGGCCGACCTCAGGGCCGGCATCTGGAAGCAGATGGCCGGGGCTGGGATCAAGTACGTCCCAAGCAACACCTTCTCGTACTACGACCAGGTCCTTGACACCACCGCCATGCTCGGCGCTGTACCGGAACGGTACTCGTGGGCTGGAGGAGAGATCGGGTTCGACACCTACTTCTCCATGGCTAGGGGTAACGCCACCGTCCCTGCTATGGAGATGACCAAGTGGTTTGACACCAACTAGTAAGTCCATTTTCGCTTTCTACTGAGGGTATCTTCCAGTCCAGCCTCGGTATTTCTGCTTACAAACCTTTGTTATGCCTTTGCAGCCACTTCATTGTCCCTGAGCTGTCTCCCGACACCAAGTTCTCCTACTCTTCTCACAAGGCTGTTAACGAATACAAGGAGGCTAAGGCGGTATGGTATTGCCATTTTTATATGTTTGTTCTCTTCATTTACTTCAGTCAGTTCTCCGTCAAAAATATTGTATGCTTGGTTGTGTAAGAGATGTTAATAGCTATCTATTTACGTTAATGTCTTGTGTCGCAGATAAAGTCATTCATTAATTTAGCACGGTATTCTGTTATAGGACCTCAAGTTATTTTTGTAGTGATGAGCTTTTTTTTTTATAAATGCTGACCTCATGTTTGATGATTGGAGATTTTGTCTGAAAAGGATTCCCAGTATAATGTAATGTCCTGTGACTGTGACGCAATCAGTGACCCGAGTAGTAACATTAGTACATTATTACTAGGATTTCAGAGGTCTCAGTGATTTCTTAATTTAACGTCATCCTATTCAAAATGGTGAATTGGTGATTTTCTTGCAAAGATTAACTCTTCTTACTCGTGTGACTTACCTGCTGTTGCTCCCAATGCAGCTTGGAGTGGACACCGTGCCGGTGCTTATCGGACCAGTCGCCTACTTGTTGCTCTCCAAGCCCGCCAAGGGCGTGGAGAAGGGTTTCCCTCTTCTTTCCCTTCTTAGCAGCATCCTCCCGGTCTACAAGTAAGATTGTAAACAAATTTACTCACCGCTGCTAACCTTTGATCTTCAGTTGATAATTTAATGTATGATGATTGTAGGGAGGTTGTTGCTGAGCTGAAGGCAGCTGGGGCTTCATGGATCCAGTTTGATGAACCCACCCTTGTCCTCGACCTTGATTCTGATAAATTGGCCGCATTCTCTGCAGCATACACAGAACTTGAGGCTCCACTTGCTGGACTGAATGTGCTTATCGAGACTTACTTTGCTGATATTCCTGCGGAGTCATACAAGTATGTCAATTCACTTTGCTAATACCCTTTCGCAACAATTGTTAACAACTCTATTCATAAAGACAGAATGCTCAATGTTCTTTTGCAACTGCAGGACCCTAACATCCTTGAGCAGTGTGACTGCTTATGGTTTTGATCTTGTTCGTGGAACCCAGACTATTGAGCTTATCAAGAGTGCTGGTTTCCCCTCTGGCAAGTACCTCTTTGCTGGTGTTGTGGATGGACGCAACATCTGGGCTGATGATCTTGCTGCATCTCTTAGCACTCTCCAGTCCCTTGAGGCTGTTGTTGGAAAGGGTAAGCATAGTTTTACTATGTTTATAACATAATATTGCTTGTAGTTACCAAGGGACAAAATCTGATGATGCTGATTATTTGTTCAGACAAGCTCGTTGTGTCAACTTCCTGCTCGCTTATGCACACTGCTGTGGATCTTGTTAACGAGACTAAGCTTGATGATGAGATTAAATCATGGCTTGCTTTTGCTGCCCAGAAGGTGGTTGAGGTGAATGCTCTTGCCAAGGCTTTGGCTGGTCAAAAGGATGAGGTATGTGTGGCTCTTTTCTTCATACTCCGAGTTCCTCTATATAGGGTGTAGCATTTCCTTTTTGACAAACTTTTGCTGACCTATGATCATATTACACAATGCTATCGACAGGCTTACTTTGCAGCAAATGCTACTGCTCAGGCCTCGAGGAGGTCATCACCCCGAGTGACAAATGAAGAAGTTCAGAAGGCTGTAAGTACCTGGGGCTTAAATTCTTCTATACATGCTTATTCAATGTTGATATGTACCAACTTATTTCTGTATGTCCATACAGGCTGCTGCTCTTAAGGGCTCTGACCACCGCCGTGCTACCAACGTTAGTGCTAGATTGGATGCACAGCAGAAGAAGCTCAACCTTCCAATCCTTCCCACGACCACAATCGGTTCATTCCCGCAGACCGTGGAGCTCAGGAGGGTCCGCCGTGAGTACAAGGCGAAGAAGTGAGTAACATTTTGATGCCAAGAATTCCACTTGTCTTTATTTGGGCAGCCCTTTTTACTAGAGTCACATTACAGGATCACTGAGGAGGAGTATGTCAGTGCCATCACGGAGGAAATCAGCAAGGTTGTTAAGATCCAGGAAGAGCTTGACATTGATGTCCTTGTGCACGGAGAGCCTGAGGTCAGTTCCACACCAAACTCAGTATTATTGATGTTTGTTGTTAACCAAGAGTTTTTCCGTGTGTTTCTTTAACAATATTCATATGATTTGAGATTTTTTTATTTTAATAAGAATCTTTACTTAGTTTAAGTGTTGGTGTATGTTTTACAGAGGAACGATATGGTTGAGTACTTTGGTGAACAGCTCTCTGGTTTTGCATTCACCGCCAATGGTTGGGTGCAATCTTATGGATCAAGGTGTGTCAAGCCACCGATCATCTATGGTGATGTGAGCCGCCCCAACCCCATGACCGTTTTCTGGTCGAAGAAGGCACAGAGCATGACATCTCGCCCAATGAAGGGAATGTTGACTGGTCCAGTCACAATCCTTAACTGGTCCTTTGTCAGGAACGACCAGCCAAGGTTAGTAATTTCCTTAAGAACATGGTTTATGTTGGTCATGACAAAATGTTGCTCTTCCATTTATTGATGCTGACATATCTCTTACTGTCTTTCAGGTTCGAGACATGCTACCAGATTGCTCTTGCTATCAAAAAGGAGGTTGAGGACCTTGAGGCTGCTGGTATTCAGGTTGGAACTTGTCCGTGTATTTGTTGTTCTGATTTAACCGAGAGGTTCGTATATCACAATATTTAGGTTGCTCATGTTATCTTTTGTTACAGGTCATCCAAATTGATGAGGCTGCTTTGAGAGAAGGTCTTCCACTCCGCAAGGCAGAGCATGCTTTCTACTTGGACTGGGCCGTCCACTCCTTCAGAATCACCAACTGTGGCGTCCAGGACACCACCCAGGTAATCTTCTGTTTGAACCGTGTTGTGAGGAGCCTTTGTTGTATCGTTTGAACATTTCCTTTGGAATCGCAACTGACAACATTCTCTTAACAGATCCACACCCACATGTGCTACTCCAACTTCAACGACATCATCCACTCCATCATCAACATGGACGCTGATGTGATCACCATTGAGAACTCACGGTCCGACGAGAAGCTCCTCTCCGTGTTCCGTGAGGGAGTGAAGTACGGTGCCGGCATCGGCCCGGGCGTCTACGACATCCACTCCCCCAGGATCCCATCGACCGAGGAGATCGCGGACCGCATCAACAAGATGCTCGCGGTCCTCGACACCAACATCCTCTGGGTGAACCCCGACTGTGGTCTCAAGACCCGCAAGTACGCGGAGGTCAAGGCCGCCCTCACCAACGTGGTTGCCGCCGCCAAGCTCATCCGCACCCAGCTCGCCAGCGCCAAGTGAGGTTAGTTGCACGTGGAGGGTGTCATCGAAGCCATTCATCTCGAATAATCTGGGTTCTTGTTTTTATCTGCTGTGTCCGCGGCTAGTCTAGTTTCTTTTCTTTTCTGTTCTTTCCTTGAAGCGATGATGGCACCCACTCGTCACGGATTGTTTTGGTGGTTTTCGAGGCAGTCGTCGGTGTACTTGTAATGTAAAACTGAGTGGATATCTGCAGTGTTGATCTGCATTTCTGAGGCTTTACGGCGGCTCTTGTATTGGCAACACAAATTTTCCAGTGCAGGGATGAATTGTATGCTTGTGCATTGCCTTTGTGACGTTTCTCTACAGCAGCTAGACATGCATATTCCAGTCGTTCTGCTCGACGGCCGAAGCAGAGCAACTCTGTTTCCCGTCCTGCTTTGGTAGTGACCCACCCGTTAGTGCGCGATTGGAAGTTTATACATCAGCAGTACATAGTATTTACAGTCGTCTAACCCCGACCAGTTCACGTCACCTAGCTCCTCAGCGTGTTCAAGTGGCACGTGCGCGCGCACGCACGCTAGCTCCTCAGGGTGTTCCACACGGCCACGACGACCCCAACGAGAACGGCCGCCGCCGCCGCCGTGTTCACCAGCAGCTGCCTCGCCGGCGGTGTCGCTGCTGTCTTCGGAGCTGCACCCGCAGTAGTCGGAACCTCCCCAGCCCGCTGCTTCTTCCTCCTCCAGGGCGTTCCGTCGACTCTCACGGCGGGGCCGTCCACTTTTCCTCTCGCTTCGCCGCCACGCTTCGCCCTCTTCCTCTTCTCCTTCTCGTTCTCCTCCGACGGCGGCGGTCGCCTGCTGGCCTTGCCGTCTTCCTCCCGTGCCTTCTCGCCATCCTGCGTCGCCGCCTCGTCTCCGTGAGTGTGACGAACTTGAGGCGGCGACGGAGAACGTGGTGAAACAGAGACCGCTGCCCTCTCCGCCGAGGCAGGTACCTTCGGCTCCGAGACAGTAGCCGGCGTCCCTTGTGACGGATTCGCCTCCGGCTCGGTCTTTGTTACCTCACCAGAATCCTTAGGAGGACGAAATGGTGGTGGTGGTGGCGATGGAGGCCGGCGCGTTGGCGCCTCATCAGAAATGGGCAGGCGTGGAAGAGGCGGAAGCGGCGGAGGAGCAGATGGTGGTGGCGATGGACGTGGAGGCGGCGGTGGCTCATGTTTAGGAGGAGCACGAGGTGGTGCCGGTGCTGGTGGGGACGGGCGATCACGTTTAGACGATGACTCGTCGTAATAAAACGATGGTGCCGGCGGCGGAGGTGGTGGTGGTGGAGATGGAAGTCGCCAAGGTGGCAACGACACATCAGAATTGGTGGCAGCAGGACGACGAGGCAGTGATGGTTGTCGACGTGATCGAGGTCTTGAATAAGTTGGAGCATGCGGCGGCGGTGATGGAGGCTTTGAGTAAGTTGATTGAGGTGGTGGCGGTGGAGGAGAAGGTGGAGATGAGAGGCGACGAGGTGGTGATGGTTGTGCATGTGACGGAGGCTTTGAATAAGATGGACGAGGCAGCGGCGGAGATGGAGACCTACGTGACGAAGGCTTTGAATAAGTTGGTTGAGATGATGACGGCGGCGGCGGCGGGGGAGCAGGAGGAGGAGGAGGAGGTAAAGATGGCAGACGTCGAGGCGACATTGGTACTTCAGAATATGTAGTAGGACGACGAGGCGGTGATGGTTCCTGATGTGATAGAGGCTTTGAATAAGTTGGAGGGGGTAGTCGCGACGATGGAGGTCTACGTGACGAAGGCTTTGAATAAGTTGGTTGAGACGGTGGTGGTGGTAATGGCGGCGGCGGTGGAGGAGGAGGAGATAGAGACGGAAGACGATGAGGCGGTATCCGTACTTTAGAATATGTATTAGGGTGACGAGTTGGTGATGGTTGTCGACGTGATGGAGGCTTTGAATAAGTTGGTTGAGAGGGTAGGAGTGACGGAGGCTTTGAATAAATTGATTGAGGCGGCGATGGAGACTGTCGGGGTGAGAGAGGCTTTGGATAAATAGGTGGAGGAGGTGGTGGTGGACGAGGCGGCGACCATGGACGCCAACGTGGTGGAGGCTCAGAATAAGTAGTAGTAGGCTGTGGCGGTGGTGGTGGACGAGGCGGTGACCGTGGACGCCAACGTGGTGGAGGCTCAGAGTAAGTAGAAGTAGGCTGTGGCGGTGGAGGAGGAGATGGTGGTGGACGCGATGACGAGAATGGACGCCAACGTGGTGGGGGCTCAGAGGAAGTAGAAGTAGGCTGTGGCGGTGGAGGAGGAGGAGGCGGTGATGGGCGCGATGGCTGCTCTGAATATGCGGGAGGCCAGCGTGGTTGAGCCTGTGACGGTGACAGAGTCGGTGAGGCCGACGACGGCGCCACGAAGTCAGGCGACAGCGGCTGCTCTGCCGCGGCTACGATGGGGAGGGTGATGATGAGCTTCTCGCCCTCGAACCTGGCGCGGACGGCGTCGGCGTCGCAGTTCTCCGGGAGGCTGAGGTCCTTCATGAACCGCGCCCACCGGCCGCCCCTCTTGGGCCTCTCGCCGGAGGCGCGGAGCACGCCGTGGTTGTCCACCTGCACCCGCACCTGGTCCTTCCTGAACCCCGGGAGGGTGATCTCCACCACGTCCTGCTCGTCGCCCACCTGCGTCCACTCGACCACCGGGTCGAAGTCATCGAACACCCGCGTGGCGCTCCGCCGCAGGTCCATGGCCGCCGGAGACGTACGGCTCGCGGCGAGAGGGGCTTGTAACTACGGCGCGCGTGAGCATTATTATAGATGGATAGCGACGCCTTGCGTTTATATATATTGTCGAAGAGGAATCTACGTGCCATCAAGCTAAGATTGCTGCTGTGCTAGCAGATGCATGGAGGGGAGGGAAATGCTGCTTGTGGGAGGGAGATGCACAGCAGCTGACATGGAGTGAAATTTGTGTGTTGGGTCACCTCCTTCCTTGGGCAAGGACAAGGTCCCTTTCTTGCCTTCTGCATGGATTCGGTAATACAGTACCTAAAAAAGCTACTAAGCTACTGTAGTGGAGTGCTAATGAATAAATAATTAAGACAAGATTTAAGCATGTGACTTGCATGTGACTTCTGCGTTGAGTCGGTAACAAGAGGGGCTTACGAGAGGACAGATGCTATGTAGGTACAACATGGAGCTCGTTGCGATCGGGCTTCCACCAAGCTAACAAGAACACAACTATCACAACACAGAAAAAGAGAGAGAATGGACAGCTAAAACATTTTCCTTTGCCTTTCTTCCTTCCGGTTATCTTTTCATGCTCAGCTTGACGATGTTCACATTGAGTTTGTGCACTATCAGAATGCCCGCTATTGGTTGGAAACTTCAGGTCTTCAGTTAACGAGTCGGTATTTTGCACATGACATTGGTTGCCCTTCTGGACCGAGTTGCGGTATCCTTTCCTATCCTCAATTTCACCATTCTTCTTCTGAAACAATAGATGATCTGAGCAGTGCCCTGAGCACTGTATCTGCCTAGAAGCTGGGCTTGCGGGTAATTGATGGTCATATCGTTCTGAATCCCTGCAGGAGCTAAAAGAGTGGAGCTGCTTCCTTGGAGTTGACTGTATCCTGATATCACCTGATAAAGCTCGCCGCCTGGATAACTGGAATTCACAGGAGGGGAAAATTAAGTTGACTTTTATGTACAGGAGGCATGATTTTGTGAAACTTCACTCTACGACCCAAAGTCATCTAAACTAAGCAACAAACATCACTGGAGATGCACCAAGCACAATAAAAGTACCACAGGCAACCCACAAGACACATAGAGGACACGTGTTGCATTGATGGAAAATATCAGTCATCAAAACAAATAAAAAAAACGTGGCATGCTTTTTGGCAGCATTCAGGGAATAGCCGAATACCATAAATGTAACAATGTACAAAAGGGCAATAGAAACGTAACTTGTATACCACATGTGGTAAGAATGTCAAAGGTACTTGGGACTGAGCCTAGTTCAATTGGTTAATTGTGTGGATGTACACCCTGATCACCCAAGTTCAGTGAATTTGGGTATCTAAAAGCCACCTAGTTCTTCATTGGTGGGTTGAGTTTTGCTTTCGAAGATACTAAATCTGCTAAGTGTAAATAGTGAACCATGCAATACCTGAGAGTCTGTTGCTTGAGGTGTTAAACATGCCGGACACGGGTCACCAATTCTTCTTGACACACCTGACCACCTCCTACTTGGCTTAAGCAGACCAGCAGAATTAGAATGCCCTCTCACACCCAAAGCATCATCACTATCCAGTGCCGCAGTGTGAAAAAACTCATAATTGTGCGTTTCATGTGAAGAATGAGAACCATTGCTCCAAAGTCGTCGCCTTGCATGCGTACTTCCAAGATTACTCCCAGGCCGTTCCACTGACAGCTGAGAATCAAAACCAGCAATGGAACGAACAGTCTGCAACTCACAAGAAGATCCACTTGAACCACTGTCTCCGATATCCACATCATCAATTGGAGAGTTTGGTTCCTTCCTGCTATTCCTCCCACTAGAGTTTACAAATGGACTAAATATTTTTTGGTGTCCATATTCTTCCTGCCCCCGAAGTATCTTAGCAGTCTCAGCAGCCTGAATAGCTGCAGCATGGACATCAGGAACATTGTCGTCTTGGCATTGCTCCAATGCATAGATAATGCTACTGATCTCACAAGATATAATCCTCACATCGAAACTTCTCATGATGCAATGTATCATCTGAATGGATGACATAATCACCTGAGAATTTCTTGCTTTAGTACTCTCATCCAATATCTGTAATCCTGATCTTATCAATGATCGCCCATAGGGCTCAAGATTCAAATGATTATGCTTAGACAGAGCAACCACCAAGCTTAAGTGCACAGCAGTCTGGCAGTGAGCCTCCTCTAAAGCCCCCGAGATTTTCAGGCAAACGTCATTAACCAACTCATTAGATGCAAATTGCCAATTGTTGGACTGGACAAGAGCAGCAGCACAAAGAGCAGAACCAGAAGAGACACTTACATTACTGTTCATCAAGCAGGCTGATAAGGGGCGACAAACAGAGCTAAGGATCCCAGATTTTACTTCTTCTCTAGCCAGAGAATCAATACAATACCGTGATAACGTGCAAACCAGCTTGGAACAACCGGCACTGTGCAATGACCTTGAAACTGATGCCATAATTCTAATTACTCTTGCAATGATCTGTCCGATATGCGGTGCAATGCTGCTGCCATGGACTTCTGCAACAGTCTCAAAAATGTATAAGATCTCCTCATCAGAGTACGAGCTTGGCTTTTCAAGGGCGCACAAACGGGAAAGAAAAGGAGGAAGCGTGTTTGAATCAAGATCTTTGACATACTGTCTCAAACCTCTGAAGGTAGTCTTGTTGTCAACAGGGTCCGTCACAATATCCTCCATTTCTGCATAGTTACCCTCCCAAAGATTTCCAGCCATCCCATACACTGGATATGTTCAAGAAACAAAAGAAGAGCTGTTAGTGAAACTGGATTGGGTACACAGTTTTAAATGATCAAATCCGCATGGATGATTTCTTCAGTTTTAACATACCAAGAAGGCCACAAATTATTCAAATTTTTCAGTTGATTGACCGCCCAATAGCATCACTCAAAGCATGTATATATAACAAGAAACAGATCACAGCATGCCTAATCGAACTGTCCATGAACCAGCCGTCCAGCCATCGGATTGGTACTCCACCTTGCAGCAGACAAACGCGCTGCTAACCAATACGGAGCGAGAGATGATACGATCGCCTACACGACTTCAAATATATCCAAGAGCGAAATGCACGGCGAGAATGAAAAAGGGGGAGCTAATTCAATCCAAAAAAGTTAGGGTTCCTCACCAAGAAGAGCAATCTATCTCGAGTCGAGATGGACCCAGGATCCACGGAAAACCGACACGGTTGAAGGCGGGAGGAGGAGTACGGCGACCGACGAGTTGCTGCGGTGGCTGGAGGCGCGGTGATTTGAGTTTGACGGCGCGGGCGTGGGCACGGAGGGAGGAAGAAGACGGTTTCAGCTGGTGGCAAAGCGGGTTCAGTCTCGAGGCCTGTTTCGGCAGCACGGCCCATTTTGCTTTTTTCGAGGCCGAGCACGGCGCATTTTTTGGAGGCAGATCACGACCCAATTTGCTAGGTCCGAAACAATAAACAATTTTCACTTTTTCTACACCGTTTCAAAATATTTGACGCTATCTAGTTCTATTTTGAACTAACCAGCATAATATTGTTGAAACAGTAAACAAAAACTGGAATTTTCACGAGAACAAGGCAATTTTCCGCAAAACTTTTTCTTTCAAATAAAGGTTATGACAGGAATACACATTAGTGTTTTATTTCCACACTATCTGATGCGACATGCAAGATAGAGAAACCCAAATTATCAACACAATAAGGAAAGCGTCATAAGACAGGAATACAACGATGAACTCCAGATGGACAACAAACAGGTGGAAGTATGCCCAAAATTAATTCACGGAAGCAGAAACCCCTGAGGCTTTATTTGTATGGATATGGACTCCCCGAAATGCAGACTGCCTTGGAGAACAGATGCAGGGATTCCGCGCTCTAGGACTCGACCACCATGCTCTCGGCTTCTTTCTTGATGGACTGGAAGAGCACCGACGAAAGGTAGCGCTCACCAAAGCTCGGGAATACCACCTGCATGGAGGAAAGAATACGATAATATTAGGAATTTGAGAAGTTCAGGTGTTGCATTGACAAAATCAGAGTGTGGTACCCCTACAGAGCACTGAGGTTTATAAATAGACAATGACAGTTCATTTCAGATTGGCGGTTAAAGACCAGATGTATTGCGAGAAAAGACACGCAGCTGGAAGTGCTATAAACCTCGGTGCTACTACAATTCTGAGAGCAGAAAGTGCAAGGAGGCATGGACGGAGGAAATGTAGGCACTTACAACAAAGAGTTTCCCTGCATTTTCAGGTCTCTGAGCAAGCCTGATGGCTGCAGCCGCAGCTGCACCAGAAGATATCCCAACCTACAAACGTTCACTTCACATCATAAGTTGCTGACTCAACTTCAAGTAGATACATCTATCTGACTGTCCAATATGTGCTGACGCTCATGAAAGAAATGTAAGCAGTAGCGCCCAATAATAGAAAAATATAAGCAAATATCTGACAGGATCCTACCAGCAAGCCTTCTTTCAAAGCAAGAGCCTTCGCCATCTCAATGGATTCATCACTTGAAACCTGAGAAACAACAAAAAGCCAAAAGGTTATAGAAGGGTTAAAGAAGATGAATGCAAAGAAACGCATGATTACATAATGTAAATCTACCACAAACTTCTTTTAATGATGGAAAAGTAAAATTATTATAAAAGCGAGCAAAAGATATGTCTTCCCAACAGCTCAATAATTATTTTTTTTAGAGAGAGAAATACAGCTCAACACTCTACAGGAAGAGTACATACTTGTATCGTTTCTTCAATAAGGTCAATATCCAAGACCCCAGGGATAAAGCCAGCTCCAATTCCTTGAATCTTGTGTGGCCCTGCATAAGGGGGACAAAATCTATTAGTCCAAAACAAGCAGCATCAAGAATTTGTTGGTGAAAATGGTTTGCAAGGCTTCTCCACAGAATATCATTCTTATATTGAGAAAAGTGAAAAAAAAGTTACCTACAACTGTACGACCATCTGCTAATTATTATTCTTACAGAACTATTCTATAATAATGTATGCTTGATCTCCCTGGCTGACAAGACATATTTCAAGGAACTGAGCCTAGCTTAGTTCGTTAAGGCAAGTGGGTGTACACACTGACCACACAGGTTCGAATTTGGGTCCCTATTTCTCTTAATTAGCCAACTAGTTCCTCAGAGGTTGGTCGAGATTTTTTACAAGATATATTTCATATGAATAAATGCAACCATAAAAGGGAAATTTCTAAGAGAACTTTCTCTTAGATTCTGTTAACCGTGGGGCAATCAAAGTCCAACAATTTATACTAGTGTATACTCATAGATGGAGATGACCATAAAATTCTATACTTAGAACAAAAAGGAACATATGCCTGAAGCAAACATTACCAGGCTTTCCACCATTTAGAATAGCGCTCTCCACTGGCTCCACACCATAGATCTAACATAAGATAAACAAAGAAATAAGATACATCATTGTGTACAGGACAAAGAAATAAATGTTAGTTATCAAAATGGCAGCTAAACCTGCAGTGCAAAAAGACTTTCCAATGCTTACCTTGACACTGGGATTTTGCTCTTTTAGGTATCGGCCAGTTCCAGTTATGGTACCTCCTGTACCGATACCAGAGACAAGGCCATCAACTTTTCCTGCTGTAGCTTTCCAGATTTCAGGCCCAGTCGTCTCATAATGAACCTGCATAGCAATATCTCAGTATGACAATTCAGGAAGCAAATATCAGCATTAACATGCTCTCCAAATATATGATAAGCTATGCTGCACCTTTGGGTTAGCAGGATTTTCAAACTGTTGAAGAATGAATGAATTGTGTGTCTTTGCTGCAAGCTCTTCTGCTTTTTGGACTGCTCCTTTCATTCCTAGGAGTGGGTCAGTAAGGACCAATTCAGCACCAAAAGCTTTCAGTATGATCCTCCTCTCCATGCTCATGGAGGCTGGCATCGTGAGCATAAGCCTGTAACCCTTAGCAGCAGCCATAAATGCCAGTCCAATGCCTGTGTTGCCACTAGTTGGTTCAATCAGCACACTCTGGCAACAATTGAACATAGAAATGAAATTATTAGTACGATATATATTAGGAAGCTGCTATTTTTCAGCTGGCTGAAATCAGCATCTGTTTCCAGTCAACGCACAGTAGCCGTACACCCGCAATCCAACGGCTAGGAATTTGTCTTCTACCTCGGAGCCTCGTCTAAGTCTGGAGGCCATGGAGGAAGGCGAGCTCCAGCGAAAACTACATTTGCTTAAAAGTGTTGACCATAATGGAATTCCCTTACTGTTGTGGAGACTCAGTTAAAAGTCTCAAACTACATTGAGAAAAAAAAAAGAAAATA
Organism: Neostapfia colusana; assembly: GCA_030760725.1. Lineage (NCBI taxonomy): Eukaryota > Viridiplantae > Streptophyta > Magnoliopsida > Poales > Poaceae > Neostapfia > Neostapfia colusana. The sequence continues at coordinate 103,244,058 of JASWHV010000010.1, forward strand.
ACAATTCTCAATATACCCAGAACCTTTTGTCGCTCATATCGGTACTAGGTAAACAAGACAATTGGTTTCAGTTTAGTGCAGCACGAATTCAAGATGATTTGAAGTCAACACCACCATGCTAGGCCTAAGCATCGATTTTAAGAATGTATGCAAACCAAGTAAATGCTCCAAAAAGTCGAGTTACCCACCTTGCCTGGAGTGATTAGTCCCTTCTCCTCGGCATCAGTGATCATGCTGTACCCAATCCTGCACAGATACAATAACCCACAAACAACAAAAGAAAAGAAAGAAAAAATCAGCTCCAAAACCGAAAGTTTTGGTAACGCAAGGACGACCAGCTCATGGGCTCCAAAACCGAAAGGTTTAGAAGCGATTGATCCAAACTAGCTTCCAGAGATCGAAAGTAGGTTCCAGAGCGAGCAGGAGGAACCAAACTTTGGCACGCCGTCCATCCACCCAACCACGACGAGTTAAAGAGTAAGAGGGGAGGAGGAGGAGGAGGAGAGAAACCGAGCAAGGCGTGGCCGGGTAGCGCCCACCTATCCTTGACGCTGGAGCATGGCTCCATGGACTCGAGCTTGGCGGCGACGCGGGCGACGCAGCCGTCCGTCACCTTGTTGAGGTACACCAGCGGCGTGTTCCCGATCAGCTGCGCGTCGCAAAGATCCGGTCAGCTTTTTCTTTTTTTTTTTTGACCTTGCACGTCCGAATCCTCCCGGGAAAGGAAAGGAAAGGAAAGGGAAGGGCGGTCGCTCACCTCGGTGACATCCTTGGCGATCGCCGGCGCTGCCTCTCCCATTGTGGGGTGGGTGGGTGGGTCACGAATCTGAAAACAAACGAACAGAAAGAAAATCCAAGGAGGAAGAAAGAAAAAAAGGGGGGTCAGATTTTACCCTGAGCTGGTTTCCCCAAACCGGGTCGCCAGAAGAGCGAGAGGGGAACCAACCTCCGATCTGGCGCGGAAACCCTTGGCGCGGCGGTGCCTCTCGAGAAGGGAAACGGGGGACCGGCTGCGGCTGGGAGGAGGAGGAGGACTGGAGGAGCCGGCGCTTTTATGCAGATGAGGCGGGGTGGAGCAGGGGAGAGGCCTTTGGGTCAACACTCAGCAGGGGAAACCGTGTCTACGGTGAGCCGTGCCACCGCCTCGGGAGGTGAGGTCATGGCTGACCATTTGATGGTGTGTTTTAATTTTTTTATTCTTTTTATTCGACATTGATCAGTTCAAAATGAATTAATCGGTGTTAAATAAAAAGAAACGTAGAAGGTGGTTGAATGTGGAGACGGCGTTGGCAGCCATGGCGAACTGAGTGAGTCTCTGCGACGAGACAAGAGACAGCTTTGACAACTCTTGATTCTAGACGAAGCGATAGAATACAAGTTGTGGCGCACACAGATTCACCAGAGCTGGAGTTGGAGAAGCAGCAGCAGAATAATACCTAGTCATAAAATTGAAAAGAAAGGTACACTGAGCTGGGCCTGAACAATGTGCCTCGTGGGCTTCCTTCCTATGAACGTGGTGTCTCCTCTTCTTCTTCTTCTTCGAAGGGCGAGGGGTGCTCTCTGAGGAGCTTGCATGCACAGGCAGGTCTGACAGATCGAAGAGGACGTATTCAGAGGGCAAAAGTGACTGGTCAGTGGAGGACGTTGCCAGAGCGCGCGGCTGCGTGCTACTCCTCCTCCTCCTCGTCGCCGGCGCGCGATGCCAACCAAGCCCCCCGAAGTTAGCGCTCCTCCGTCCTCCGCTAGCTAGCTTCGGTGGCGCTAACTGTTCTGGATCGAGTCCGTCGATCGGTTCCCGCCTTCGGCCGCCACGGCGCCGGATCCGGAGGAGGAGGACCTAGCTGGTTTTGTGCTCTGACGGTGCTCTGCGCAGTCGACGACGGAGCGCCAGCCAGCTAGCTAGTGATCCCCACGCCCACGGCCCATGCTCCTGTGACTCTGCAAACTGCACTCCTTCCACGGACCGCTTTAGATGGGCCTCCTTGAGCCCCATGGACCGGACCGGACCGCTTCAGTTGGGCAATGGCCCATCGAGAGGCGGCGACGCTGGTACTAGTATTTGTCTGAAAACGAATAACGTTACAGCTCAGGGGGTGATCCATGAAAAAGGCAACACTAGTACAGCAGTACAGTAGTCGTAGTAGCCGGGACCGTGCATTTTGTTTGTACCTAGCTGCTATCCACGCCGCCGTCCTCCTCCTCCTCATCGTCCTCCTCCTCGTCGTCGTCGTCTACAACAACAACAACAACAACAACCACCCCGCGCCTTCCGCCCATCTCCGAGCTCCCAAGGCGAGGCGGCAGCGCTGCCGGATATCTCGCCGCTCCGGCCCCACGCGCCCGCGGCTCCTCATCTCACCCCCGCCGGCACTGCGTTTCGCGGGTGAGCTCTGGCCCTCTCTTCTCGCTCGCGCTCCCACCCGGGTTCCTTCACCCGGAGCTCTTTTTTTTCTTCTTCATGTTCTCGCGACCGAAAAAGAGTACAGTATCCTAGATCCGTGTGGGTTTAGACCCGCTCTCGTCGTCGCCGGCCGCCCGCATTGACCGGCAGAGGCGCCGGGGCGGGGCTCGGCCCGAGGTTGGGGTGACCGCTGGGAAAAAAAAAAGAAAATAATCTCGATCGGGGGGTGACGCTCTCCCCGAGCTCGGAACCGTGAGCTCAAACCCCCCGTGGTGGCGCTGAGGAGGCATCACGACCTTTGGTCGAGACCAAGCTAGACGCTTCGAGAAAAGAAGAAAAAAAAAGAGAGAAAACCTTTGGGTTTTGCAACAGGCATCCTGGCTTGAAATTCTTTTCTTCACCGGGCTTCCATGCAGATGCTCGGGGTAATTACAGTGGCGTAGTCTATCCAGCACGAGCTCGAATCTCGTTCATGGCATCTGTGGCGCAGGTTTATTTAAGGCGTGGTATCAGGTGCTCGATTACGACTTTTCCGTGGCACGCTACTTGTACCCCGTTTTTTTTAGTCATAAATCCCCGGGCGGCAACAACCTTTTTTCTAGGATGCTTCTTAGCTGTGTCTCTTAGCTGTGGTTCTTAGCTGTGGTTCTTTTGGCAACCTGATCAACGTGATCTGAATGAAGTCAAGTTGCGTGAGGACATGTCGAGTACATGAGCTTTTTGCCATGTACTGCTGTCGTGAGCTTGGTCGCTTGGATCTCCTCGAGATACTAGTTTTTTTTTTGTGAATGGGCCAGATCGTGTGTGTCATGGACCGTCCGATTTCTCCTCCGATTCGTGGTGATCTGGTACACCTTGGGATGAAAACTCCTAAAGTAGAGCCACGGAATATGGTTTTGGGCCCCCAGATCCTAAGTTCCTGATAGAGTAGTAATGCCAGGCGTCATGACCATTTACTGTTTGCTTAAGTGTTAGTGGGTCAAAAACCTGACTTTTTTCATTATTTCAGTAACCAGCGTCTGAAGAAAATGGTTGCGCAGGCGTTTACAGTGGATTTGGATAAGCCTCTTGTTTTTCAGGTGACCCGACTCTTTCATTTTCCCGGCCCTGACCTCTTCGAATTGGAATTTTTTGTTTTTTGCCCTATACATTTTATCCTTGACCTCCAATACTTTGCTTGAGCTTTCTAGGTTGGCCATCTAGAAGAGCATTACCAGGACTGGGCTCACCAGCCAATTGTTAGCAAGGAAGGGCCACGTTTTTTCGAAAACGACGTATTGGAGGTGAACATATCCTACTTATTGCATTCGAGCATTTGAAACTATGATCACTGTGTACTGATGAACGGTTCACTGTTCAGTTCTTAACGCGAACAAAATGGTGGGCGGTCCCGCTTATTTGGCTGCCTGTTGTGGGTTGGTGCCTGAGTACTTCTATCAAGATGGGCAATGCAATTACAGAAGTAGCTATGATGGTCATGTTCGGAATATGTCTCTGGACATTGGTCGAATATTTATTGCACCGATTTCTCTTCCACATAAAAACCAAAAGTTACTGGTGAGTTATTCATTCCACTATTCGTGCAAACTGGAAGGGTAGAGCATCATTCTGACCACTGCCTTGATGTGTGGCAGGGCGAACACCGCACACTATCTTCTACACGGGTGCCATCACAAGCATCCCATGGACGGACTTCGGCTTGTTTTTCCTCCAGCCGCTGCAGCTATTTTATGTTTTCCGGTAAGTGTCATACATCATTTGTGTTACCATCAATGTCCACGAACTTTAGATGCGCACAACATTAACTTCCGATGTTTATCTTTTTAACTTTTATTCAGATAGTAATGCTCTGCTCTCTGACCTTCTCTGTTATTTCAATTCAGTTCTGGAACCTAATCAAGCTCTTTTCGACCCCGTCTACTACCCCGGGCTTGTTTGGAGGCGGCCTACTGGGTTATGTGCTATACGATTGCACGCATTACTACCTGCACCATGGCCAGCCTTCATCAGACCCGGCAAAACACCTCAAGGTTTCTCATTTCATTCTGAAGCCCTTTTTCCTATACCACTGACAGACATCTCATGGTTTGCTTACGCGTCTTTCTGCTGTGCATCAGAAGTACCACCTGAACCATCACTTCAGAATTCAGAACAAGGGGTTTGGAATAACCTCGACCCTGTGGGATCATGTGTTCGGCACATCGCCCTCAACAAGAGCAGCTGACAATTAAGAGCACTTGAATTTCTGCTACATCTAGTGTCGCGAGACTTAAAACGTCAAGGTTAGGCTCCCTGGCCGGCATCACTTCCTTGGGCCAAAGTCTCTCTCAGGAAGGGAAGATCCTTCAGGGTTGATGGAAGATTCTAGAGGAACGGCTCTCTATTTTCTTCGATCTTATCTGCTTGCTGCCTCTGAGATGGAAGAATGTTGTTCAAGTCCAGTCCGTTAGTGGTCATTAGATTACGTGTCATGCTCTTGCTAGATTATTCTATATGTACAGAGGTTTTTTAAGTATGGTATCTGCATTTGGCTGTCTGCGGCCGTAGATGTGTAATAATCGTGGGACAAGTCACGGCATCGTCTTATTATTCATAAAAAAACTTTATTCTCCACTGGCTACTAAGCACTCCCTCCACCACCTTCGATTCATGGGCAGAAGGTGACCTGGTAGCTGTTGTTGTTGCCGTTACATGCATGGTTCTTGGAGTTATCGGCGGGGAAGAGGTACGCGTCGGGGCACCTGTCGGCGTTGCACACCAGGTTGGGCCCGTTGCCGCAGGAGAAGGACAGCGGCACGTTGAAGCCGTCGATCACCGAGATGTCGTAGAAGTCCTGGCCGCCGTTGCCGACGGTGAACTCGGCCAGCGTGAGCGGCGGCTGCCCGGACAGCGTGCAGGACAGCGCGCCGCCGCAGTCGCCCGTCCGGCAGCTCCCCCTGCCGCCGCCGCCGTTGACGAATTAAGCTGCAGCCCGTGCGCGCGGCCCCACACCCTGCCGGAGGGCGTGCCCGCGGGGACGCTGAGGGTCCACGTCTCGCCGGGGCTGAGCTGCCGCCCGCCGGCCACACCGTGTAGGGGCAGTTGTTCTTTATGTTGAACGTGGCCGCGCTGGCGCCGCCGGCGGCGGCGAGGACGACCACTAGGACGACCATGGAAGCAGCAGCAGACGCCGGGGACGAAGAAGCGGCCATCTTCATCCGAGATGTATATATGGTTTGTTGTTGTTGTCGTCGTCGTCTGCGTCGTGAGCTAGCTAGATGATAAGGTATTAAGCTTGGTACGTAGTGTGGGATTATGTATGTGTGCTAGGGGAGGAGCGAGGTGTATTGATGCATGAAGTCAAGGAGGATGGCACAAGTCGTCTGTGGGAAAAAAATAAAGGTGGAAAATCTGTGGAAGAAGTGTGCATGGATCGGACGACAAGTCGGTGCGGACAAGAGCAGCTGGTGGCCCCCACGCACGTATACGTCGAGAAAAAAAAAAGGCACACATTCATGCACAAACTTCATTCATGTACCGGCAGGTTACCCATTGGCCCATTGGGCCGTAGCCTTAAGGTTTACAGACTTCACTGATCAACTTTATTTATCTCTGCGAAAACATTCAATTTGCAGTAGTACGCTCCTCGCTGGCTGGCTGGCTTGCTGACTAGGTAGCTAGCTCATGGGCAGAAGACGACCTGGTAGTCGCTGTTGCCCCTGCCGGCGCGGACCTTGGGCGCACCGAGGTGGCTGCCGTCGGCGCAGCCGGGGTCCCTGCAGCGGATCGGGGCGCCGGCGGTGCTCGAGGTGAAGTCCATGGGCACGTTGAACCCGTCCACCACCGAGACGTCGTAGTAGTCGGAGTCGCCGGCGCCCCTGCCGACGGTGAACTCGGCCAGCGTCGCCGGCGGCTTGCCGGACAACCTGCAGCGCAGGGCGCCCGCGCAGTCGCCGGTCTCGCAGCTCCCGCGGTCGCCGGCGAACGAGCAGCCGGTGCGCGCCCAGATCCTCGCGCCCCTGGTGCCGGCGGGCACGGGGACCGCCCACGCGTGCCCGGGCTCGAGCCGGGTGCCGCCGCCCAGCTCCGCCGGGATGGCGGCCGGCCACACCGTGAAGGGGCACTTGTTGATCACGAGGACGTTGGCCGCGCCGGCGCTGCCGGCTGTGACGGCCACCAGGAGGGCGACCGCGAAGAGGACTCGCGAGGTGGTCGACGGAGACGCCATCGATCGTGCGGTGCTGCCCTGCCTGCCTGGCTCAGTGGCTCGTGCTCGTGCGTTGCAGCTGGTGTGTGTGGTCGTCGTGTGGAGTGTACGCGTATATATATAGTGAGAGAGAAAATGCATGCATGAGGGGCGGAAGAGATTACTCTTGTAATGTATGGAAACGCCTCTCTATATCTGCTACTGGCGAGCTGGCATATTGGCATCGTCCCTGATGATACAAGAGATCGATGCATGGGTCATGCATGCAATACAAGGACGACAAGCTGGAACATGCAAGAGCCCATTTTTAGCATCGCAACGGCCGGCTCCCCATGAAAATATAGATAGAAAAAGGAGGATTGTGGTTTTAGCTCTTCTGGATGTTCATGTAACTGGCACAGACACACAGATCAGGGGGAACATGCGGTTGCTGCTTGTCTAGCTACTAATACCAAGGTTGAGTCACTTCATTGCTATAGAGATCAGAATAGTGTTTGTTTGGGCCGTGGACTTCATGCTTATTGTTTGGGCCACCTGACGGCCCATTTGTTTCTTGCCCATGAAAACCCGATCCCTAACCTAACGATCTATAGGCGCAACCCTTTTGCTATGATTTCATCTCCTAGCTCGACGTAAATATAGTAGACCTGGGCGTGCTCGATCGATCTAGGCATCTGACAATGAAGGTCGTGGCGTGGGGCATTCTAGAAGCAGCTACCTAGGTCTAGGTGGGCAGCTGCGAAGCTCAGAACTGACCTGCCACCCACCTTCTGAATCCTGAAAGTTGAACAGATCTTCTCCTCTTCTAGACCGTTCGATTTTGACTCTCAACTCTCTTGGAGTTTGTGGAGCAGGCAGACCTGGAACAGCCAGTAACGATGATGTCAATTCTAGCTCTAGCTTGCGAAGGGATAGTATAGTAACTGACCCCAGAACCGGTCAATAGCTCGAGTAGGAATTCTACTCGTATACAAAGAGTCTGTTTGCAGTTACGCGGGAACGCAGGGGCCGAGGAGGAAAAGGACTCGAAGCATCCTCATTTGTTGGGTTCTTAATCGGAAAGGAACACAACAACAAAAGCTAAAAGCTTACGGCACTGGAGAGATTTCCCAAACGAAGCCACGCTTTAGCAGAGCCGTGTGACCGAGATTCCCCCCCAAAAAATTTCCAGCTCAAGAGGAAGACGAAGAAGAGCTCCCGAAAAATTCTCCCTTTTTCTGATCTGCGTGCCGCGAGTGATTTGATCCCATCCAAAGCCCGCTCCCGCCCCCCCTCTCTCTCAACCACCGGCGGTCCTCCCGATCCGTGCCGCGATCCACTCGATGGCGGTCAACGCCGGCAGCAAGGTCCGCAACGCCAAGCTGGTGAGTGAATCCGCACCCCGCAAGGCCCTCCCCAAAAATTTCGCATCTTTACCCCGCTTATTACGGCCGCAGGCGGCGCGCCAGTTCCAGTTGCGCGGTCCGCTGATCTTGTCGGTTTGTTAGTCGTCGTTGGCCCCGCCTGATCGGCGGGCTGATTAGTGTATCGCCGTTTAGCCAGGATTCTTGGGTGTAGGCTACGTGAACTTTGCCCCGATCGTTTCAAGACCGCGTCTTTTTTTTTTCGGTATCGCTAGGGTTTGCTGTTTTGTACGGCGAGTTTGAGCTCTGCGATGCTGACACGCGTTCGCTTGCTCTGGTGGATTGGATGGCCAGGTTCTTCTCGGGGATGTTGGCACGGGCAAGTCCAGCCTGGTTCTCCGGTTTGTGAAAGGCCAGTTCGTCGAATTCCAGGTGAGACTTCAGCTTTCTTCTTCACGAGTAATTTGTCTTCTGAAGTATTCCTCAGAAAAAAAATTGTCTCCTGAATTAAGCTGGGTTATGTCCAGGGATGATGCCTAAATTGATTGGTTCATTTGCCTGCAGGAGTCGACCATCGGCGCGGCTTTCTTCTCACAGACCTTGGCGGTGAACGACGAGACAGTGAAGTTTGAGATTTGGGACACGGCAGGGCAAGAGAGGTATCACAGCTTGGCGCCCATGTACTATCGCGGTGCTGCCGCTGCGATAATAGTCTACGACATCACAAATACGGTTAGTACAACACAAACTGACTTACCTGAACTAATTACATAGTGGAGTGGATTTTGATGATAGTTTCAGGTGAGATTTGTTCCCACAATGCTTAGCTATTACAAAGACCAATAAGTAGGGTTGTATGCCGCTGCAAAGTGCAAACACAGCTGTAGAATTGATGACATAATTGTGATGTCAAACATATAACCATAAGTAGTGGGTTTTGACGAGAAATCAATCTGCTGCTGTGATTGAAGGCTCAAACCAAATGCCATGGTCAGATGTCTTTTTTTTTTCCATTTAGCAAGCATTGTCACTGCAGCACTTAAATCCCTTATGGCCTTACGTTACGCTCTGCTTCTAGCAATCTTCAGACCCAAGAATATCAACTAAAGTTCTACCTGTTAACTTGTTGACCATCTAATTCCCTTTCTCCTGTCTGACGAGGTTATGCCTTCTTGCCCTTACGTTGTGGCTTCTCTGTCTGAGTGATGAGTTCCTAACTGATATATCATGCTGAAAAAAACCAATCAAGGATAGTATTCTGGAATAATTTTCTCTTCCGCATTCTTCAGTTTGTTACATGACTGTTGATCTTTGTCTTGCTTTTAAGCCATATGTGTGGAAAGTCAATCTGTTAAATCGCTTTACTATATGAGTTACAAGAATCAAAACAATATAATGTATTGAAGCTAGAGCTAGAGCAAATAGCTGTTTGATATGGTGTATATTTGTTGCCAAAACTCATGACATCACGAATGCGGTTAGTACAACACAAACTCACTTACCTGAACTAGTTACATGGTGGATTTTGATGATAATTTTCGGGTGAAATTTGTTCCCACAATGCTTAGCTATTACAAAGACCAATAAGTAGGTCGTATGCTGCCGCAAACACATGTAAAAAAATCAATCTGCTGCTGTGATTGAAGTATCGAACCAAATGCCATGATCAGATGTCTTGTTTTCATTTGGCAAGCATTGTTACCGCAGCCCCTGAACCCCTTATATTAAGCTCTGCTTCTAGCAATCTTCAGACCCAAGAATATGAACTAAAGTTCTACCTGTTAACTTATTGACCATCTAATTCTCTTTCTCCTGTTTGATGAGGTTAGGCCTTCTTGGCCTTACATTGTGGCCATATGTGTGGAAAGTCAATCTGTTAAATCGCTTTACTATATGAGTTACAAGAATCAAAACAATATAATGTATTGAAGCTAGAGCTAGAGCAATTAGCTGTTTGATATAGTGTATATTTGTTGCCAAAAACTCATGACTAGCAAATAACAATGTTCACCTGTATTTTCTACATTATAGGCCTCTTTTACAAAAGCAAAGAAATGGGTTCAAGAACTTCAAGCACAAGGTAATTCACTACTCTGTTCACTTCTATGGCAGTATAAGGTTGCACAGAAAGTAATCTTGTAATTTAGTGACAGTCGTATGAAAATTTATCCACCCGCTCCTGATAGCATCGGCAGGGTTGAATGAGTGGGCATATGTAAAGTTACTTGTTCCTCGCTTTGTTTCTTATGCAGGAAACCCAAATACAATAATGGCCCTTGCCGGGAACAAGGCCGATTTGTTAGAGGCAAGGCAGGTGCCAGCAGAGGTATTTAACTGTCCTTGCATAGCACCGTTGGTATTATCTTCATGCATCATGACATTTCTTTTATAGTTCAATCACATAGACTAGTATTTTTCTTGATAAGCTGGGAACTGAATGGAAGTGTTGGGACTCCTAGGCTTAATGTTTCATGGGCACGTTGAACCCGTCCACCACCGAGACGTCGTAGTAGTCGGAGTCGCCGGCGCCCCTGCCGACGGTGAACTCGGCCAGCGTCGCCGGCGGCTTGCCGGACAACCTGCAGCGCAGGGCGCCCGCGCAGTCGCCGGTCTCGCAGCTCCCGCGGTCGCCGGCGAACGAGCAGCCGGTGCGCGCCCAGATCCTCGCGCCCCTGGTGCCGGCGGGCACGGGGACCGCCCACGCGTGCCCGGGCTCGAGCCGGGTGCCGCCGCCCAGCTCCGCCGGGATGGCGGCCGGCCACACCGTGAAGGGGCACTTGTTGATCACGAGGACGTTGGCCGCGCCGGCGCTGCCGGCTGTGACGGCCACCAGGAGGGCGACCGCGAAGAGGACTCGCGAGGTGGTCGACGGAGACGCCATCGATCGTGCGGTGCTGCCCTGCCTGCCTGGCTCAGTGGCTCGTGCTCGTGCGTTGCAGCTGGTGTGTGTGGTCGTCGTGTGGAGTGTACGCGTATATATATAGTGAGAGAGGAAATGCATGCATGAGGGGCGGAAGAGATTACTCTTGTAATGTATGGAAACGCCTCTCTATATCTGCTACTGGCTAGCTGGCATATTGGCATCGTCCCTGATGATACAAGAGATCGATGCATGGGTCATGCATGCAATACAAGGACGACAAGCTGGAACATGCAAGAGCCCATTTTTAGCATCGCAACGGCCGGCTCCCCATGAAAATATAGATAGAAAAAGGAGGATTGTGGTTTTAGCTCTTCTGGATGTTCATGTAACTGGCACAGACACACAGATCAGGGGGAACATGCGGTTGCTGCTTGTCTAGCTACTAATACCAAGGTTGAGTCACTTCATTGCTATAGAGATCAGAATAGTGTTTGTTTGGGCCGTGGACTTCATGCTTATTGTTTGGGCCACCTGACGGCCCATTTGTTTCTTGCCCATGAAAACCCGATCCCTAACCTAACGATCTATAGGCGCAACCCTTTTGCTATGATTTCATCTCCCATTTGTTTCTTGCTATGATGTCAGTTCTAGCTTGCAAAGGGATAGTAACTGACCCCAGAACCGGTCAATAATAGCTCGAGTAGGAATTCTACTCGTATACAAAGAGTCTGTTTGCAGTTACGCGGGAACGCAGGGGCCGAGGAGGAAAAGGACTCGAAGCATCCTCATTTGTTGGGTTCTTAATCGGAAAGGAACACAACAACAAAAGCTAAAAGCTTACGGCACTGGAGAGATTTCCTAAACGAAGCCACGCTTTAGCAGAGCCGTGTGACCGAGATTCCCCCCAAAAAAATTTCCAGCTCAAGAGGAAGACGAAGAGGAGGAGCTCACGAAAAATTCTCCCTTTTTGTGATCTGCGTGCCGCGAGTGATTTGATCCCATCCAAAGCCCGCCCCCCCCCCTCTCTCTCTCTCTCTCAACCACCGGCGGTCCTCCCGATCCGTGCCGCGATCCACTCGATGGCGGTCAACGCCGGCAGCAAGGTCCGCAACGCCAAGCTGGTGAGCGAATCCGCACCCCGCAAGGCCCTCCCCAAAAATTTCGCATCTTTACCCCGCTTATTACGGCCGCAGGCGGCGCGCCAGTTCCAGTTGCGCGGTCCGCTGATCTTGTCGGTTTGTTAGTCGTCGTTGGCCCCGCCTGATCGGCGGGCTGATTCGTGTATCGCCGTTTAGCCAGGATTCTTGGGTGTAGGCTACGTGAACTTTGCCCCGATCGTTTCAAGACCGCGTCTTTTTTTTTTCGGTATCGCTAGGGTTTGCTGTTTTGTACGGCGAGTTTGAGCTCTGCGATGCTGACACGCGTTCGCTTGCTGTGGTGGATTGGATGGCCAGGTTCTTCTCGGGGATGTTGGCACGGGCAAGTCCAGCCTGGTTCTCCGGTTTGTGAAAGGCCAGTTCGTCGAATTCCAGGTGAGACCTCAGCTTTCTTCTTCACGAGTAATTTGTCTTCTGAAGTATTCCTCAAGAAAATTGTCTTCTCAATTAAGCTGGGTTGTGTGCTGGGATGATGCCTAAATTGATTGGTTCATTTGCCTGCAGGAATCGACCATCGGCGCGGCTTTCTTCTCACAGACCTTGGCGGTGAACGACGAGACAGTGAAGTTTGAGATTTGGGACACAGCAGGGCAAGAGAGGTATCACAGCTTGGCGCCCATGTACTATCGCGGTGCTGCCGCTGCGATAATAGTCTACGACATCACGAATGCGGTTAGTACAACACAAACTGACGTACCTGAACTAACTACATAATGGAGTGGATTTTGATGATAGTTTCAGGTGAGATTTGTTCCCACAATGCTTAGCTATTACAAAGACCAATAAGTAGGTCGCATGCCGCCGCAAACACAGATGTAAAAAAATCAATCTGCTGCTGTGATTGAAGTATCGAACCAAATGCCATGATCAGATGTCTTGTTTTCATTTGGCAAGCATTGTTACCGCAGCCCCTGAACCCCTTATATTAAGCTCTGCTTCTAGCAATCTTCAGACCCAAAAATATCAACTAAAGTTCTACCTGTTAACTTGTTGACCGTCTAATTCCCTTTCTCCTGTCTGACGAGGTTATGCCTTCTTGCCCTTACGTTGTGGCTTCTCTGTCTGAGTGATGAGTTCCTAACTGATATATCATGCTGAAAAAACCAATCAAGGATAGTATTCTGGAATAATTTTCTCTTAAGCATCCTTCAGTTTGTTACATGACTGTTGATCTTTGTCTTGCTTTTAAGCCATATGTGTGGAAAGTCAATCTGTTAAATCTCTTTACTATATGAGTTACTAGAATCGAATCAATATGATATATTGAAGCTAGAGCTAGAGCAAATAACAATGTTCACCTGTATTTTCTACATTATAGGCCTCTTTTACAAAAGCAAAGAAATGGGTTCAAGAACTTCAAGCACAAGGTAATTCACTACTCTGTTCACTTCTATGGCAGTATAAGGTTGCACAGAAAGTGATCTTGTAATTTAGTGACAGTCGTATGAAAATTTATCCACCCGCTCCTGATAGCATCGGCAGGGTTGAATGAGTGGGCTTATGTAAAGTTACTTGTTCCTCTCTTTGTTTCTTATGCAGGAAACCCCAATACAATAATGGCCCTTGCCGGGAACAAGGCCGATTTGTTAGAGGCAAGGCAGGTGCCAGCAGAGGTATTTAACTGTCCTTGCATAGCACCGTTGGTATTATCTTCATGCATCATGACATTTCTTTTATAGTTCAATCACATAGACTAGTATTTTTCTTGATAAGCTGGGAACTGAATGGAAGTGTTGGGACTCCTAGGCTTAATGTTTCTTCTCTTCTTGTGGCATCTTGTTTGCTTGCTATTGCACTATCAGATGAAGTAATAACATTTTTTGTCTGTAACACGATGCCACTCCAATGCTGCAGGAAGCAAAGGCATATGCTCAAGAGAATGGCCTCTTCTTCATGGAAACATCTGCTAAAACAGCAATCAATGTGAATGATGTATTTTACGAGATTGGTATGTAACGCTTCAAACTAGTATAGAATGGGTGCTGGGCTATGGGGATCTTTTTCATATCCGCAACATAAGTAGAATTTACTAGCTGCTGTGCGTATACATTATGTGGCATCTGCTGCGACTAGTATCTGAGCATTTGTCCGTCCATCTTGTTTCAGCGAAGAAATTGCTTCAAGGACAACAGGTTCAGAATCCGCAGGGAGGAATGGTTCTAAACCAGAGACCAGCAGAGAGGACAGTGAGCGCATCTTCCTGCTGCTCGTAAAGCGCAGTGTGGAGCGTGCGACGTGCCATGGCCTGAAATCCAAGAAGAGTATGTATGCGATGGAAATGGGTCGAAGCTTTGTAAAGTAGCTGCCATCCCAGCTGCTATGCTCTTGTGCCTTTACTACTTGTTCATTGTTATGTTCCTTGTAAATGTGAATGCTAGTGTGTTATGCAGAGATTCACAGGCTCATGCTCAAATGTTTCTGAAACTAGTGAAACGGAGAAACTTAGTAGACTGATTCGTTTGATTTACTTTTATTCTGGTCCTGCCTTTTTAATTGTTATTCAAGCTCTGTTTTAACGTGCAATTCATCTTTGGCCAGCCGAACCAAATAAAAAAATGTTTCTAATATGCAACTTATGCAGCTGAACCAGAGCTGATGTGAACGCCGTTAAGTTTAATAGTGTAAATTCACTTCATATTCTCCATTTTACCTGCTCCCATAAATGATTCTACTGTCTATTTGACACGACATGGTCACAACCACTTCTTGACTGGCAGTTCATCTTATAGGCTTTGATAATTTGACGCTGAGGCAACAAACCTATATTGAAGAGTAACCACCAACTGAAAATCACAGTAATTTATATTTGAAGGTATAATAACGTCAGAAGGTACATATTTCGATTCATGGAGAAGTAGTACAGGCATCAGCTAAGCGTTTGCTAACGTAGTTCGTTCAAACTCAAACATAGGTATAGGTAATATCAGAGACCTCCCAAATACATCTGGCTCACTTGAAAAAAGAATACCAGAATCTAAAGTGGAGAGCAATCAGTAGAGAAAAACTATTACGCGGATGCACCATAACCAAGAATAGTACAAGGGCAAAGCCCGACCATTGTATGGAAACATGTCACTTTCTGTATCAATTATAGACAGGGGCATGGGAACATAAACATATTATTCCAAATGAAACTCGGTATGTGCCACCTCTTTAGTACTATCTATAACTGTCGTTTCACTGGATGTAGTCATCGTTGTAGCTGTCACTGATCACCGAGACGAACCGCTCGAGCCATGGCAGCTGGTGGAGGTCCTTCATGGTGTCAACAATGTAAGAGTCGGCGCAGCGAGGTGGTGACTGGCGCGGGTTGTCTCCCAGGCTAAAACCCCCAGCGAGGAACCTCTGGATGAGTGCCAGTTGAGCTCTCTCCTGCTCCGAGTACCCCTCAGCTGCAGTTGGCATGCAGTCGAATGTGTCCCATGCCCATATCTCAGACGCGGCTTGGCTGGATTGCGCTGCCGAGGAAGGCTCAATGCTGCCTTCATCCCAGAACACACATTGGCATGTCTGTACACCGTTAGCATAGTCAGCGCCACAGGAGTAGCAGAACTCATGGCCGCACCTGCACAAGTGAAAAAAGTGGCCTTTAGCACAGCAATAAGAACTATACATGTCGCGTTTTCAGGGCCGCAGCCATATGTGTGACAGCGACTCATAGAGATAACTTATAGATAGCACTGGAATTTCAAGTGGACCTGGTTCAGCTTTTGACAAAACCGAGTAAACCAATAAAATAAGTACTGCTTACTGATTTAGACTACAGCTCAGCGTAGTTCTAACGGTAAGTTATGTTTGGAAACTCCATACATCAGAGGGTGTTTGAAACATAACAATATCTTGCAATGTGGAAAAGAATAGAGCATACCAGCAACTCATATGGAAGCATCCTTGTGTGAGTTCAATCGTTCGTTGGCATCTCTGACATCGCCTCCACCTATTGTTATGTGCAAGCCGATGAAAAGACAGGTCTCCAGCATCTCTTTCCTCAACAGGCAAGCTCTGGTACTCATCACAGCTCATCATGATGTGCCATGGTACTCCACAGTTGACACAGATATCTCTATGGCATTCTGGGCACTCAATGCAACTGAGATCCGATTGACTTGATGAACTTGCCCGAGAAAAGTGCTGACTAAGGTCTAATAAAACTGCACAATTTGGAAAAGGGCAGTAAAATCTTTCCATGCCTGAGCCGCCAGCTTCTACAAATGCTCTCTCCAGGAAATCATAGCTGCTAACTGGAAGGAACGATTTACACTCACTAGCTGAAATAAGATATTTACACCTCAATTGAGGGCATCTTATGGGAAGCTTTGAGGCTTGCAGCTTTTCTTCAACATATTCAGTGAGGCAACTGTAGCAGAAAGTGTGTGAACAACCGGCCTTGATCATCTGAGAACCTAGTTTTTCCTCACAGCAAATTGGGCAAGTGCTGACCTCATAGGGAGATACATATCTGATGCCTATCGCTTCTTTGGCCAACCGCAAGGGCCTCTCAAGTTCGAAGCTAGGAAGCAATATTAAATCAAAGTCTTCTAACTTATCAACCAATTCAAGAATTCTGTGTCCTAGAGCTACCAAAAGCTGGTCTTCAAGAATCTCGGCTTCTGCTATCTGTCATTACAAAATTAATAAACAAAACTTGTTATAAAAAGGCAGCCTTATGATACATTACAGGAAAACAGTGACGTAACTCAACCTAAAAGATAGTGAATACTTTGTCAGTTAACGATACACACTAATCTATAGTCAAATAAACATTCTCATGAAAGGCACTTGCCTGGAAGTAGAGCTTCTCCGAATCCGTGAAGGCGAAGATCTTGCGAATCCCATTCTGTAGGGCCACCAACAGCCCATCCATCAGTGCCAAGTGCTCGGCTACCAGCTCCTCCACATAGAAATCCAGCTTCTTCTGCACCTTCAGAGCAGGCACTCCAGGTGACCGCTCCATCACAACGCCAATTCCAGACAGTTTCTCCCCCTCTGCCTCCGAGCTCGACACACCCTTGAAGAAGAGCCGCACTGAGGCCTCGTCAAGCTCACCCTTCCCGACGCCGGCCGTGAAGGACTCCTCAGTGTCCTCCCACTCTTCTTCATCCCCACAACAGCTCCTAAAATCATCTCCGCCTCCCGCCTCAGGTAACCGCTCCTCCATTCTCGACCAAGCAAAGAAAAAGAAAAAGATCTCCTCAGCTAGCCCGATTCAATCAGTATATCCTTCCAACCCCAATGCAAGCAATCCCCATCAGGCTGGCTCAGCAAGCACCTAGCAGGCACACAGCAAGCAACCAAAAGTTCCTACCAAACAAGCCCTTTTGCGCTCAGGACTGGCCCTTTTCGCCCCAGACACGGTGGCTTGTCCCTTTTTCGCCTCGACTACTCCGTGGGCACCAGTGAGCTACTGCTCCGACGACCCCAGGGACTGGGTGCTCAGAAACCGACGGAGAGAACGGCGAGGAAGCACCACACCGCGAATTCCAGAGCCGCGAGCGCGAGATTGGTCGGGGCCGCGACCGAATTCACCCAGACGTTGGAGATTTCCCCGACCCCCCCCAGTTCCTCAAACGTGACGGCTCGATAGTTTAGCCCCCTAGATCCGTACGCCGAGGCGAGGACGGAGGAACTCGGTAATTACGAGCCCCTCCTATACCGTGTCCTGCAAGAACAAATTCAGCAGGAACAAATGAGCTTATGCAAGACAGAGAAAAAAAAAGAAACCGCATCAGGTGAACAGATTTCACCCTTGCAAGTAACTAGAAATTCGCTAAAAAAAACTGTCATGGCGCAAAAGGGCCCGTGGAATCGCGAATTACACGAGAACACCCCC
The DNA here is from genome assembly GCA_030760725.1 of Neostapfia colusana. Lineage (NCBI taxonomy): Eukaryota > Viridiplantae > Streptophyta > Magnoliopsida > Poales > Poaceae > Neostapfia > Neostapfia colusana. The sequence goes on from JASWHV010000010.1 coordinate 103,261,838, forward strand.
CAATCAGGTTTATGAAGAGCGAGCATTTACGCAGGAAACGAAACAAAATCCAGCTCGAAATTCAGTGGAAACAAAATCCAGCCCGAAATTCAAGGGAAACAGACTCGCTGGCACATCGCGAACGCGAACGAGCTTGCTGCACCCGCGGCCCTTGCAGAAAGTTGCGAGTTTTCTTCTAAACAGGAAGAAGAAGAAGATGGAGGTTGATTAAAGGAAACGCGCCCCGAGAGATGCGCGACCTCGCCCGGCCCCCAACAGAAGACCTCGCAAAACCGGGGAAGGGGAAATCAGCTCACCTGCGACTGGGGAGTCACATCAGGGATGGCCGGGGACAGGAGTGATCTCCGCTGTCGGCAAATGCAGACAAGCTTTTCCGGCGGCGGTGGAGAGAGAGAGAGAGAGAGAGAGAGAGAGAGAGGGGAAGTGCCTGGCCTGGGTGCCTTTGTCGCAGCAAGAATGGAGGAGGAAGAGTGGCGTTGAAGCAAGAAAAGAGGTCCTAATTAACTATTCTCCCTCCACCGTCCACTCCGCGGAGCGAGGCAGTGAAAGCGAGGCAGTGCAGTTATTGGCGACCGTGCAGCGCAGAGAGACTGATGACACAGAGTGACAGAGAGAGAGATTCCTCCTGGAACGGAACGGAACGGAAATGCAGACGCCCAAAGAATTCAGTCGCGACGCCCCCAACCACCACCACCGGCCTCAATCACTATACTATGCAAGAAGGGACATGAGTGGTATGACTCCTTTTATCCTTTTCCTAAATAAATAAATAAAGATCCACTGATTGCTGGTTCTGATGATGATAATGCGTGCTGCTGCTGCTGCTGCTGATGATGATGATAATGCTCAACCCAAGCAAAAAGAAAAAGAAAAAGCAAAGCCTTTCCACGGCAGAGTCCAGAATGTCATAACCAAATATGCTCATGGTGACAAGAGTTCATTCATTCATTCATTCATTCAGGAAATACAACTCTAACGTAAACTGTCTCATGTCCATTTCATTTTTCATGCAGTCTGTGTCTATTTCACCTTGATGTCTTCCAAGACAACGGAGGCGGCATTACGGCCGGGTGCACCCATCACCCCGCCGCCTGGGTGTGCGCCGCTCCCGCAGAGGTACAGCCCCTTCACAGGGGTTCTGTAGTCCGACCTGTATGGTGAGAAGTGGAACAGGTTATAGAGTCATCGACTTCACGAGACGAGGTGGACGAGAAAAAATTAGTATGAGCGTCCCAGTCGTACCATCCCTTGGCAGGTCTCATGAGGAAAAGAGAGTCCAAGCCCATTGCACCATGGAAAATGTTACCTCCTGTACATGTTAGAATACTGTCTGCTTAGCAAAGTTCTAATAAGCAGGTAGATCAAAGCAGCGGGATGCAGTATGCATGACCTACAGAACAAAACGAGGGGGTGATGAAAGAGTTTACCTGTCAGACCAAACTCCCTTTCAAGATCGGGAGGAGTCAGCATATCGTAGCCGACCACCGACGACCTAAAGCCCGGTGCATACTCATCGATCAAGGAAAAGCATCGCTCAGCAAAGGATCTCTGAAAATTGATTTCCATCAAAACGGTTCACGTCAATAAACTCAGAAGATACTTCCCTCCCTCAAGTGGTGTGTGGTGATGACACTTAAGAGCGGCATAATTAGGAATGACATCTGTTGGGCAGGCCAAGGGATGGTCCATCCGTTGAACAAAGTGCATAACGAGATCAAAGTGCGCCGAGTAGGGTCAACATACTCTGACATCAGAATCCTGCCAACTGCCTTCCGAAAGTTTGTAGGGCGTGTACTGAACAAAAAGATTGATCACGTGCTGACCTATTGAAAAGATAAAGGCGAAAGAAAGAAAGAAAGAAACTGGATCAGACAGAGCTTTTCTTGCTCATATGGGGATTTCGATAATGAGATGTGACTTAGTAGTTAGCAGTAGCCTTATGCTACATCTATCACAAGGGAACAAGAAATATGCATACCTGGTGGAGAAATTGTCTTATCCAAGACAGAAGGAATCGTCATTTCTATGACAGGTCTCTTGGACGAGACGCCACTTGCAGCTTCCCTGAATGCTATGTCAATTTCCTCCATGCTGGAGAGAAAGTAAAAAATGTCATATTACTAGTGAGTAATGACTCCCCACTGACACTACATGTTTTCGGGAGATAGATAGTTTTGCTATAATCATATGAAAGGCAACATCTTCCATCTCCTGTCTATGATAAAAGAATGAAAAAAAAAACTAATTATAGGATGGCAGGATATAGTTTCAGTTAGCACAAACATGCTCTTTATTATCTATGGTACTAATGAAAAGTGAAAGCACAACTAGGTGCTCGATTTGGTACATAAAGTTGAGATGACTAGCGCAGAGCACTATATCAGAACAGAAAGATATATTATCGAGCACTGACACTGTTGAACTAAGGGCATTTCCCTAACCCTGCTCATGGTGCAATAGGCAATTCATGAACGTGGATAAGAGAACGTATGTTATCTCACGGACTATATGCCTGTCCGGTTACTGCATTAGTATGTTGCACGTTTGCTGTAGTCAAAATAGAAGATGTTCAGTAACTTCGGTTAACTACCTTTCCGCCCCTATGTGTATGGTGCCCATGTGCTCTGGACCACCTTCAGGGTTGATGCCTTTGCAACACTGGAACTGTGGCAGCCTGTCAACAGCCACATTAATCTTTGTTGTTGCCTGGTCCACAAAATTTATATTGAAGTATTAGAAATTAATACAATATTACAATATTCAGTTGTCTGAGCTCACTATTGATAATCGTAATGTTGAGAACATTATAATCACGGGTATTCATCTTAGAAGCAACAAATCCATTTGAGGACTTTTAATCGGTAATACACTGGAAGTTTGTTCATGACTTCATCTATTTTTTAAAGGATTTTACATTGAAATTAATGGCAGGGAGGATTTCACAAGCCAGAATGTGTGTGTAAATGCCACAATGGAAGTCAAAGTCAACATAAATTATAACCAAGCTTTTCAAATTTATAGTGGCACACTTTTTCTCTTTTTTGTATCCTTAAAGAAAGAGCATAACTACTGTAGTGCACAAAATACATGAGTACATAAGTTCTTACAGAGCTGTAATCTGCTGTCTTAATAGCAGAGAGGAAGTTCTCTGGGAGAACATTAGCAGGCACTAGATCCTGGAAAAGAAACCTTAAATCAGGATCGATTATATTCGTTGAATTAAGCTTGCAAAATTAGAGCTGATAAATCTTCATAATGTTACATATTCAGAGTTCATCTTACCACAAATGTTTTATATGGAGTGGCATTTGATAGAACAACTGAAGAGCGCACCTCTGTTCCATCAGTCAAAGCTACCTACAGATCCCAATATTCCAAAAGGTTGAAATTAATGAAATAAACTTGTGGATTAGTCAAAGTACTTACCCCTTCTACCCTCCCAGTAGTTTCATTAACCATTACATGCGAAACCTATACAAGAACAATGGATCAAATAAGGCAAGAGACATAACATGAAATATTAGACCTAGACTATGATTATGAAAATTGATGCTGCATAGTACAAATGATCCTCTTCCTTAGGAAATACAGTAACTGTTTTGATTATTGAATAAATGATCATTTGGTTTCTGATTAAATTAGGAAATTTGCTCTTCCAAAGGGTAGTATTACAAATCAAAGAGAAGGCACCTCAGCATTTGTTACAATCTGTGCGCCTGCTTCGAGAGCTGCTTTGCTTATAGCTGATGACACTGAACCCATACCACCTTGGACATACCTGTAGCGAGTGTATTATATTTTGTAAATGGCAAATTATCTGTAAAACAGAAGTGAACAAAGGAAACAACTAATAATGAACCCAACACGCTAACAGGAAGACTCGTGACTCGTCTACAGAATGCGATGTGATTTTCTGGAGATATACCAGCTGGCCATCTGCTTAGTTCAGTCCATGCTACGACCAGAGAGTTTTCTACACGGTTTCAGATAAAGAATAGGGGAGGCCATATTTTTTTAGGGAACAGAAAAGCAGAGATAAGCAATGAGAGTAAGAAGCATACGCCCAAACACCACGCTGACCACCAGTTTCCCCCATGACATGATGGAGGAGAACATATCCAGAACCTGGAGTGTGCACACCAGCCTATAGAAGGGAGATGCAGCAGTCAAGTGAAAATATAGTATGGACTAGGGGGAATATTTTGCAAAGCTCATTCAAAGCACCCTTACCATAGTACCTATCACAGCGTCAGTTGCAAGAGTCGCCTTCAATACATCGCTCTGTATTATTACACGTAAAAGAAGAATTAGTACTTTTACTATCGATTGCAATGAAGCAATCACAGAGTGGTGTCATATGGTCAATGTGAATTGAGGTTCTTTAAGAACAGATGGAGATAAGATTTCGACCTCAAACCAGTTGTTCAAGATTTTCGATGCAGGTGACAGGAGGAGGTCAAAGAATTCCCTGCCGATAACAATTTTATTTTTAACTTCACATACGGCGTTGTGCGTCAAAGGTAGCAATCATTATTAGCACTGAAAAGGGGTCAATACTTGGCACTCACACCATGTTCTTCTGCCCCTGCTGCATCACAAGCCGAAGAAGATTGCCCCAATAAGCTGACTTGTCGACCCTATCCTTCATCCTGTCAACCATCGAGGTGTGATACTCCTGGCGCAGCTCGGGAGGAGCCGAATCTATGACAAAGTCCATGAGCTTGCAGAACTTTTCCAGCTGCTCCTCGTACCTACATTCATATATAGTTTTTTTTTCTAAAGATCATTCTAAGCTAAAATCTAAACAGAACCCACAGTCATTTATGAATCCAGAATTGTTTCAAGGCAAGCTGCAGAAGGAAACGACGGTGACTATTAAATATGTTTGTGACCTTGGATATGCCATTGCATCCTTCCTGGAGAACTTGCTGATCTCTGAGACGTTCATCTCTGCATCCGGGCCGAGAAGCAGGTACCGGCCATCAAGGCAGGGCGTGAACGACGAAGGGCTACGCGGCAGGAGCTTCAGCCCGTGCCTCTCCAGCTCCAGATCTCTTATCCATGCACGCACAACCAACAGCAGCAGTATCAGCACAAATAAGCACCGGCAGTTCAGAGTTCAGAACGCAGGACAACTCCCACGACCCACATTGTACGAAACAAAAGGTTGCAGGATACAGGTATGCGTCCACGAATTTTCAATAAACAGGTGTGGCAATTTCGGTTGAGAAAAAAAAACGTGTGGTTACCGGAGAATGGCGGGGCGGAGGAGGCTGAGGAGGTAGCTGCAGCGGGAGAAACGGAAGCCGGGGACGAGGTCCGACTCCGACACGGCGGCGCCTCCCAGGACGCCCCGGCGCTCCAGGACGGCGACGGAACGGCCGGCGCGGGCGAGGTACGCGGCGGCGACGAGCCCGTTGTGCCCGCCGCCGATCACAACAGCGTCCCATCTCTTACCCCTGGGCAGCCGCGACGCCGAAGCATCCGTGGAGAAGAGGCGGCGTGCGCCGGCGAGCAGGAGGCGCCACGCCGTCGGCGACATCGGAGAGTTTTGGTCGGGTTCAGCCGCCGGGAGCAGTGGAGAGCGAGAGGCTGTTGGGGGCGCGACTGGCTCGTGTGACCGAGTGTGATGGCGGATGGTGTCCGCGAGATTCCGTTAGCGCTACTGCGAAGACGGACTACAGTTGCTCCGTAACCGTTAAACAGGTCACGGATACCTTGAGCAAGTATATTCGACCATTGCCATTGGTAACAATGTCTATGACATGATGGTGAACGGTAAATATATTATGCTACAATTCACAGAAAAATGTGACACACGAAGGGCAGTACGACATTTTGAATGAGATACTCCCTTCGTTCTGAATTAATTGACGTTTAAGACAAAAATTTAGTTAAATTTGAACTAAATTAGTTGTTCTAAACGTCATAATAGAGAGAGCACTTGTCAAGATACAGAATCCACTCTACATTACACTACCCCACTATCATGAGTTGTACGAGGAGCTAGGTCGCAGATGCGAGATATAGTCAACATCTTGGGTTAGATAGTCGTGACGCATGAGGACTAGGTCGTTAACTGCATCTTCAAAGGAAGAAACGGCAAATGCACAAGAGAAGGCCTAAAATATGAATGCGTTTACAATGATTGATACTGTTTGTCAGCAGTGTTTACAACTGAAATCGCGCCGTTTATTCAACATGGTCCCATGGTCTAGTGGTTAGGACATTGGACTCTGAATCCAGTAACCCGAGTTCAAATCTCGGTGGGACCTTATTTTTATCTCTTCTTTTTTTTTTCTCCGTTTTTGTTGTATTTTCTGTCTGTGTCTGCAACTTGAGTGCTGCGGCGTCACTCCCCGATACATGTAGTCTACGCATCAAACTGTACTTAGCCCTCCGTTCTGGAAATTATTACGGGGAGCAAATCGCAGGGATCACTGACCTCAACAACCCCGAATACCACGATAGAAAATTATTATAAATGTGGACATCTAGAAGCTCACGTTTTATAACGGATGGAGGAAGTACTCCAGTTGGGCTGGGCTCCAGATAACTTGTTGAACAGTTTTTTTTTTGTCTCTCTGCATGGGTGTCAGAAAACAAACATTTTTTTCTGCTGCTACCGATCGAGTCAGTCGTCAGGGTGTATGCATGCATGTGTTAAGGCACATAATTTCGTTTCCAGTTCGGCAAATTAAGTACTATATATGTAGTGTGTTTTATTAGGACATGCATATGCAAAGCAGCAGGTAGCAACAAGAACCGATCCATCGTCGACGAGACATGGACGAGTCAAGCATGTTCATTCAGTGGGCAATGGACCAGCTGCAGCAGCAGCAGCAGCCCACTGCCGCCCCTGCTGCGTATCCGGATGGTGGCGGCGGCGGAGCTGATCGGGAAGCCGCCTTCCCGTCGCTTCAAGGTCTCCGCGACTCCTCCTCCCAGCCGGCTCAGACCGTCGTCTGTGTCCGGGACCTGCAGGTGGACGACCACAGGACAAACAGCAACAGATGGAGCTCCGGCAACAGCCCTGCCCACACTGATCGCGACGGGGGGACCATCGTCGGCCTTGACGGCGGCAGTAACAGCTGCAGGCCCGTGAGCTGGAACTTCAGCGCCGCGTCGGCGCAGCCGACGACAGTCCCGGCCGGCTGCGGTGTCGTGCTGCCGCCGGAGGACGCCGCGACGACGGCAGCGAGGAGGGCGACATCGCAGCGCGCGTCGACGACGGGCAGGAGAGGCGGCGGCTCGGGGACCTCTGCCGCCGCCGCGGCGTCGTCGTCGTCGCCGGGGCCCGCGGTGCAGGACCACATCATCGCGGAGCGGCGGCGGAGGGAGAAGATCAACCAGAGGTTCATCGAGCTCTCCACCGTCATCCCCGGACTCAAGAAGGTCGTCAGTCTCGATCTCTACTCTCTATCTAGCGCACCCGGAGCTGTGTCTGCTAGCTGGCCTGCTGCATGATGCATGAGATGAGAAGCGCGCCTCCTTTTCTTTTCTCCATCGTCAATAATCCTTTAATTAATTTGCTAGCTTGGCTGGCTGCAGATGGACAAGGCCACCATCCTCGGGGACGCGGTGACGTACGTGAGGGAGTTGCAAGATCAGGTCAAGACCCTAGAGAAGGACATCGCCGGCGGCGGCAGCACCACCATCGGTTATTATTCCACGGCGCTCGTCGTCGAGAAGCCGTGCGTCGTGCCCGTCGACGACGGCGAGGGAGCGGCGACGGCGGCGGCGGCAATAAGCGGCGGCGGCAGCAGCAACAACAATGGTGGCCTACTGCATCAGCAGCAGCAGCTTCCGGAGATCGAGGCGCGGCTGTCGTCGTCGGATAATAAGAGCGTGCTGCTGCGGATCTGCTGCGACAACGCGAGGGGGCTGCTGGTGAAGGTGCTGTCGGAGGTGGAGAAGATGGGCCTCGCCATCGCCCACACCAACGTCATGTCCTTGTTCCCCGACTCCACCGCCGCCGCCATCGTCGCCGTCACCGTCACAGCAAAGGCAAGCTATAGCCGCCGCCATCATCGCATGCACCAACAATTTGCTAAAGCTAGCTAGCTAGCTAGAACATACTTATTGACATGGACTGCATATGTGCATGTGTGTACGCACACGGCGTAGAGATCAAGTTTAAAAATCATACAGTAAGTATATATCGATCACTTTGACATGTCTGATCAATCTGTGTGCAATACACGTATGTGTATTAATTTCAGATGGAGGAGGGGTTCGACATCACGGTGGACGAGATCGTGAGGAGGGTTAACTCCGTGCTGCGCACCAACACTAGCTAGGGCCGGCAGCAGCAGCAGCTAGCGGCGCTTAAGAAACACAGAGATGCATGCTTAATTGGGTCCCGATTGGAAACCGGCCGAGATGAATGGGCCGGCGTAAGAGTACGACGGGCCCCTGTAATTGTCCAATTGGGCCTTCTTTTGGCCCGCTAATTCGTCAGTCTCCAGTACGGATGGCGGTCGAGAGCCATCGTGTAGTAGTAGAAGACAGTAACTGCTTTTGTTTTATTTGTTTTTTGAGTTCCAATTCCAATCCACAAGCCGATGGAACATCTGCCGCCGACGACCCTGCGCAACCGATTCATTAAACCATATGCAGATGCACTAGGACTGATGACGACGGTAACATCTGCCGCCGACGACCCTGCGCAGCTTAAGCCGATGGAACAAGCTCGTCGACCTGATGGTCACTGGTCTTCTAGAAGCAGCAGTAATTATCGGTGAAAGCGGCAGTAGTGGACAGGACAAGCGGCCTTTATTTGCAGTTGCAGATGCAGAGCAGAGCAGAGTTGCAAAAGGAATCGCAAGTGTGCAAGCGTGACAAAAAGAAAGAAGCTGTCCATCACTATCCAAAGAGAGTGAGAGAGAGAGTGAGTGTGTGTGTATCAGTGTATGCACGTGTGCATTATCTGTGGCCGCACTTTCCCTGCCCACGAGCAGCAGCAGCAGCAGCGCACGGTTTGAAGGTTCGCTCCGTCTCCTCTTCTCAGAAGAAGAAGAAGAAGATTCAATTCATAGCTCAGTAAGTGCCCAACAACAACTGCTGGCTGGCTGGCGATGATCGACGCGTGGGAACGCGGGCGAAGGGGAGTCAAACATGGCGGCGGCGGAGCTGGATTAGCTCTGGTTGAGTGAGCTGAGCTGCTTTCGATTTTCGGAGCGCGGCGAGCTCTGGCCTGGCCTGGCCTGGCTGGAGGATCTCTTGACGTAGAGTCGCCGTCGTGTCGCCACCCCGGAATTGATGGAGACGCCGCTCCATCTCTCTTGTCTTTTTCATGGATCGTACGTGCACACGCGCGCGCGCCACACGAATGCATCTACTACGTTTTTGTTTTTGTTTCTCTCTTCGGTGGGTGGCAAATCGAACCCCATCTCTGTGTTCAGTGCACTGCCCACTCACTTCGATCGATCGATCGAGTGTCCACTGATCCAAATGGACATGTTTTTCAAGCATTGCTTGCTTTATTATTTCATGTATCATCCATCTCTGACTGAACGCACAGCTAGCCACGATCATCAGACAACGACCACCATCTCTGACTGACGCGCTGATAAGAAAGATTGCAACTTTCTTATTAGCTAGTGCCTCTTTTATGTGCACTGATTAATTAACAACCCCCACATAATCCAAGATCTTGCTGCATGCTAATCCTCCGATCTAAGAAACAGCATCATTACTGCTATCAGTATCAGTGACGACGGCCAACCTGCCTACAGTACTAGCTGCTTAAAACCAGTCAACCTCCGCGCACACCGACTCCAATAAAGGAACCAACCAGGCGTCCTTCCACCTTCCTTCTCCATCCCGTCCCATCCCCCGCGCGCCAGCCATGCCACCTGCCCATCCCCATCTCCTCCTCTATCTCCTCCTCCTCCTCGCCGTCGCTGCGGACACCGCCGCGGCCAACGCCGAGGTCGACGCGCTCCTCGCCTTCAAGCGCGCCCTCACCATCCCGCCCGGGGCCGCGGCGAGCTTCTTCGCCACGTGGGACGACGCGGCCGCTTCCCCCTGCAACTTCACCGGCGTCGCCTGCGACCGCGGCCGCGTCACCGCCGTCTCCGTGCGGGGCCAGGGCGTGGCCGCCGCGTCGTCACTTCCGTTCCACGACATCTGCGCCTCGCTCCCGGCGCTCGCCGCCTTGTCCCTGCCGGAGAACGCGCTCGCCGGCGGCATCGGCGGGGTGGCCGCGTGCGCCGCGCTGCGGGAGCTCACCCTCGCGTTCAACGGGTTCACCGGCCCCGTGCCGGACCTCTCGCCGCTGACCAGGCTGCGCAGGCTCAACCTCTCCTCGACCAGCCTCGCCGGACCGTTCCCGTGGGCCGCGCTGCCGGCCATGCCGGACCTCGCCGTGCTCGCGCTCGGCGACAACCCGTTCCTCGCGCCGACGGACGTGTTCCCGGACGAGCTCACCAAGCTCACCAACCTCACCGTGCTCTACCTGTCCGCGGCCAACATCGGCGGCGTCATCCCTCCGGGGATCGGCGACCTGGTCAACCTCGTCGACCTCGAGCTCTCCGACAACAACATCAGCGGCGAGATACCCAAGGAGATCACCAAGCTCACCAGCCTCCAGCAGCTCGAGCTGTACAACAACTCCCTCCGCGGGGAGCTCCCCGCGGGGTTCGGCGAGCTCACCCAGCTGCAGTACCTGGACGCGTCCATGAACAGGCTCACCGGCAGCCTCGCGGAGCTCCGGTCCCTCACGCGGCTCGTGTCTCTGCAGCTCTTCTCCAACGGCTTCACGGGGCGCGTGCCCCCCGAGCTCGGGGAATTCAGGGAGCTCGTGAACCTGTCCCTCTACAGCAACAACCTCACCGGCGAGCTGCCGCGGAGCCTCGGGAGCTGGGCGCGGTTCAACTTCATCGACGTGTCCACCAACGCGCTGTCGGGGCTGATCCCGCCCGACATGTGCAAGCGTGGCACCATGCTGAAGCTGCTCATGCTCGAGAACAGCTTCTCCGGCGGGATACCGCCGACCTACGCGAGCTGCACGACGATGCAGAGGCTCCGCGTCAGCAAGAACAGGCTCTCCGGCGACGTGCCCGAGGGGTTATGGTCGCTGCCCAACGTGAACGTCATCGACCTCGAGGGCAACCGGTTCACCGGCCGGATCGGCGACGGCATCGGGAGAGCCACGGCGCTGACCAACCTCCTCCTGGCCGGAAACCGGTTCACCGGCGTCATACCGCCATCGATTGGCGGCGCGTCGAACCTCGAGACCGTCGACGTGTCGTCGAACGACCTCTCCGGGGAGATACCGGGGAGCATCGGGAGGCTGGCCCGTCTGGGCAGCCTTGACGTCTCAGCGAACGGCATCGGCGGGGCCATCCCGGCGAGCATCGGCTCCTGCTCGGCGCTCAGTACGGCCAATTTCGCCCGGAACAAGCTCGCCGGCGCGATCCCTGCCGAGCTGGGCAACCTGCCGCGTCTGAATTCTCTGGACGTGTCCGGAAACGACCTCTCCGGCACCGTGCCGGCGAGTCTCGCCGGTCTGAAGCTAAGCTACCTGAACGTGTCCTACAACCGGCTCGCGGGTCCCGTGCCGGAGCCGCTCGCGATCTCGGCCTACGGCGAGAGCTTCTCGGGGAACCCGGGGCTGTGCGCCACCAACGGGGCAGGCTTCCTCCGCCGCTGCTCGCCGGGGGCCGCCGCGGGCCGCTCGGCGCGCGCGATCGTCACGTGTATCCTCGCCGTGATGGCGGTGTTGCTGGCGGCGCTCGGCGTGGCCATATACCTCAAGAAGCGCCGGCCGCGAGCGGGAGCGGAGGCGGAGTCGGCCGTCAAGCTCTTCGGCAAGAAGAAGGGTTCCTGGGACCTCAAGTCGTTCAGGGTGCTGGCGTTCGACGAGCGCGACATCATCGAGGGCGTCCGCGACGAGAACCTGATCGGCAGCGGCGGGTCCGGGAACGTGTACCGCGTGAAGCTCGGGGACGGCGCCGTGGTCGCGGTGAAGCACATCGCGACGACGAGGGGCGCCAAGCCGCGGTCGGCGTCGGCGCGGTGCCGCGAGTTCGAGTCGGAGGTGGGCACGCTGAGCTCCATCCGGCACGTGAACGTGGTGAAGCTCCTCTGCAGCATCACCAGCGAGGACGGCGCGGCGAGCCTGCTGGTGTACGAGCACCTCCCCAACGGCAGCCTGTACGAGCGGCTGCACGGTCCGGAGGGACGCAAGCTGGGCGGCCTCGGGTGGGCGGAGCGCCACGACATCGCCGTCGGCGCGGCGAGGGGCCTGGAGTACCTCCACCACGGGTGCGACCGCCCCATCCTGCACCGCGACGTCAAGTCCAGCAACATCCTCCTGGACGAGTCGTTCAAGCCCCGCATCGCGGACTTTGGCCTCGCCAAGATCCTCGACTCCGCCGCGCAGGAGTCGACCGCCGGCGTCGTCGCCGGCACGCCCGGATACATGGCGCCAGGTGCTCTCTCTCTCTCTCTCTCTCTCGCTCGTCCTCTTTCCATTAATTAATACTGAGGTGAGCTAAAGTAACGCGTGTTAATTGCAGAGTACGCGTACACGTGGAAGGTGACGGAGAAGAGCGACGTGTACAGCTTCGGCGTGGTGCTGCTGGAGCTGGTGACTGGGCGGGCGGCGATCCAGCAGGCGGATGGCGGCGGCGAGCGCATGGACCTCGTGGACTGGGCGTCGCGGCGGCGCGACGGGCCGGTGGCGTCGTCCCTGGTGGACGCCCGGATCACGGAGGACTGGGCCAGGGAGGAGGCCGTCCGGGTGCTGCGCGTGGCCGTCCTGTGCACGAGCCGGGCGCCGTCGACGCGGCCGTCCATGCGCGCCGTGGTGCAGATGCTGGAGGACGCGGCGGTCGGGCGGTGGGAGCACGGCGTGGCCGCGCCGGGGAAGGCGGTGGTCGCCGATGAAGTGGGGCAGGTGTAGCAGTGAAACCGTCTGTACCGTTTCTGCAGATGTAATTAATAACAGTAAGAAATGCGCGTAGTTTTGTACGTGACCATTCAGAGATCAACTTGAAAGCAGCAGCAAAAAAATCTTGTCTTTCTCTGCCAAACATTCTCCTGATCCCCACTGGTTCTTCCAGCTCAATTTCTGCACGAGAAACGAGCAATTCAGCCCGGGATTTGGTAAGAACAACGCAGGCAGGCGTCGTTGTCCGGTTGCTTCCGCCGATCGTCCCCGGGGAATCGTCCCCGTTTCAATACAAGGCAGGCAGGCAGGCAGGCAGAGACTTTGCGGCATGCTTGTACTGTACCGCCCTAAAGACCCGGAGACTGTCGTGTACTGTACTAGATGCAGTGCAGCTGAGCAGAGGATCTATTATATATGAGTTCTTCCCCTCACAATGATAAGGACGATCATTGTATTGCACTTGCACTTGCACTGCATTGCAGCAGGTAGTTTTACCTTGTTTTTTTGCTTCTCCCTCACTCCTCAGGGTGCTGTCCAAACACGGCTTCTCTGGGTCCTCATGTCTAGGCTGTCTGGCTGCTGAAACACACACACACTCACCCGTTGTGTGGTGGGCAGCATTTCTGAAGATACTCAGGCTTGATTGATTCATCACTCTCTTGCAAGTGGGCTGATATGGGCGTTACTCTTCTGGCACTGGGGCTGTTGCCCATAGCAAGCAAGAGACAACCTGGGTTCAAATGGGCCCGCGGGGACTGCATTTTGGATTTTCTTTTGAGCCCAGCAACGAGACCTGTGGATTTCTTTTTGTCGAGGGGCCGAAGGTGAAAAAAAAGGGGTAAAAAAACTGCTTTCGTTGAGAGTCGAACTCAAGACCTCCCGCTTACTAAACGGGTGCTCTAACCAACTGAGCTACGAAAGCTGCTTGTTGGTCGAATTCTGTAGTTTATATTTAAAAGGTCAAAATATTGACCAAACACACCCTCGACCTCGATCACCAATCAGGTGATGGACGTACATACATACGGTGACCAAAGAAGACAATCCAGCTGGATGGCCTGCTGGAGTACACATTGATGATACATAAAATTGTGGGATCGCGCGAGTAGTGAGCATCGGATCTCAACTCATCTTATGTAATTTCTGTTCTCTCAGAAGTCAGAACGGCCTCTGGTCGACGTAGTTCCCCGGCGGCCAGTAGCTGCAGACGATCATGGTGTCCCCGTTGTCGCAGAGGACGCGTCCGCACCCGACGCTGGTGGTGCTCTTCCACACCACGGCGGTGTAGTGGCCGCACATCTTGCCCGGCTGGCAGGTGTTGGCGCCGTAGTCGTAGCTCTTCTTCTCGGCGCTCCACTCGTCGACGGTGGTCTTCCAGGAGACGTCGCCGGAGCCCAGCATCAGGTTCTCGCCGTACGGCGACGTCGAGTGCACCAGCTTGCAGTCCTTCTTCAGCGTCTCCGCGTAGTCCTGCGAGAACTCGGCCAGCGTCGTGTTCCACCTAACAATAACTCGGCGAGCGTCGTGTTAGTCAGACGATGAACGGCTCTCGCTCGATCTCGGATTCATCGATCAGCGTGTGTATTACATACTTGAGCGGCGGCACGTGCTCCTTGGCCCGGAACACGTTGTGCTCGTTGACGATGTCGTTGATGGCCTTGTCGTTCAGCCCGTTCAAGGGCTCCGTCGACAGGCCACCGTATCGTCCTTGTCGTAGTTGGGCCTCTGCTGCCGGCGTCGCAGGTGTCGTCGGGGTGCCATAGGACGCTGCCTGCTGCTGGGTCTTGCTTGCCGCGGCGAGGTGGCCGGCGAGGAGCAGGCAGCAGCTGCAGATGATGATCGCGGCGTCGCCGCCGACGAGACGCGCCATCATCACACGTACGTTGGATGATATAGCGGTGTATGTTGCAGACAGCGTGCAGGCGACGCATGCATGCATGGCTGGGGCTAGCTAGCTTCTTGTAGTTGTAGCCATGGATCGGGCCCGGCCATTGATCTTGTGGACCGCGCGCGCTTCTCTCGCTCGCTTGCTAATTTTTGAGTTGCAATGCCGACCGTTCATGCATGGATCGGAGCACAAGTTTCACACCTTCCGGAAACGGAATCTACATGAATCGCAAAAAAACGAAGAACCTATTACATACAGGAAGAAACATGTACCGGCTAATATAATTAGAAATTACTCCATCTGTTCTGAAATAAATGACGTTTAGGACAAAAAAATTAATTTAAATTGAACTAAATTAGCACGTAGGGAAGCTAGTTATTGCATCATATATATTAGTGAGATCGATCGCCAGTTCTGTTGAACAATGCAAAGGGCAGCTATATAGTCAATATTCAAACCGTCCGGTCTCTTGCAGTACTATTAGCTAGATCATGCATAGTAGACTGGAACTTGCAGCATTTAGTCACATCACAGGAACAGTCATCATGTACGACTAATTTACGACTAATACGTACGCTTGGACTAGAACCATACGCATAACGACGGTCAGACTGATGATGTATATATTCTGCAGGATTCATTATATCTTGGTTGCTCATTAATTTGGTGTCCTCCTTTTGGACGCCACTAACGGTCAGCATAGTTGTTGTTTGGCATTTCTCAGAAACACGTGACAAGGATCTCCTAACTAACTCATGGATATATAGCTACTGTCTAGTACTTATAATGAATCCAAATCGACCTAGATAAAGAAATTAAAGAATGGGCCGGAGAACGGTCAAGCCGTCAGTGTTGAAGGCCATCCCATCCACCCTAAGAAGAAGAAGAAGAAGAAGCCATCGTCCATCAGTCTTCCATGCACGTCCTAATCCACTCCTAAACCGTAACCGTCCAGCGTAAACACACCATTTGCTCACACGTTCGGCATGCAGAGAGGGAGCGAGAACGCATTGATGCATGCATGAACCACCACTAGCTAGTCGTCGTCCACTACAGCCAAATGCTTGTGCTAACCTCCACCACCACCACCTCTTCTTCTTCTTCTTCAATTCTTCTTCTTCCATTACCAAGGGACACGCCCATATCAAGATAGAGGGCAGCTAGGCTGACTGGTAATTAGAGAAGAGTCAGTGTGTTTGTTGCGTGTGTGCTGAGGAGGAGGAGGAGGAAGCAGTTGTTGCTGGCCATGGGCCAGGAGAAGGAAGCAGTGGTCGTCGCCTCGTGGGAGCCGGCAGCAAAGCCGGACGCGGAAGAAGAAGAAGAAGACCGTGACATGCCGCCGGAGGGCCCGAGGAAGGCGAAGCCCCCCGCGCGCCGGCCATCCGTGCCGCCGCCGCCGGGCCGTGCGCCTGGCTCGACGAGGAGCTTCTTGTCGAGGGCGCGATCCGTCCGGCCGGAGGACGACCCGTTCCTCGCCGCGTACCTGGCGTGCACCAGGAGCGGCGGCGGCGCGACGTCGCGGCCGGAGCCGTGCAGGGGGCGGAGGCGGTTCACGTGGGCCGGGCTCGGGCTCTCCAGCTGCAAGGGCTCCGGCGCGGCGGCGGTGGAGCAGAGCATGGTGAAGCTGCTGGCTAATAAACGGCCCGGGGTGGACCCTAGCTAGAGTCGACGCTTGATCGTCGTCGTCGTCGACCAGTTCGTCGTCTTCTCTTCTGCTTGTGTCGTGTTCTTGCGTCCTCTTGGTTTCATTTTTAAGGTCATCACATCACGCATATGTCCCAAGTTTGGTTACTAGCTAGAGTTACAGATCTATAGTAAAGACGCGTGTTTAATTATATAAGTATGTTTGTTGAAAACTTGAGCAAATATGGTTTGTTCGCGGCTCTGTCTGTGTATGTGTGTATGGATCAGCAGCAGGTGTCGCTACCGATGCTGACGAGATACGTAGGGTTTCTGAAACCCAACATCGTCGCCCCACTGTCAATTTGCAGGAGGGAGGGCCATTCATGTCGTCAGCCTGCTCACACTGCTTCTATGGACTGGACTGTGGTTCATCTTCATTAGTACTCCTACTAACTAATAAGGAATCAGCTGAGCTAGGTAGATGACCACTCTGCAAAAAAAAAAGGCATGCTGACAATAAAGGTGTCGAGAGCTATACAGTAGTGAAGTGATGGACGAAGGATCCATTAGCAAAGATGGCAAAACAACGATTTAATTGAAAAGAGACAGAGACGTAGAACACTAGATCGCTTGCTTGCTTGCTTGTGGTAGCCACACTACGTACGTACCAATATTGACGTCGTCGTCACGCACTACGACTGTTACGCCTAGCTTGAAAACGTCGTCGTCCACCTCAAGGGCGGCCGCGAGAAGGCGGCGCCCTCGGCGTGGAGCCGGGCGCCGCCGAGCCGGACGAGCGCGGCGCGCGCCTGGAGGCCACGGAGGCGGGCGGCGCGCGGAGCCTGCGTTGCATTGTTGGGTCATGCATGGGCGCCACGATCTATCTATCTATCTATCTATCTATCTATCGATAGGATCTGGCGAGCAGGCAGCTGGCAGGCAGGCCGAACATGGTGTACGTGCCTCACGATTTCGTGGATATATATATATACATATAAAAAAAAAAGAAAAAGAAGCTGCCTTTTTTGCCGGCCAGGAATCTATCTCTCAACTCTCTCACATGCAGTCGTCACTTGTTTTGTTAGACACACAGGGACGATCGATGTGTGAGGCAGCAGAGAGCATGCATGGTCCTGCAGAATTGAGAGCTAGGACAAGTGCTTCTGGCGACGGCTACGGCTACGGCGGCGGCGGCCCTCCATGCCGTCGACGACTGCATGTACAAGTGCACCGCGCGCTTCCTCCTCCTGCATGCTGACGACGAACGCCGATCGATCACCTCCATGCGGTGGTCGACTGCAACAACTGCACCGCCTTTCGATGCATGCGTACGTCGAACCCGTCCTCTGCTAGCTAGCTACGAGACCTTTTCACACGAACGAGCTACCTATACCTACCAAGCTAGCTAGCTAGCTAGTATATGTTTGTAGCATGTACAAGAGCTAGACATGTATCTGTAAACGGCATGCTTCTCCTGGCTCTTCTTCTTCTTCCTCCTCTTCTTCCCAACAAAAGCACAGGCAGGCTGTGCAGCAGTAACGTACAATCGAGACTTCACTCCAATGAACCTTATTATTTCATTTAATTTGGGCACTCCGTTATACACGCATGTTGATCATTCTACAACGCCACTAATATCGTACTACTACTACTACTAGTATTCAAATTGCAAACAACCAAGGTAGTAATTAATTAAGCGATGCATGCATGCGTGCGTGCATCATCGGAACGCAAACAACAAATGAAACCCAGCTGGATCGGACGTACGACGACGACCAATTAAGGGATGCATGAGGGAGGCGCGCGCGCTCGATCGATCTTCAATTCAATCCGTCCCCGCCACGCGCGGGGAACGAGAACCACGGCGCCGAGGCCGCGTAATAAAGCTGCTGCTGCTGGTGGTGGTGGTCGTCGCTGGCGGCGCGCGCGGGCACCACCGCGGGAGGCGCGCCGGTGAGCCTCTGCACGAGGTCCCGGAACTCCCGGGGCTCCACGCGGTACACCTTGGGGGCAGGAGGAGGCTGAGGAGGCGGCGCGGCGCCTGTGCCTGTGCCCGCGCCCGCGCCCGCGCCGCGCCATGGCTTGGCGGGCGGCTTCTGGACGGCGCGGAGCGCCGCCTCGTGGCGCCGCATGCCCGATGATATGTCGACGACGACCTAGGCTAGCTAGCTACCTAGCTGATGGATCTCAGAGCGAGAAGAGCAGATAGACGAATTAGAGGTGGATGAGATGAGGCTGAGCGAGCGAGCGAGCGAGCGGGAGTGGAGACGAGAGAGAGAGAGAGAGAGAGAGATGATATATGTACGTGTCACGTGTGCGCAGGCAGGCACGACACGACGTGGAGGAAGAGCTGAGCTGAGGTGAGAGGGGAGGCGGTGGCGGCCGAGGCGACGCAGCACGAACACGTGGTCGGAAGCCGGTCAATGCTGGCAGCCGCCGCCTCCCTCCCTCTCTCTGCTCCTGTTTCCCTTCTGAGACAAAACAAGGACACAGAGAGTGCCGCTGTTTCGTCGAACAGAGAGAGAAAGACGATGACTAGGACGATGACGACGGCGTGTCTTGGATCCGTCGCGCACCTGGACAGATGATATCTTTGGTGTTACCGACCAGACGAGACGGACCTCCCCAGGTACCCCATCCTAGCTCACCTCCGATGTGATGTGATGACGTGCCTTCGCGCGCTTATCCTCTGCCTGCCTGCCTGCCTGCCTGCTTCACTCTTGATGGACAGAAATAAACAAGTGCTCTGTTCCAATCTTTGATTTTCTTTTTATTTTTGAATCGGGAACCGTCTTCACTTCCGTTTCAGATGATCACCCACCAGTTAATCCACTTACAGTTACAGACCGACTGCAGATAACAAACAGAGCAAATAATAGGTCCTCCAGCTCAGAGTCCCCCTCCTTTCCAAAGAAAGAGAGAAAAACTCTCGTCTGCACTGCACGCCCCCCCCAATGGACTTGACATTATGGTGCCCACAAATCACAATCTTTTACACGTATCGTATATATAATGTGTTGATGTCTTAGTTTATACAAGATCCTTTACCCCCACCCTATCACCCCCCCACCTCACCACCTACGCTATAAGTATTACATTTCCTGCTATACCTCCACTCTGTATCGAATTGAGACTACAGGCTACAACCCGATCCTCTTTTAGGCATGTGTTTTGACCTGGTGTGTGTTACAAATCCTTTTCGCCCACGGCCCGTTCAGGCTACAAAATCATGCAAAAGAGGTGGCTGCTCGAAATGCTGTCGCTGACCCATCGATTCGTCGTAATCTGAAGATGCAATGCTGACTCCAAGAGGACCAGCTGTCGCGTCGTAGACGTCATCGTCTCCCACACCGTGGAAGCCGTGTGGAGCACTAGGAGCAGCTGCAGGGAGGTTGCCGCTGGAGTGCTGCAAGCCCAGCGTCAGCGATACGTTGCCGTTTCCGTGTCTCCCAAGCCCTGCCAGGTGGTAGGCCATGAACCGTGCGTCCTCGTCCGGGTGGTGATGGGTGACGGCGTTATGGAGGGGGAGGAGGAGCAGGCCACCGTCGTCGTCCCCTTCGTCTGGTCTTTGGTCCTTCAGCATCAGGTTCATGAAACTGGGGTCATCAGGGTTGGCCTCGTTCTGGTACCCAACCGGTGGTGTTCCACCAACGTTCACAGTCCCTGTGCTGACTCTCGGCCCGCTCAGCTGGCTAGTCTCACAAACTCTGGGTCTACAACTCTTCGGGTCTTGCTTGTCTTCAGAAGGTGACACTTTGCGTTTGCTTCTTGGCGCATTGTCTGAGGAAGAGTTGGAGTCTTGCTCCATACCGCCAATCTCTTCTTTGTACATGTCCTCAATCATGGGTTTCCAAAGGCGGACACGGGCGTTGATGAACCAATTCGAAATCTGGAGAGGCGTGAGCTAGTCAAAAGATAGGACCCTTTGAATAAACATAAATGGCTGCTTACATGGGGGAACTAAGCAACATGCATTGATTAGACAACAGGAGTAAAGAAAATTCAAAATTACGACAAAAACTTCAGATACATGATGCTCGATGCTGCAGAACAGCCTCAGGCAATCCGTATACAGATTTGAGGTGCACAGCCCGCATAATCATATCATCTAATATGTACATGTGAATTCGAACACATGATATGAGTTAAAAAGTTACCTGGCTCCTTGTCAAGCCTGTTTGCCTTGCTAGCATCAGTTTTTCAGAGTCTTTTGGGTATCTGCGGAAACATCGTAAATAATAATAATAAGGAACAAGAATCAGAGGATTACATTCTCACCAGAAAAAGGCATAGGGGTTATTGAATAAAGGGCCACAGAGGAAGCGACTTACGGGTGAAGGAAATGTTCAAAGAGCCAAGCACGAAGAATAGTAACAGAGTTTTCAGGCAGTCCCCTCTGTGGCCTCCAAGCATTTTGCGGTATCATGCCGTACTGTTGGAAAGCTCGCTGCTGTCGTAGCTGTTGGTCGATGTACCTTAGACGAGTTAATTTTCCTTCCTTTCCAGATGCACTTTCCTCCTCACCAAGCTTCTTCCTGATGACATTGATCTGATCATTGATAGCATCCTTCAGGCACCTGAAATGTCGTGAAATTGTCTGAAGAGCAACTGCAGTGTACGGCTTGGCAGCTCCAGGCCCCGCTACCACATCAAAAGATGAAACCACAGTTTGCATTTGATGGTAATAGTGCTTATATTTCCGATCGACCTGAAATGCGTTTCCTCAAAGTTAAATAGAATAAAGGTTATACCAAAATTTAAAACTGTATTGCTTACAGGAGACAAGATTTTTCAATCTTATCGAGATTCTATGAATCAATTTGCTAACATCATGAAGTTATGGCACCGTGTTTGTTATAACTGGACCTAAAATATCAGAAGCATAGCTTCTGACACATTAATCAATTACTAGTAAAAACTAATTGATGTTGAAGTTTTATTTCAGAGGAAAAACATATGATACTATACAAACAGGGTCACCCACCTCATCCAACATTGCCATCAGTTTTGCCATTTTGTTCTGAAGCTCTTGCCTCTCAGCAGTAGAAAGCTCAGGTGCTGCACTGGCGGCAGATTCCTTTGGATTAGAAGATACACCCTCACTTTTCGGTCCTCCCTCAGTCTCCTTGCTATCTGTCCTTCCGGCATCACCTTGTTCTTTTTGAGCTTTCTGCTTGATATTCTTCCAAACGTTCACAACTTCATCGAGCAGTTCCTGTGCCGCCTTCAGATACCTTGAGTTACGGATTGCATGTGAGGCCTCAGACTGCATACTCTTCATTCGGATGTCATCGACTCGAACACTGTCATGGTAAGAATGCAGCGACAACATATCTGGCTTGACCGACCAGTATGGTAAGGAAGGTGCCAGGATTTGTCTGTTGAGGCTCAGAGATAGACCTTGGCCTTGCACAGAGGGAACATTTGATGGGCTGTGGTTGTTCAGAACACCAAACTCAAGCTGTGCCCTATTGTGGGTATCATCGTGGATGAGATCTGCAGTGCTACTTTGTGATTCATCCATCATATGCATCAACATCTGGTCTTTCATATCTTTGACAGAATTGAAGGTGTGTCGCCCCTGGTGGGAACCAAGCATGTCAGACTCCCTTGCAGATGAGTCTTGGGACATCACTGAAGGATGGCCAGGGTCAGGCATGTCCATGTAATTCTGATGCGGTTGGAGGATGCTGCTGAACTCCGTATATGGTCCAGAGGTGGGATTGTTCTGATAAAGCAAGTTCCCTAGAGCCGAGGGCATAGGATATGATGCACTGCCTGGGTCTCTCGAGTACATGTTCTGCGAATCTCTTCCACTACCAGTGCCCGAGTAATAAGTAGCCATCTCACAATTTTGCCACTTATTGATCAAGATTACTGTAACAGGTATAAGTATGCAGAACAAGCTTGGCTATCAAATTCAAAAGTTAAGTTTCAGGACAAGATTGGAACCTTTGACTTACAGCTAGCCTGCAGTAGAGTGCAGTGGGTCAGATAAGCTTCAGCAAAATTCAAGACTCACAAGGTTTTTCTTTCAGTAACTATAAATGGCATGCTAGTGTCATGAAGAAGAACTACAAGTGTTCGTAAAGCAGTGCACTGAAACAAATTCAACAGACCCTTTATCAAAATGTTTAATAAAGAAATTCTGCAGGGACACAGAAGTACTAAGAGGCTAATCGCCGTTCAGATATAAAAAACGACGTTCATGATGCATTTTCGCTTGAACCCCTGCCTGGTAAGGATACATAATTCTGAGGACTTTGCTCGAGAAGTGAGAAAATATGAAGAGAAAATGTTACAAGCCAATTGGCAGGCTGGCGACACAGGTGGTCCTTCCACTTTCAGATTGGATCAAGAAAGTTTTCGGCTTTGTGCACCTCGTTGATTATCATGATAAACAAGAATATATGCTTGTGAATTTCTTTTGAAACATGCCAGATAGACATTCACACAACATGAGAAACCAAAATCAAATAATTGCACCAATATCTTTCCAAGTATTATGAAAAGGAGAATTTCATAAATAATTTGTTAGAGCCTGGATGAATGACTCTAAGATAATTGTTTTTCAGTGGTTACCTTATTCAACCAATAGAATGGGACTCATCAAATATGCTTCACTGGCATGTTACTAATGCGAGAAAAGCTTTTTCTGACAATCTGCAAAAAGAGATGAACTGCTTAGTTTACGACTGAAAAAAATTCTTCCTAGTCCAGAGCTAAGGTTTACGGCATAAAAGAAGGAAACAAGGAGGAAAGTCCTAAGACTAAAAAAAAAAGCTTTGCTGTTATAGCTACTACAGTACGAAAGAAGCACTTGATTCTGATGAAAAGAAACGTAAGATTTCTGGCACAAAACACTTGCAGTGCAGTAGCTTGGACACAGGAGGTACCACATAAAAGGTACTAGCAGTTAAGGGAACATAGTTTTAAGAGCTTGGCTTTCATGCAAACATCAAAGGAGGGATGAAAAAGACTTCGATAATTCAGTCAGAAATCCAATTCGGCAGAGCCCTCCCCTCGCGAATAGGCTCAAATGATAAGTCAAGATACCAAAAAATGGGTTGGTTGCCAGGTCGAGGGTGCGGTAAGAAGCACATAATTCAAGGAAGCAGCCATCAGCTCTGATTTCTGAATCGAATGAAAGGGGTTTGCAAGCATCCGTAGTCGGTACAGCAAGAAAGGGAAGAAATTTTCGTGAGCGCAAGTCACCTCGAGGTAAAAAAGGACCATCTTTTTTTTTTTCTCCCGAGTCCCGAGCCTTCGATCCTACAATAAAAAATCAACGCCAAGCAAGACCGCCTCATCATCCTCCGTACCCAACCAGAATCCACAACGAGCGATTGTTTTGGACTCAAAATTATCGAAATTCAGAGGAGGGGGGAGCAGCACCCTGCACTCTACTAATCCAAGAAAATCGCGAGTAGCTCAGGAATTCCACCAGCGAACCGAAGCAAACAAGAGCAGGAACATGAAGACATACATGCAGGGAAGGGAACAACCAGTTTTTGCAGCTGCGGTAGAAGCTAGGAGGAGGAGGAGGAGATGGTGCAAGGGGATAAGGAACAAAACGGGAGGGAAGAGCAGACCTTAGCAGATGGTGCTCCTCTCACGGGGAGCAGCCGAGCAGGCAGGGATTGAGCGAAGCTTCAGGGTCGGCTGAGATGGAGGGAGACGAAGGCCGGAAGGGTTGAGAGGAAGATAATCAATCCTTCCAATATGGGGACAAAATCGGATCCCAAGATTAAATTAACAATTCCAGAAAAGAAAAAGGAGAAAGGGAGCAGGGAGCTCCCTTCCCCCTCTCTCTCTCTTTCTCCCTCCCTGCACCTGCTGCTCGGCTAGCTGAACTCTTCTCCCCTCTCGCTTCTCCCCTCTCTCTCAGTCTAGTCTAGCTCCTCCGTGTTGCCTTAAAAGGTAAATAAAAACGAGGCTCGCACCGCCCAGTAACAAGTAACAACAGCACCAGATACGGAACAGTGTGAGCCTCCAAAAAGAACTGGTTTTTATCAATTAGCTGCTGTACTGGGCAGGGTTATACAGGCTTTAGCTACTGTTTGCAGCTTGGAGTTATTTGCTGGTGTAACCACCACAAGTGTCTGCAGCTCGGAGTTGTTTCTTTACGACAAAGCCTGTGCAGCTACACATCGATCTACTCCTATCCTATGCACCATCATAAGTATTACATCTGTTAAAATACTTTGCTCTCAACAGAATAGGAACGGTGCAGGTGAAAATTCAGCCTTTGTTCCTGCCCCCCAAAAAAATCAGCCTTTGCTCGCCGACTGCATACTTGGAGCTGAGCTAGTGCAGTTGGCTTTTTTTGGCTTGATGCCAGCTAGCTGACGGGCGAGATTTGCAGAATCATGAAATCGTTCGAGGACAAAGGCATGGAGGCAAGGCGATTTGTCACGTGTGACATCAACGATCCAATGAGAGAACCAAAAAAAAAAAACAATTGGTGGTGGGTCACGGCAGCCATTCCTCCCTCCTTGGGTGGGTGGTTCATGTGGTCCACGAGCTTACGCGATGGCACGGGTCCACCAACCAGGCCAAATCGAACCGAACCTCCTCCTCCTGCAGGGCGTCTTTCTACACCAGATTGCAGAGCTGTCCGTCGGCTCGGCTGGCTGCATAACAGTATTGACGCATGCAATCAATATCGAAGGCCTTGAATTGGGGTTCATAGTTAGCATTGGCAACACCGGCCCCGGCAGCAGATCCAATTTGGTCCTGGCAGATGCAGTTAAAAATGGGAACATTCATGTGATTTTTGCATGAGTAAACAAGTCTACCTCTTCACCATGTTGTGATCACACCTGGTACGGTAGCAACAATAATGTATATAATGACCCTTAGCTTGTACACGTACACAGAATCAAAGGTGCATAATCGCGATGCATCCAATGAACCGGCAGGGGACAGAGATATGACGCTAATGAAGCACTCTCCCTCTAACCTTAACGGTGGTTACCTCGGTAAGCTCTCTTCAAATCAAAGAGACGGATGGATGGATGGGGCTTGTTGTGCACACATCGAGGTTGGGAGTGGGTCTTGTGGTTAGGGATGGACAAACAACCAGTGGCAGTGGGTGGACCTAAATTAAATCAACAATATATCCACCCTTGTCTTAGACTTTAAATCAGGATGGCAAATCTTATGTATGCTGCCTTGTTAGACTGGCTGTTTTTTTAAGTTTAAAAAAACATTTTCATCTCCTATGGACTGTTGCAGACAAGAGGGAGGTAAAAACTCGCAATGTGTTGCAGCTAAAATCATGTTGTATGTTAGAGATAGAGCTATATTTTTTTAAGTGTGCTATAGATATATAATTTTGCCTTGTCATTATTATAGCCACACAATGGTAGGCGAGTAGCAGTTGCTGTCATTGTCCTTGAATTTAGTGTGGGGGCTGTTCCTGCTTGCTTACTCAGCCTTTCCTCCTCCCACAAACTATTCGTTTTCCTAATGCATTTGTCCGTTTATTATATGCGTCTTCCCCTCTCTCTCTCTCTCTCTCTCTCTCTCTCTCTCTCTGATTGCTTTCAATCACATAAGCTTCGTCTCTCTGAAGAATCAGGTGTCCGGGACGTGCCACGTGGACGCCGCTTATTCCGACAAATCAACCTTAATTAGCTGTCAAACTTTTGAGCTTACAGTACTATTGTTAGTCGACCTGATTGGTTTGGTTTCCATGTCCGAAGCAAATCTAGCTTGGATGTTCCATTGGGAAGATCCTGCAAATTAAGCCGTGTTCGATTGTGATTGGCCGTTGCTGTATAGCAAGTTAATTATCATTGTAATTTCTTCAGCATTTAATTTGAAGTGTGTGAGGAGACAACATGCGCGTTTACGAATGGTACACATTTCTAGCTCGTTTGATTCACGCCGTGTCAGTTTGCAAACGACTACGGCATTAAAAATCTTTCGGTAAAATCCAAAGTCCACAAATGATTAACTTAAATTGGCTCAACCCAACTAGATTGATCACCATCATGATCCGTATAAATTAATATTCGTCTCAACCATGTCATCATCCAAACTACCAACAGCTATATATACTAGTATCAATAAAATATAATGGCTTGGAGACCGGAGGATCAGAAACCTCTAAAGAATGCTCTGGTTGTGCCCCTATTTTAGGAAGACCTGGACAAACAGGTCTTGTCAAATGCCCCTAAAGAAATATTTGTGGATGGGGGATCGATCGAAGCTGGAAGCCTGATGAAGAAGGACCTTGTGTCCTTATTTTGACGACTTATGATTAGCGTCCACTATATTCTATCCATAATTAAGCTGCCCAGTTTCCAGGCGTTGGAACAGCTAGCTACTGCTGCTGCTGCATATCATGGTGCGTGTAGATGTCAATCATGGACGAAATCGACCTAACAATTCGGCGCCTCTGTCGGTCGATCGCGCGCCAGCGGATGCATTTTGGGAACAAAAGAAATACGAAGAAGAAAACTTTTGTTCAGATGGAGACCAAGATATGATGACTTGTTTCTTCGGCAATCCCTGATCCAGATACAGCTTTTCGTTGCGCCGACGGCGACGGGTGCATGTAAACGCGAACGTCGACTGAACCATCAAGCAGCCGCGACGACAGGGAGCAGAGCTAGCTACCCTCGGTTCATGTCACTCTGTCAGTCAGAAGCAAGAATGCGCATGCATGCATGCATGACCAAGTTTTAAGGTTCAGACACCCCGGCCCTCTCTCTCTCTCCATCGATCTCTATCATCTTCCTCCTTTGCTTGCCACTTCTTTTCTTTCATTTTTTAAAAAAAAGCACATACGTTTAATTGCAAATTATGTGTGCACTTTATTTTGAATATGGTCAACGGGAGGAGAGCATCCCACCTAAATTTTCATTCATATATGGGTCGGACGTAAAGCCCGTCCATCAATGCTTACATAGAGGTCTCGCAGACCACTCGTTACATAGAAATCACACGACCAGCACTAAGCATCTCATCCTATTCGATCAAATGAGGCTTCGACTATATCAATGCAAGTGGACATCCAACCCGAACAAGGACTCTGAAGTAATGCTTTCAAAAAGGAATGTTATGGAAGCGGTTGTAATTCTTCACGAAACCATAAACAAATTACATGCGAAGAAAGTGAATGGGGGTAATTCTAAAACTAGATTAATAATCAAAGAAACAAAGTCCCCTTCTATTTTGTAAAAAGGAACTCGTAGTTAAGCTTGTGATGTCCGGGGACCATGCATGTCATTACACTCAACTATACAGAGGACTGGCCTGTCAAGGACAAGGAGAGCACTTTTACATTGGTCAAAGCTTCCCTGTTTGTTCAGTGCCAGGATGACAGGAACCCTATACATTGGGAGAGGATTATAGGCCTGCTTGGCCCAGTGGCTGGTACATACACCAGGGAGGAGAGGATGCCGCCACTGTTGTGCTGCCCTGGTACCATTTACTGCTCAACAAGTTTGCCACAATAGCCTGACCATCCATCTGTGGCTACTGCTATGAGTAACCCCCATAGGCTTTTGGAGCAATAGTTTGCTGGTTATTGCACACATACATACGGTGGCACCTACAACAGTTCCATTTCTATGTATGATAATCATCTTGGTCACCGAACACCTTTGAGCTTTACATTCAACAATGACACCTCAATTCAGCCCTGGTCCACTCAGTTTTTTCTTTTCCTTATGAAAAAAGGGGAAGGGGGATCCAATGGACATTTAAACCCCACAGTTTCAGTTGATCTAATTATAGCTCCTCTTTGTCTGATTTGTTTTGAATATAAACCAAGTTATGATGCACTTGCCTCTCAATACACTTCAGTTCTTCGCAAAATTTAAAAAAATTCTGAGTCAAGAAAGTTTTTAGACTGAAGAGCACACATATTGCTGGCCCCAGTTATCTCATTGGAGCCTGCCACAAACAAGGTTTTATTCAGGGTAACAGAAAACCTCGGATGTTATTTATGACGCCCTCGCCAGACCTTTTTCAGGACCATCAGAACACAAGGGAGATGCAGATGCACTATCGCAACTTTGCAGCTTTGGTCTGTTGATCGCAACATCCTGTTAAGATGGCATGGCACTACAGTAGTAGGATCAATTGCAATCTGACTTAGGGTCCAGATTAGCCTGACGAGCACCCCAGCCATATAGGCAGATGCAGGCATGTCATGTGTAGCTTCTTTCAACGAGTTCAGGCACCAGCACATGATAGGTTCACCACATGCATGCACAGGCCATTGTTATCAACTCTATCTCTCTCCAGCATCGCACAGGATCATCTCGAACACATTCAAATGTATGATTATGATATGGGAAAGCAGGTGAGAAGAGTTGCCAAAGCCGGCCATCAACTAGATAGATATTATATCTTGTATTCTGTAGATGGTTAGGTGACTATTTTCTCTCAAAAGCTACAAGCAGAGTATCTATTGGAAGGCTGTGATCATGCTACCCTTCTCTTATTTGTAATTTGTCTGAATACTGGCCAGCAAGATTATTAAGGTTTACATTGCCCGTTTGTCAATGATGGTGTAATGTTCTTTTTGCATCTTTGCTATGAACCAGCAGAAAATAAAGTCTGTAGGGTCGGTTTTGACCAAAAAAATATGTGAATGAGCTTGGACAAGACTTTTTATTCATACAGTCGCTGGCTGTTCACGGCGCGTCATCTCTTTTAACATATCGAATATGTTTGCTTACACATATTTTGCCAGGTAGGCAACTACCGTGTTTTGCGAAACACGGCTCCTAATAAGGCTTTGTTAAAAGGTCTAGACTTTTGGATCCTTCACCATGGAGCAGAATCGATTGTATTGCAGCAAAATGGACTAATATATCCTCGATCAGAAGATTCCATCAGTACTGTTTGATGAATCGATCTGTACGCCACATGTGTATGATTTTTATTTTCAGGATAGATTAAAGGTGTACGTGTGTGATCTCAGGATAATTAAGCAGGCAGGTCAAACAAGTTATTATCCAGCAGGATCGTCAGCATTGGTGATTCTAGAGGTGTAGTACTGATGCGTGCAGGGTAACGACCCCTCACCTGTACTACAGATGGCGTTTCAAATTAGTTGGAGGCCGGGGATTATATTAACTCTAGTTCCTCTTCCTGGTGGAAATCATGCTCTCTATCTCTAGTGCTGTATCGAAATCAAGTTAAGCAGACAGCAGAACAGTTTGGAGTAGTACTTGATTTCAATCCAAACTGTTCTCTGTCTGTTGCTGCTCCATCCCCATTAGCCAAAGATGGCCCACGAAACCTGCTATTGAGAATGAAGTAGTACGGAGTAAGTTGTAAGGCTTGCGCCTCTTGTGTGCTAGCACCATTCAACAAATCCCCGTTGCTGTGTCGTCCATACTATTACTTCCAGCAGACTTGCAACAAATCCCAAGCTCCTCACCATCACTTTGGAAATTGGGACAAATAGATCTGAAAGTTAACAGGACGGCTGCAAGTATTTTACTCGTTCCTTTTGTTCTATTTTTTTACTTTCTAGATGATAACTCGTTACTATTATTACTCCAAGCAAGCCAACAAATGGCTGCCTCTCACTTATTTTCAGCTCTATAAGCTTCACAGTTTCCAGTTCAGAAAAAAGTTTCAAGGCAACAAGCTCCAGGCTCCCACAGAATCGTGGTCCATCTTAGTTAAACCATCTTCTTGGCCAGGCTTTACTGGGGATACCATCATGCTGATGCCTCCTCACTAATAAAGTTGTCAAGGTAGGAAAGTATCTCATAGTTCACTTTATCAGCCTGTTCTTGCTGTAGAAAATGGTGACCATCAATGATGGAAACCTCAAGATTAGGGACAGTGGACTTGAATCCCCCGCCCTTGATGTACTGCTCAGTTCCGAAGGACTGGGCACCGATGTCCTTATCGCCAGCAATGAACTTTGCTGGCACTGTGATCTTTTTACCATTCCAGGGAGCCATAAGCCTCCAGTTCCTGCATTTACCATGCATTACTGAAGAGCTGAATTGAAAACAAGGATAGCATAAATGGAACATAATGCAAGGATGTTTACATGTCTATCATGCGGTAGTAGTTGAGAGGTCCAGTGAACCCAGATTTCTGAAACTTTTCTGCATACTGGCCTAGCTCTTCCTCTGTGATCCAGGGTAGTGGAGACGAAGGTGCCTTGAGAAAGTCGATGATCTCTACTCCAGGAGGAGCAGTGAGGTCGTCAAATTCAATGGAATAGAACTTCTTTAGGACAGTTGCAACATCATGACGAGCAAACGCCTTTTCAGCTCTTCCAGGCTCCTGCGGACATAAATTTTTTGGCATAAGTGATGGTGCTAAATATAGAGCAGGAGAACAACATGGAGTCTGCTGCACCAGGCTCCAAAAATATAAGTTCGAAGTGATCCATACCAACCTGGAGCTTATTGTGAAATAAAAGATGTATTTGGTCATCATTTTCGGGGACAAGAAACAGAAAAATGTCATCCAGAAGTTTAGGTATCCCCAATCTTCTGACCTTTATATGCACCTTCTAGTCTTAACCAGATGAACACACTTCATTTCTGTACAGATTAGCGGGATGCAAACTGGCCACTCTAAGTCATCGTTTGCTCCAAATCCTATGCGGTTCTTTGGACCAATGTACGGGCAAGAATTTCCATTCCACGGGGTCAATTGACACGAGGAAGAATTAATGGATGCTAGAACCAAATTAGATGACCAGTTTGGGCCAGGGAAAGAAGATCATCATCACCTGAAACTGTGTGATGTAGAAGCCATCGCCCCGCGCCGCAAAGACCTCTGCCATTGGGAGAGGGGGCCGAGGGAAGAACGGTACCCCCAGGGCGACCACGGCGCGCACCCGATCCGGCCGGAACAGGCACAGGTGCCACGCCGTCCGCGCGCCCCAGTCGTGCCCCACGACGAACACCTAAGGATCGATAGTGCAAATCACTCAAAGTGATGTGATGATGCAGATAAGAGAAAGAAACCGTGAGCCGGGAACAAAAAGGCGTCACCTTTGGGAGGCGGAGGTGGTCGAGGAGCGCGACGATGTCGCCGACGATGTGGAAGATGGAGTACGCGGCAGGGTCGCCGGGCGCGCTGGAGTCTCCGTAGCCGCGGAGATCGGGGGCGAGCGCGCGGAAGCCGCGCACTGCGAGTGCGGCCATCTGGTGGCGCCATGAGAGCCAGAGCTCCGGGAAGCCGTGGAGGAGGATCACCGCCGGTCCAGCGGCGGGGCCCTGCTCGGCTACGTGGAGGGAGATGCCGTTGACGTCCGCGTTCCAGTGCCGCACCTCGCCCGCCATGCCTGGCTGCTTGCTTGACTCGCTGCTTGCCTGATCAGTCCAACGTCACAGGCAACTGACGATACACACGGCTCACGTTCTCTAACAACGAAATGACAGATATTGTTTGCTCTTTAGCGCGGAATATCGAGGCATCCCTTTTAACAAGTCCACCCTCGCTTTGGTGCTGATTTGTGTCGCAGCTCTTGGTGTAATCGATCCACATTTTGTGTTCGAAAAACATATAGTTGATCTATCTTTTGGCTTCAAATTTTCAACTGGTGCATTATTTTGTTTCTATCAAGAAATGAAGCAGCCGTGATACGGTCTCAAAATAAAAGTAAAAATAAAAATCGAAGCGGCTGTGACTGTGATACAGAGCAGGCACCTGCTAGCCTAGCAGCCATGACTGGCACAATACTGTAAATAGCATCCATTATGCTAGATTTCTACAAAATATATCTTGGGACAGAAACTATTGCAAAGCTCAGTTTCAGATCATACATTTCATTCTTATTTTAGCAAGTGCATAAGGACATAGATAATTCATGTGACAAACTATCACAGGAGCAGTATCACAATGATCAGCAAATCCATAGGCATACCGCAGGAAGGCGAAATTTTAGCAAAGCATAGTTAAACCTTGCATTCCTCTTGAGCTTGTTTTCATTGATTCGACTCGGTACATGCTTGCTTATTCTATATGTATATTTGATGGTGATGATATATTCTCATCACATACCACCACAGCAAGGTAAGCTTTGCAGTCCAATGGAGATGTGCTTAGAAATAAGCCTAAATCATCTCTATATCCCCCCCTTGGGAGAGAAGCTGGCTGGCAACACGACCAATGCACGTTAAACTTTGTCATCATGGAACCACCACCTTGTCTCCTTTGGTGACCTTCCATTGCGGCAGTTCCTAACATAGCGGTCATTGTCTTGCGGGCGTTGCTGCAACAAGTAGAATGTGGAAAAAGTTGGATGCAAGCTACACAAGTCCGGGAAAAAGTTTTTGATAAATCAAGTGAGGTAAGTGTAACCTTTGCTGTTGAACTAGACAACATCGACAGGATACTGATACAGACAGAACTCACAGTCATTGCTGGTGACCAGGAGTCGTACAATATATCTGCAGACAAGGGTAGCAGTCATTACATTATACGAGCCAATGAACCATGCAGGAAATCATATCTCATTGCCATCAGAGCACCATCAACATTACTTTCTTTTGATTCATGATCTCAGAGATGCCTCCAGGAGGCTACATATTCCATACCATAAAGTGCCAAATTGTTTCAAATCCAGGTGAGATTTTGATAAACTAATACTATATGCATAGAGCAAGGGCACGACCCATGCGCATACATTATGATTACATGTGATGTGTTAAGGATAATGTCAAAAACAACCTTTTCACACGGCTACTTGGTGTGTTCCATATTGTAAGCTATGAAAAATTACTGGTTTCCATCCCTAATGTATACCCTGATCCATATAGAATGTAAGCAATGACAAGAATGAGATCTAGTATTCTAGATGCAGAACGGTGTAGGAGTAAATCCGAACAAGCATGCTTTCATTCAACTACATATCCATAATAAGGTGTTAAGTCCATCATCAACTTTCCAACAGTCCTATTTGCAGAGAGAAGAAACACATTTGCAAGTGTCTACAAACCAAGCATGCTCCATCCTAATGCATTTCCTCCTGCAACTATTTTAAAGCATAAATGGTTAAGCTGGCAACTTTCCGCTCGCAGACGGAATCTTAACACCTAACTGGCAGCTAGATGGAAGATTAGGTCGTTCAAAGAAAGAACATTTCCACGAGGACATAGCCATGCAGCTAAGCAGAAGCATCAAACATCCTGTTATATAGAAAAATCCTCTCCACGAGATCTTTACCTAAGCAGATGTGGCCGTTGCTGTAAATGTGTGGATGCATCGGTGCAGGATTGAGGAAAATGACCTGCAGGCACAAGACAAGATTATCATCCAGTCAAATGAACCGAAAGAAATGGAATGTACAAGAGGTGAGCCAGGGCTAAGGTGTATGTAATCTTTGTGGAAAAAAAAACGGCGAGACCTGAGGCGCCTCCATGGGATAGTGTTCGGGGAAGTCGACCTGCAGCTGGTACGTCTCGCCAGCGTAGAGGGTTCCCGGCGCTCCG
This sequence comes from Neostapfia colusana, assembly GCA_030760725.1. Lineage (NCBI taxonomy): Eukaryota > Viridiplantae > Streptophyta > Magnoliopsida > Poales > Poaceae > Neostapfia > Neostapfia colusana. The sequence goes on from JASWHV010000010.1 coordinate 103,295,679, forward strand.
GTGACCTCGATCACCCACCTGTTGGCTCATGCAGCAGAAGAGGAATATCCTAATTACGCACGCAAGTAATCCCAAATCCAACTCCGCAAGGTAACGACCGTGGTGAAGCAGTTGCTAGTAGAACCCCGACGGATCAAGAACAGCGAGCGAAAGGAAAGGGGATAATGATGAAACCCATCTGAGCCACTGAAACATGTCGTTCCTCGAGCAGAGCCAAAATTCCGTAACAATAATTAAAAAAATAAGGAGAAGGAAGACGTGAAGGAGGAGGGGAATTGCAGGGGAGGCAGCGGTCAGAAAGGCGGCACCTTTGGAGGTTATCGGAGACCTTGTGCTTGAACCCGGCTAGGGGGCTGAGCTGCCACTCGGCGAGCTCCTTCTGCAGCCGGTTGCAAGCGATCTTGCTCAGCGCCTGCACACACGAGAAAGGGGTGTGTGGGGAGCGGCGGGTTATAGCCGAATCGAGAACGGAAACCGGCGCCTCGCCGCTCTCCGGGCGGGGGCGGCGAATCCGAATGGTCGGGGGGGAGGAGAAGGGGCTAGGGTCACGTACCTTTCGGGAAGGAGAGGAAGAACTCGTCATGGTGGATCGGGGGGGCTGGGTTCTTAGGGAATCGAATTGTGGAAGGGACGGGGAAGGCGAAGGCCAAGAGCAGAGCACTCGGCTATTCCCCCCCTTCTTTTATTTCCTCACTGAGTTGGATGCTTCCTTTTTTTTCTTTTCTTTTATAAGTATACTTTGTCTCTCTCTCTCTTCTCATCACATCACTCCCACATTAGTCTGATTCACTCATATTTTTCCTTTCGAAACAGAGCAGATATAAGTACTTATATACGTGTACAAACACTCACCCCGTGCAACTGAATTTAAGATTTACAAAGTCAACTTGTTACTGATTGCAACTGAATTTTCAATTTGACGCTAATCAGCGTTGAATAAAAAGAAGAGACGGAGGATCTAGTTAGCGGGGCTGAGCACAAGAACATCACGTAGCATTAGTACAGAAATTAAAAACGTATGGTCTTACGTACACTTGATTATGGTAATTAATTCGACTCGAGAAAAAAAGAAAAGAAAATATGTGATCATCACTCGGTCACATCACATGATCTGCGTAAGCTACTACGATCGAGTTTATACTACCTCCAGATATATAGCTAGCTACTGTAGCTAGATGTGGAACGAACCGGGATCGAGATCGATATAATCTCCCAACATTGTTATTCACTTGTGGTCGTCGTCGTCGTCGTCTTGGGTTGGCATGTGGTACCTGTTGGTGAGCCATAGGCCGTCGGCGACCACCTTGTCGCCGTCCTGGTTGCGGTGCCAGGCGTAGTAGGCGTGCGTCCTGTTCCTGATGTCCAGCGTGGCGTGGCCGAAGCTGGCCTCCCTGAACGCCGAGTAGTCCGGCTGCGGCTGCGTGAAGTTGTCGGCGACGCCCTCGATGTTGCCGCCGTCTCCGATGGTCAGGTAGACCGGCGCCGCCGCGTTCCGGACGGGCGTGGCCTTGCCGTTGACGACGTCGTAGGCGACGTTGGACACGCGGTGGGTGCGCTCGTAGGCGTGGACGTGGCCGGCGATGACGACGTCGGCCCTGGCGTCCACGAGCCACCGCTCAAACTGCACGCGCATCGTCTCGCCCTCCATGTAGTGGTAGCCGTTGCTGTTGTACCAGGGCGAGTGCACCAGCACCAGCAGCCACGGCGTGGTCTCCCGGTCGACGCGGGCGAGCTCCCGCTGCAGCCACGTCCACTGCGGCGTGTACGTGCCGTAGGCCGAGTAGGAGGCCAGCACGACCACGTGCGCCGGCCCCATCCTCACCGAGTACCAGAAGGGCTCCGTGCTGCCGCTCGCCCTGTACGGGGTCGGGTACCGGTGGACGAACGGCTTGAACGGCCTCTCCTCCCCGATCTCCGGCGCGAAGTCCAGCTCGTGGTTGCCGGCGGTCCAGATCCACGGCTGGTACGCCACGCTGCGCTCCACGAACCGGGCCCACGAGTCCCACCGCCGGTTGTCGTGCAGGGGGTAGTTGTCGGCGTACGACAGGTCGCCCGCGAAGAGCACGGCGTCGCCGCCGTTGGCCTCGTAGTGGGACAGAGTGGTGTTGGAGTCGAACGTCTGGCCCAGGTCACCGATGATGCCGAACTTGAACGGCGCGTCAGGCCCCGGCTTGGGCGGCGTGGTGAACCAGAAGGTCCTCACCGTGTGCCCGAACCCCATGGCGTAGTAGTACCTGGTGCCGTGCCTGAGGTTCCGGAGGGTGCAGTGGTGGATGAACCCGGAGGTGTAGTTGAAGTAGCCGTAGCGCGTGCGCGTGCCCCGCGCCCGCATCCCCATCCTCTCCGGCGCGGCGCCGTACGCCACCGTGCTGCTGCCCGGCTCGTCCTCCGTCACCCACGACACGGTCATGGCCGTGCCCGCCTGGTCCCCCAGCGTGATGTGCACCTGCTGGGGGGCGTTGTACCCCGGCGGCGCGCGGAACACGTCGGCGTCCAGCGGCATGTCCACCGTCGCCTCCGGCTTCCGACGGTACGAGCTCGTCACGCCGGCGTCGACGGCGACCAGGAGCACCGTCGCGACCGCGAGGAAGCACAGCCCCAGCCCCAGTCCCAGCTGGCGCCGGCGAGCCCCCCACATCAACATGTCTCTCTCTCTCTCTCTCTCTCTCTCTCTCTCTCTCTCTCTCGCCTCTGTTCTCCAGCAACAACTCGCGAAACGACCGAGTCCTCAGAAACAGGTAGGTGGTTTAAATAGATCGATTCCTTCAATTTTTTGATTGTTGTTAAACTGAAACAGAGTCCAGTCTGCACAAAACTTGCGGGGAATATCCCGTGAATCATGCATGCAGCTCAGTTCATTAGGCCTCCCGGAGTCCCCAAACAGATCGATTGGATGGAGGTTTTCCTTTTTGACTTTGAAATCAGTTTTTTCGTCAGTTACTGATCCGATTAACATGGAGATATATATCTGATTGAGGACGTCGAAACTGAACTCTGGAATCAACTTTGGAGGCCGGACAAATGCGTCGCCTTCGTCTCCTTGGAGCTAGCATAGCATCGATCGTCGGCATGCATGGGGCCGGAGCCGCCGCCCAACTTGACGAATCATCAGCAGCAGCTCCAGTTCTGATGAAGGATGAACCAGCCTCGCCACTCGCCAGTGCATAAAGAGGCTCGGCAGCTTCACTGTCAGAGCGGCTTGATCTGGAGGAGAGTGGACTTTGTGGCAACTTCCCAAAGCGATGCTCAAAAGAAAAGAAAAAAGTTAGCAGAAAAAAAAAAAGACAAATCTTATGATATCTTCGTTTCGTTTCCTTTTAGCTAGCTAGCTGTACATGCATATCTTTCTCTGCGAAATTATTCCAATCGACAGTGATGGAAAAAAAAAAGAAAAAGAAAAGGGTGATGAGTTTGCTGATGGTTGGAGGAGCGAAGACGGAGGGTGGGCTCGCTCTAACTTATTGGGCTGAAATCGTACTGATGTAGAACGTGCCTGGCCCAGCCCATAAGGAATCGTCCACGTGATGTCGGCGGCGACCTCTTGTTGGTTTGCGCGGTACCAGCCGTAGTAAGTGGAGTCAAACTCCTCGAGGGCCGAGCTGAGCACGCTTGTCATCTCGTACTGATGCATGCATGCACTTGGGAGCACTGATTTTGAATGGATTGGATGGCCCGTGCATGTCCTGTCACTGTCCACTTGCTCCGCACCGTACCATCCTCCTCATCATCATCTATCAATGCTGGGGAGTGGGGACGATAGCTTACCAAAACTCCGCCTCATGCATGTCAGTCAACCACCCAGGCCCAGCGAGCCGCGAGCCATGGCGGCGGCCTTCGCGGCGCGGGTGCTGCGCGGGCGGTGGTTCGTGGCGTACGGCTCCTTCCTCATCATGTCCGCCGCCGGCGCCACCTACATCTTCGCCGTCTACTCCAAGGACATCAAGTCCACCCTCGGGTACACGCAGGAGCAGCTCAACACCGTCGGGTTCTTCAAGGACGTCGGCGCCAACGTCGGCATCCACGCCGGCCTCCTCGCCGAGCTCACCCCGCCGTGGTTCGTCCTCGCAGTCGGCGCCGCCATGAACCTCGGCGGCTACCTCATGCTCTACCTCTCCGTCACGGCCGGCCAAGCGACCCGCGGCGGCGGAAGAACGCCTCTCTGGCTCGTCTGCCTCTACATCGCCGTCGGCGCCAACTCGCAGGCATTCGCCAACACCGGCGCGCTCGTCACCTGCGTCAAGAACTTCCCCGAGGGCCGCGGCGTCATGCTCGGCCTGCTCAAGGGGTTCGTCGGCCTCAGCGGCGCCATCTTCACCCAGCTCTACCTCGCCTTCTTCCACGGCGGAGGAGGCGGGGACGACGCCAGGCCGCTTATCCTCCTCGTCGGGTGCCTCCCGGCGGCCGTCTCGGTCGCCTTCCTCGGCACCATCCGGATCGTGCACGCGCCGCGCCCGCCGGCCGCGGCGCGCCGGGAGCACCGCGCGTTCCGGGCCTTCCTGTACGCGTCGCTCGCGCTCGCCGCGTACCTCCTGGTCGCCATCGTGCTCCAGAAGCGGTTCCGGTTCACCCGCGCCGAGTACGGCGCCAGCGCCGCCGTCGTCCTCGTGATGCTGCTCCTCCCGTTCGGCATCGTCCTGCGCGAGGAGGCCGCGCTGCTGTCCAGCCTCATCAGGAAGTCGTCGTCGTCGTCTGACGATGCGACCAGGGCGGTGGCCGCGGGCACCACGAGGCAGCAGCAGCAGCAGGAGCAGGCTACGCCGGCGCAAGCTCTCATCAATCTGACGACGATGACGACGACGAGCACGACGAGGCGCGAAAGGCTGCTGCTTGCGCTGAGGCCGCCGCCGCGCGGCGAGGACTACACGATCCCGCAGGCGTTGGTGAGCGTGGACATGCTGCTGCTGTTCACGGCGACGGTGTTCGGCGTGGGCGGCACGCTGACGGCCATCGACAACATGGGCCAGATCGGCGAGTCGCAGGGGTACCCGCAGCGCAGCGTCGCCACCTTTGTCTCCCTCATCAGCATCTGGAACTACCTGGGCCGCGTCACCGCCGGCTTCGCGTCGGAGGCGCTGCTGGCGCGGTACCGCGTCCCGCGGCCGCTGCTCGTGGCCGGCGTGCTCCTGCTCACGGTCCCGGGCCACCTCCTGATCGCGTTCGGCGCGCCGGGGTCGCTGTACGCGGCGTCGGTCCTGGTGGGGTTCTGCTTCGGCGCGGCGTACCCGATGATCCTGGCCATCATCTCGGAGCTGTTCGGGCTCAAGTACTACTCCACGCTCTACAACGTGGGCAACGTGGCCAGCCCCGTGGGGTCCTACGTCCTCAACGTCCGCGTCGCCGGCCGCATGTACGACCGCGAGGCGGCGCGGCAGGGCGCGGGGAAGGGCGTCGCCTGCGTCGGGACGCGGTGCTACAGGGAGGCGTTCCTGGTGGTCGCGGCGGTGACGCTGGGCGCGGCGATGGTGACGCTGCTGCTGGCGTGGAGGACGCGCGCGTTCTACGCGGGGGACATCTACGCCAAGTTTAGGGAGGGGAATGGCGACGACGCCGTCGGAGAGGAGGTGGTGGTGGCGGTGGCAGCCAGGAAGGGGGAGCCGGTGGTGGTGACGACTGGCTGATGCAGGTGTCTGGATTCTGATGGAGCCAAGACAAGGAATGAGACGATTCCCCTTTTATTCATTATTGTGTAAAAAAAAGAAACCCTTTTATTCTTGCCAGTCACTCCGTTACAATAAAAGCACGTGAGCCAACAGTCCCTGACGATTCGAGATTGTCCCGTCCGTAGCAGCAGAGGCACCGCTGATAATGCGAGCAGGCCACCACAAGACACTGTACTTGGGTCAATACTATGGTTTTAAACATAGTGTCTGTTTGCACTAGCTGTAACCCTGTCACTCAATAAAGAGGAGAACCCGGATCAACTGATGTGCTGCAACATGCAATAATTACCCTTCACTAATTCAGACCAATTTATCTCAAGCTAAACAAACAATGCCATCTCTAAATGTTATCACAATCACAATACATAGTTTCAAGGCATAAAGCATTTTATTTAACTACCCTATGGCTACGAAACCTGACTAAGCTGGGGTGCCTCATCTTTATCCAGGTTGATCCTTCCACAAAAATTGACCTGTTAAATAGGCACTTTATTTCTTACCAAGTAACTTTACTAGCCACTACAACAAATGCATGCGCTCAACATAAGAATTGTGCAGCCATTTATTGAGTGGCTCCCCGCACCCAACGAAGCAGCCAGTATTTCTACGAGTGGTGAAGAATGGGAACTCAAAGAGGTTGAGAAGCTTCTGAACGGACTGTCTAACTAGTGAGGATCCAGTTACCCTGCTCCTCCTGCCCCAGCCAGTTACAATGTCAATTCTTTCAGGGCCAGTGCCCATTGTCATAATCTGCCTGTGGAACCAGGCGAGTATCCTGGACAATGCAGTGACTGCAGTACCCTCAGACATCAGGTGAAGGTTGATGAGCCAATACGACGAGCCCTTCTCCCTCAAAGAATCCGGGTACACATTCTTCTGGGCAGCAACCTCCCATATAAAGCCTGCTTCCTCCTTGAGACCGGACTTGTGTAAGAAGTCTATGACAGCATCCATTAAACCCCTCTTACTCTCTCTGTCCTCACTGTGCATCATGTCCAGGAAATACTCAGTGTGATCCCTAATGTTCTGGCCACCAGGTTCTGCATCAGGCAAATACAGCAAGAACATGTGAGCTGGATGTCCAGTGACCGCCATGAGTTGGCAGCATAAGCCCATATGGGAATGAACCTCGGTACAGCAGCTGAGCAGCAAGGTATAAGTCTGCAGAGACGGCACAAGTCCCTGACCAAGCATGTTCTGAAGCACACTGTAGGCATCTTGAAACCTGTGCATCTTCAGAAAAGCACTCAAGAGGGAATTACAGGTAGGCACGTTAGGCTGCAAACCATCCTGCAGCATTGCATGGTACCACCCGAGTGCCTTGTCAACATTGCCAGCTTTGCCCCAAAGGTCCACCAAAAGACCATATACAGGTTCATCAGGAGCCCAATCATGCCTCATCTCAATAAATACAGCCTCAGCCTCATCCAGATGACCGCAATGACCAAGAACTTCCATAACAATGCTGTATGTTATTTTGTCAGGACGAAATCCAGCAACTTGCATGTCCTTGTACAGCTTCACAACATTTTCATAGTTTCTTGCTTTGGCCTGCAGCGCAATCATAATGTTGTAAGTAACAAGATTCGGCGTGCATCCATTTTCAATCATCTCACAGAAAAGCTTATAAGCCGCTGCCAATTGGCCACCTTTTCCAAGGCAATTAACCATGGCACTGTAGGTGAAAGTATCAGGCGACAGTCCTACTTCTTGCATCCTGCCATATAAATCCATAGCAACATCCAGGTACCCTGCTTTAGCATGGATATCAATCAATGTACAGTATGTAACCCGATCAGGCTCATAACCAGCTTCCTGCATTTCCTCAAATACTTTAACAGCCTCCCTTAGATAATTTGCACGGCCATATGCATGTATTATTCTGTTGTATGTTACCACAGTTGGTTTGCAGTGAGCTCTGCTCATCTCATTGAGTAGTTTCCTCAGTGTGTCGAATTGCCTGGCTTGTCCAAGGATGCCTATCATGGTTGTGTAGGTATGACCATCATGCTTGAACCCAGGTTGTCGCTTTAACCAGTGAAAAAAACCAAGAGCGATAGTATGGTCATGCAGCAGCTTGAGCACTTGATTAGCCTGAAATGCATCTATCTTGCAGTGAAGACTATCCAGAACATGTTCCGTCATTGGACCCCACTTCATTTGCTGCAGTGTGTGGTAGTACTGTTCAACTGCCCGCAGTGACTTAAGTGATCTCAAGTTAGATTGAGGTCCACCGCAAGGGGCTCTTATTGTTCCTGTGGCAACCTGAGATTTGTTGCCAGAACCACTAAAACCATTCCGAGCTGACAGGCTCCAAGTTTGAACTTCATCCTGTCTGGCGTCTGAATTGAAACTATTAGAATGATAATTTACACTGTTCTGAACATGATTTCCTTGATTCCTTACTTGTGATGGTGAACCAGAAACCATAACAGATGGCCCTGAGAAACTCTGCTTTGGTTTTGCATAGCCAGTTCTAGGAACCCCCTTCCCAAAATCGTTTTCCATGGAAGGGTTATAAGACACCTTTGTCTTGGGAAAGGTACTATGATTACGTGTCTTGTTATTAGAGGAACGATTATCTGATAATGGTTGACAAGAATGATTAGTAGCCATGTGTGGGGCCTGGTTAGTGCTTCCATTATTAGATGTGGATCTGAAATTAACCACATCAGGATATACGCCAGCACCTCCAATTCCAGACAGAGAAGTGCTTCTGGCAGCCTGCTTAGAGGGCTGTACAGAATCAGTTCCCAGAACCTGATGATTATTACGAGGATGACTGCCTCTGTAAACAGATGTGGGCGCCTTTTCTGAAGAAGAGGTGGAGGAAACGGCACGAACAGCTGGAGCAGGGTAGCCAGTAACACAGCCAACTGATCCAACAGCATGTTGTACTGGAGGCTGAGTCCTCACAGAAGCTCTCTGGGTTGGATGATACTTCTGTCCACTTGCAGTCTGGCTTCGTGGAACAGAATTATCATCCTCAGGGCATGTGCATGCAGTTCCATCAGTGCACCTTGACCCATTAAGATAGAAGGATCGTGCACACTGTGTTAGTGTGCCAAGTTGCTTTGTCCTCAACATGAACTGCAAAATCAAGTGCACAATATGTTATCAACTCGAACAAGCTGTAAAATTAAAATTTAAAAATAAACAATATTCTGCTTGTTTATTAAAAATATCAAATGAGTCAAAGATACCCCCCTCCGTTCCAATTTACTAGTCACTCTGGCTGAGGGCACAATAAAACAAGGAGGGAGAGGTAGAGATGCATTGGGAAGAGAGAAAACTGTATTGGGAAGTGAGAATGACAAGTAAATTTGAGGAAAATGTTGAAGTCTAGCATGACAAGTAATTTGGAACGGAGAGAGTAACATTCTTCCAAATTTTAGTTGGCTATGTAGTATGTACATTCTGGTACATTATCTAAAGCACAAGAACTTAATGTTATCTCAAGTAAATGTAAATTATAGTTTGCTTCGCTCGGTTGGAATTCATTTAGCAGTTCGAGTTAGAGTTTAAGATAGATAAGGTTGTTCAGAAGAGTATCAGGCAGCTGGGAGACGGTAAACAGTTGCAATAAATCAAGAAAAAAGAATAATCTCCCTATCTCTCTCCCTGTTACCCAACATAGGGCCTCGACTCTCATCGAGCAAACCATTTAGCACACAACAAGAACAATATCAAAGGAAAAGAAGCAATTGACACCAGCAAGAAAGTAGGGATAGATAGAAATGGTGTGCCGAGGATGGGCAAGAAGAGAGGGACGTACTGATAATAAAGCAAGTCGCAATTTGCAACGATATCAATGTTCAGTTTTTTATTTCTAGCCACCATCAAACTCCATGTAGCCCCTCAATGGCAGACCTAAAACAAAAGAGTGATGCAAATCAATACATAGGAGTACTGCTAGCTATATACTCCCTCTGTTCTGAAATATATGACATTTAGGACAAAGATCTAGTTCATTTTAAACTAAATTAGCTGCCTAAACGTCATATATTTCAGAACAGGGGTATCAAATTAGAAGTGCCAAGACTAGTTACATTGAGGAACGAGATCCCTGTAGTTTAGCAGACTCTAGGACTTGATTGCCAATAAAATAAGATCAAGCTACATCTGCTTATAAGTCAGAACCGTCGTGAAAGCACAAAAAATAAATTATTCCGCAAGAAAAGAAAAAATTGTGCTTTTGAGGACCGAATCCTGAAATCCTAGTGTCTGTATTGTGTACAGTCTTGTTGGCGTTCGAAAAAGGGCGAACTGGCCAAGCTGTCGGGCAAAGCGGACGGGGGGGGAACGAAAAGATCGGGTTTTTTTTTCTTTCCGTCCGTCGTTTTGAGGAGGATTTCGATTTGAAACTCGCAGCTCCTAGCTTACTAGAAGATAATACGGAACGAAGGGTCCGTGGGAAGAAGGGATCGAAGAAGGATTGCTTACCGCACGGAGGAAGGGAGAGAACAAGTCAACCTGGCGACGGATCTGACCTCCGTCCACGGCAGCCTCCCTCCTCCGTCCTGCAGGCGAGGAGGAGGGATGGACGGAGCCCAGTCGATATGAATATGATGCGACGCAACACGCTGGTAGGTGAGAGTGAGACGGACGGAGGAGGAGGAGGAGGCGGCGGCCGGGTTGGAAGTGGAATTGGGTGGCGGGAGGTCGAGGAAGAGGAGGAAGGATATGGGAACAGCCCGAGGACTTGCCTGCTCTAATAAATAAGTAAAAATAAAACCAATTTATGCTGGCTGCAACTTCCTACGCAAGGCAGCAGACAAAGCCGAAAGAGCCGTGCTTGTTCGATAGCAGCAGCAGCAGCAGCAGCAACAGCAGCTCAGCTCAGCTCACTCGTCCTCGACGCACTGATTGCACAACACCGAGGAAGAACCAACCAAATAATTACTCTCTCTCTCTCTGTGACGTCACGTGTGGTTCATCGCTCGTAGAACACGCCACATGATGTGTACGACGTGTTGAGCTCCCGGCCATGCATCAGCAAACCTCCGGCAACGTTAAAACTGTCACCACGACGTCATCAATGAGCAGGTGCATCGCCTGCCTGCCTTCCTCCTCCTTCTTCCTCATTTGATTTGATGGAACCACCAACGAGGAGTCCATCGACGACAAGCACACACACCACACGGCTTCTAGTCCGTTCGTCGGTGGTTGGTTACGGATTGTTCGTTCAAGAAAAAAAATTGAAAAAAGTTCCTGCAGGACAGTAGTGACATGAAGCTGCAGAGCGAAAGCAGAGCAGATAATGTAGCAGCTGGGCACATGAGATTCAGATGGATGACTGATACAATGGCGGAGAGATTGTTTGAACACGTGTCTCTGCGGGTTACTGATTGGTTGCAACTGTACGATCGGTAGAGCCACCTCGTCTTTATTATTCACAGCCTGCTTGTGGTTTTGGCGTGCTTGAGGAGCGCGTCGCCGGCGTGGCGGAGGTGCTCCGGCACCGGCAGGTTGCAGAGCAGCGTCACCCTCGACTCCGAGATCTGAGGCCCCTTCTTCCCCGGCGTCGACGGGTCCTCCTTCCACAGCTTCACCTCCCACACCTGCAATAAAAAATTCACTCAGTTTTTTCTTCAGTCCCACTCTCTCTTTCTTCACTCTTTCTCTCTCTCTCTCAGTAGATTAACTAATGACAGGGTGCAACGTTGAGCTTCTTCTTCTTCTTCATCTCCTTCCTTTTAATACAGTAGTAGGAGTACAATTTACAATGCAAGGGAAAGATGATAACTTGGTCCAGTCCAGACCAGGAGCAGTACTTTCATGTCCGTTGCAACAAGCCGTAGTATCATCTATGATGTCTATCACCATACCAGTATAGGAAAAATTAAATAAGAAAATAAATTGTTACGACCACGACGTACCTGGGTTGAGCGGCCGACGTGGACGGGCGCCGCGCGGGCGAGGACCACGTCCCCGACGGCGGCGCTGCGGAAGTGGTTGATGCTGAGGCTGACGCCGGCGACGCGGCGGTAGCCCGAGGCCATGTGCGCGCCCATGCTGGCGAGGGCCTCCGCCACCAGAGCCGACACGCCGCCGTGGAGCACCTTGAAAGGCTGGCAGCACCGGCGGGTGACGGGGAGCCGGCCGGTGAGCTGCGACGGCGAGAGCTCCTCGATCTCGAAGCCTACCGAGTGAAGCACGGGGTCAAGCTCCGCCGTCATGCTGCTGCTGCTGCTGCTCTTGCTCTGCCGATCGTCGTCGCCCATCTTTTGCCTCCTCTGCTGGGTCGATGATCCTTGGGGAATTTCTTTTTTGTTGGTGCGGGGTGGGGGGCGTCGTCCTCGATCGGATAGGTTGGATTGACGATGAGTGGGGGGAGGCTAACCTCACCTGCTGTCCTGCTCAAGATGAATTGGATCATTGGAGAGGTCATTATCGTCGGTGGGTGAGAGGTCATTTTCCTGGTCCCAAATAAGACAGATTAGGAGTGCTGGAGAACGACTAAAACCCCTTCTTACAGCAGCTAAACCAGACAGGATCCTCTTCACCGCTCCCTTGTCTTCACATCATACTTGGACATCAGCAGCCTAGAACACTAACTTCATTATAGTATATACTCGAACACTAAATAAATCTTACAATTTAGACTGTTTCTCAGACTGTTCCACTGTTATGAGCTAATGAGTTGAATCACTCTTAAATTGTTATTGTTAGGGCAATAGTTTCAGATCAACTTTAAAGTAGGTTTATTTTTTATCAGGGAAGGATTCTAAAGTAGATTTGATTTTTTTCCAGGGGGAATTTTAAAATAGACTTGTTATGCAACTGAATCCTGACATCCTGTTGGTCGATGATCAGACAGGCGTGCCACACAAAGATAACTGAAAGAGGATAAGAGAGAGAGAGAGAGAGAGAAGAAAAAAAAACAACTTCCTGCCGCCGCCGCCGCCGGCGATGTCGCGGACGCGGTGGTCGGCCCTGGCGGCGAGCGCGCTGATCCAATGCTGCGCGGGGAGCTCCTACTGCTTCGGCGTCTACTCCCCGGCCCTCAAGGCCTCCCAGGGCTACGACCAGTCCGCGCTCGACGCCGTCGCCTTCTTCAAGGACGTCGGTGCCAACGCCGGCGTCCTCTCGGGGTTCCTCGCCGCGTGGGCGCCCTCGGGCCGCCGCCGGCCGTGGCTCGTCCTCCTCGCCGGCGCCGCGCTCTGCGCCGCCGGGTACCTCCCCATGTGGCTCGCCGTCGCGGGGGTCGCGCCCGCGCCGCTCCCGCTCGTGTGCGTCTACATGCTGCTCGCCGCGCAGGCGCAGACGTTCCTCAACACCGCCGACGTCGTCACCGCCGTCGAGAACTTCCCCGATCGACGAGGCACCGTCATCGGCATCATGAAGGTCATTTCTTTACTCTCTTTCTACTCTTCTGTTGCCTGTTGGTCGGTCTTCCTCTTCCCATAAAATTGGAGCGCCAGAATCTTGGGTTCGGGCTTCGTTATATGTGATTTCACGCACGAGTTAGTGGTACCAGAATCACGAACCATGAGAAGAACTGCTCGTCGTTATTTCGCCATTTGCAGTGTGAAATCGACTCAGCTGGATGCCATCGTATTGGTAATTACAACCCCTTGAAAAAATAGCACCAACCTGTAAACGTTCGGCCTCTCAAAATCATCTTATACTACTTCCCTCGTTGATCCAAAATCTCTGCCAAGCAAGGGAAGAATGGATGCAGTTCCTTTGAATTACATACATACTCATCTGAGTCCATTTTTGTACTTTTTGCAACAGGGTTTTCTAGGCTTGAGTGGGGCAATACTTGTCCAAGTATACCACACCCTCCATATTGATCCCAGCAACTTCATACTGATGCTGGCGGTTTTGCCCACATCCATCACACTGCTGCTCATGTACTTTGTGGATGTCCACCACGACGACGACGCACATGAACGGTACAACAAGAAGTTCCTGGACGCGTTCTCCCTCATCGCCGTCACCGTTGCCGGGTACCTAATGGTCGTCATAATCAGTGACCAAGCTTTCATGATAAGTCCGGCTGTGCAGAGCGTCTGTTTTGTGATCCTCCTGCTACTGGTGATGTCTCCGGTTGCCATTGTTGTGAAGGCCCACCAGAAGTCCGAATCAATGCGTCCTGCAGAGTCGTCGTCACCCTCGGAAGAAAGAGTTGGGTTGCTCTGTGAAGAGGCTGCTGCGGAGGAGGATACTGGGAGTGCTGCTACGCTTGCTGGGGCATCTCAACCAGAGGGGCTGTGTCCTGCAGGCAAAGAGGACCTGAATCTACTCGAGGCCATGTGCAGGTTGGACTTCTGGTTGCTGTTCGTGGCGATGGCTTGTGGGATGGGATCGGGCCTGGCCACGGTGAACAACATCAGCCAGATCGGTGGCTCCCTTGGCTACAGAAGCAAGGAGACTAGCACCCTCGTGTCGCTGTGGAGCATCTGGAACTTCTCGGGGAGGTTTGGCGCGGGCTTCGTCTCCGACCACCTCCTCCGCCGGAGGGGCGTCGGCAGGCCGTTCCTCGTGGGCGCGACGCTGCTGACCATGAGCCTGGGCCACGCCATCATCTCCTCCGGGCTCCCTGCGTCCCTCTACGCCGGCTCGGTGCTCGTCGGGCTGTGCTACGGGAGCCAGTGGTCCCTGATGCCGAGCATCACGTCGGAGGTCTTCGGGCTGAGCCACTTCGGCACCATATTCAACGCGGTGGCCGTCGCCAGCCCCGTCGGGTCTTACGTCCTCTCGGTGCGCGTCGTGGGCTACGTCTACGACATGGAGTCGCCGCCGGACGGGCGGGCCTGCACGGGTCACCGCTGCTTCGCGCTGTCGTTCGTGATCATGGCCTGCGTGTGCGTGTTCGGGTCGGCCGTGGCGTTTGTGCTGTTCGTCAGGACCAGGGTGTTTTATAGGCGACTTGTGTACGCGAGGCTGCAGTCTTTTCTGGAGAAATGATACTACTAGATTTGCTTCTCGAGGATACTGGATCCTGTGTCTGTCTGTATAGCCTGAATCCTTCTGCAGTTGTCTTCTGGATTGATTTGAGCTGAGCAGACCACCAGTAGTTAGGCAGCTCCCTTTGTTGACCCGGAAGAGCAAGAGCTTCTGGACTGGAGAGGAGGGACCAGTTCGCCGCAATTAGTGGTTGAGATCCACCGCTGCTCAAAGTCAAATTTGACAAATCCATCCATCCATCCACCCAACCTGATGGTGTTGCATTTGACTGCCTGCGCTGTGCTTGGGTACGTGTCTTTGTTGGTTCCCATTCACTTCCACACCCATGGTAGGAGTAGATCCGACTACACTGGGTTGCATTCAGTCGTCGTCACAACTTGGGTTGAGTTTGTCTGTCTCCTCTGCCACGAGCCAATCAGACGATGGAATCTCACTTGCCAACCATGTCATCATCTTCCCGGCGGCGGCCGCTGGTGCTGCTGCTGCTGTCTGTCATCCTCCCAACAACCCACACCCACACCCGCTTGGATTGGAGATTACTACTACAACATCTCGTCTTCTCCCTTCTTCTAAATACTCCGTCTGTCCAACCAGCAGATCGAGCGACCTCGACCGAGTACCATGCGGCTCCAAGCCGCCACCTCCGTCTGCGGCGCGCTCCTCCTGAGCCTGACCTTCCTCCTCCCTGCCTGCCGCGCCTTCCCGCTGTGCACAGACGCCAGTCAGTCCCCCCTTCACTTCACTTCACTCCACTCCACTCGACCCCCGCTGAACTGAGCCACCCCCGCTTACGCTTCTGTACCCTTCGCAGGTGCGCCGGTGGTGCTCAACACGACGCTCAAATTCTGCGCCTCCTACTCCGGCGGCACTACCAGCTGCTGCGACGCCGACGCCGACGCCGCGCTGAGCAAGCAGTTCGACGCCATGAACGTCTCCCACGCGGCCTGCGCCGCCGTACTCAGGTCCCTCCTCTGCGCGGTACGACACGACGCTCAAATTCTGCTGCTTTTTTTTTCGTTTGGGCAGGCGAACAGAAGTTCAGAAATTCTTGTGTTCAAATTGCTGAGTTAGGCTGAATGTTAGTATAAGGTTAACCTCCGGTAAAAATATCTATATTCGGGGCAAAACCTACTTGACAGTTGTATACAGGTTCTCAGAAATGCATCATCTTTCCAAGTAACTGAACAACTCTCCATAATTTAATTCTGTTAATAGACTCTCCAAAATTTACATGACCGCAAATGTCTCCACTTTCAGAAATGCAGCCCACATTCTGCTGACTTGTTCAACACCGCGCCAAAGATTCGGACCGTTCCTTTCCTCTGCAACTCTACCGCTTCAGCAGCCTCTGCTCAATCCAGGGAGGCTACACAGGATTACTGCAAAGAGGTCTGGGAAGCTTGCAATGACGTGAAAATAGTGAACTCTCCCTTTCAGCCGCCACTACAAGGCAGCGCAACACTTCCAAGTTCACCGTCCATGCTCACAGATGCCTGGCAATCAGAAAACGACTTTTGCGCATCGTTCGGTGGTGCGCCCGATGGCCGATCAGTATGCCTCAGTGGGAACGCAGTTTCCTTTAGTACCAACAAACCTTCACCCTCTCCTAAAGGGATATGCCTGGAGAGGCTTGATAATGGTTCCTACCTTAACATGGCTCCTCACCCTGATGGTTCCAACAGAATCTTCTTGGGTACCCAAGCTGGGAAGATATGGCTGGCGACTGTCCCTGAGCAAGGATCTCAGGGTGCTCTACAGTTTGAAGAAGCGAGCCCATTTGTCGATCTGACTGACCAGGTTCACTTTGATTCGGCGTTCGGGCTCATGGGTATGGCATTCCATCCAGATTTTGCAACCAATGGCCGCTTCTTCGCCTCTTACAACTGTGATAGGACAAAGTCACCCGGCTGCACCGGACGATGCTCCTGCAACTCTGATGTCGGCTGTGATCCATCAAAGCTTGGTACCGAGAATGGTGCCCAGCCATGCCAGTATCAAGTTGTTATATCAGAGTATTCAGCCAAAGGTTCTTCATCAAATATTTCTGAGGTTGCTCATCTCGATATGCTCCTTCATTTATTTCTTGATATTTAGCCTCATTCATTCACATTCTTGCTTAAAATGTTTTTGTTAGGTAACATCTGCTGATCCCTCTGAAGTCAGAAGGATTTTTACGATGGGACTACCTTACACATCTCAACATGGAGGTCAGGTACTCTTTGGTCCTACCGATGGATACCTGTACCTCATGATGGGGGATGGGGGAGGAAAGGGTGACCCTTTTAATTTCGCTCAGAACAGAAATTCACTTTTGGGAAAAATTATGAGGCTTGATGTTGACAATGCACCAAGTAAGTTGCAGAGTCCTTTTGCTATTTCTTGACATCTTCAAACTGAAAAGATTTTTTCCGTTATTTGATTTGCTGAGAATAAATATTATATGTTTAGTCAGTTTGATCCCCATGTTTATAGCTTCATAGATTGTTCTTTTTTTTTCCTCATAGTTATTTTTTGTACATGAAATTTTGCCATCAGTATTAAGTAAGCACTCCCTGGTCCTAACAACCAACCAGTACCTCTCACGAGATTACATCAATGATGTAGCTCTTTTGGGCCCATAACTAAGTGAGCACAAACCATTGAGCGAATTGTTTAAGTCTTTCCTTGTCCAGAGAAGGGATTTGTCCAAGATGCTAGATGATGACGAGGAATCTGCTTCAGGATCCTCACAGTGGCAGCATTACATCTTATCAGTCTATACTGGGGGTTTATTTATTATGTTCATGACATCATGATTATAAAATCTTGCGAGCATGTGTCACTCAGCTTTTCATACTTATTCTCTCTCTCTCTCTTATTTCAGGGGAGAGTGAAATCAATAACAAGAGTTTATGGGGCAATTATTCTATTCCAAAAGACAACCCATATGCGGGTGGTGGTGGTGGTGGTGACTTAGAGCCAGAAATCTGGGCGTTGGGTCTTAGAAACCCATGGAGATGCAGCTTTGATTCTGAGAGGCCTTCCTACTTCTACTGTGGTGATGTTGGTCAGGTACTACTCAGGATCATACATGAATTTGACATATGTTAGTTTCGAATTCAATTGCTTTACAAGTTTTGGTTGCCCTGTGTGCTCGCTCAGGAGGTTTTCTTTTTTGGTCTTCTATAATCATCTTTTATGAACGATCAAACATGTGTGTACTTCTGATTTTATTAATTAAAGACAGCCTTGTTACTTGTTTTTTCTTATCTGTACCATAACCATAATCATGTAGGATCGATATGAAGAGGTGAATTTGATCTCCAAAGGTGGAAACTACGGATGGCGTGCGTATGAGGGCCCATTTGTGTACCATCCACCACGGGCACCTGGAGGGAATACGTCGCTGAGGTCCATAAACGCCATTCCTCCTGTAATGGGATACAACCATTCGGATGTCAACAAGAACATTGGATCCGCTTCGATCATAGGCGGATATGTGTATCGAGGGTCCACTGACCCTTGCTTGTATGCAAGGTTACCTACCACCTTTGATACCTCGACTCATTGGACGGATTTTGTGCAGCTCATCTCATTGGACACTCTGTTCCTGTGTACTACTCAGGTACCTGTACGCCGACCTGTACGCTTCGGCCATGTGGACTGGCACAGAGTCCCCGGACAGCAGCGGGAACTACACCTCCACTCGGATTCCCTTCGGCTGCTCCAAGGACTCTCCGATACCCTGTGACGCCGCTGCTGGGAGCCCTCTCCCGTCGCTTGGCTACGTATACTCCTTCGGTGAGGACAACAGCAAGGACGTCTACGTCTTGGCGAGCAAAGGCGTGTACCGTGTGGTGAGGCCAAGCCTCTGTGGCTATGCCTGTCCAACAGAGAAAGCTGTGACCCCTCCTGCTGGTCCTTCGTCAACGGCGACGGCGACGGGCAAGCAGATGAGAGCTCTGTTGCTGACGTCTGCTATTCTTACGTTGTTTTGGGTTGCGTTTCTGTAAGCAGATGTTCCACTTGCACCACACGTTGTACATAGAACTGAGGGTCAGATCTGTGTCTCGAATTCAGCTTCACCTTGTTCTTCATCATCTGCATCTGCTGGCCTCCTCCTGGTTGCTTGTAGTTCTCAAATTGTTGTCTTTGTGGATGAGATGAGTGAATTTGGTGAATAGTTGTTTATGGGACGAGTATCTTGCAGGAATTCGATGCCGTAGCAGTAGCAGGTTGGCCGGCAAGTGAAAGGATGACGACCTGACCTGAATTTTTTTCGCTTTTTTTTTCAAAAAAAAAGAAACGAGGACAAGTTAACTACCTACACTGCGCTAAACTAGCCATACTGCTCTGCTTTGCCGTCGCCGGCGATGAAGCCTATCGCCCCCTCCGCCGTCCACCGCCGCTGGCTGCTTCCCCTGGCCATCGGCTCCGTGCTCTCGCTCCTCCTCCTCCTCGTCGCCTTCACCGCCTTCCCTCTCCCCTTCCCCTCCGCCTCCTCGCCTTCTCGGAGCCTCTTCGTCGAGCACAAGCTCGCCCCTTCCCCGCCGTCCTCCGCCGCTTCGCTCCCCCGCATCGCCTTCCTCGTCTCCGGATCCGCGAGGGACGCCGCGGCGCTCCGCCGCGTCCTCCTCGCGCTCTACCACCCCAGGAACCGCTACATCCTGCACCTGGATGCCGAGGCGCCGGAATCCGGCCGGAAGGAGCTCGCCTCTTGGCTCGCGCGCCACCCGGTCATCGCCTCCGGCGGCAACGTGCGCGTCGTCGAGCGGGCCAACCTCATCACCTACCGCGGGCCCACCATGGTCGCCAGCACCCTGCACGCCGCCGCTGCCTTGTTGTGGGGCGACGCCGGCTCCGATTGGGATTGGTTCATCAACCTCTCCGCCTCGGATTACCCGCTCGTCACGCAGGACGGTACGCACCTCTCGATTCACCAGGGACAGCGTTCTTTCTACTTTTTTATTTATAGGAATCATCTCGCTGCAGATCTGTTACATGTCTTCTCCAAGCTACCGCGGGATCTCAACTTCATCGACCACACTAGTGACATCGGATGGAAGGAGTATGGTGCTTCCTACCTTCATCGTCGTTCATGCATGATTGTTCACTGATCACCATGTTATTTCTGATCGTGCATGTGAAGGTTTCAGAGGGCCAAGCCAGTGATCATTGACCCAGGGCTCTACATGAAGAAGAAGGCCGATGTGTTCTGGATATCGCAGCGGAGGAGCGTACCGACGGCCTTTAAGCTCTTCACTGGTAGGCACTGGCTTCTTGCAATCAAGGTTGTAGAGGAACCTTATTAAGATCCTGTTGTTTCGTTGCAGGTTCTGCTTGGATGGCTCTGTCAAGGCCCTTTGTGGAATACTGCGTGTGGGGCTGGGACAACCTACCTCGCACCGCACTCATGTACTACGCCAATTTCATCTCCTCGCCAGAAGGTTACTTCCACACCGTGGTCTGCAACGCCGACCCCCGGAGGTTGGTGAACCACGACCTGCACTACATCGCATGGGACAACCCTCCGAAACAGCACCCGCACTATCTGACGGTCGAGGATCTGGACAGGATGGTTGCAAGCAACGCACCGTTTGCTCGCAAGTTCCGCGCGGATGACCCGGTGCTGGACAGCATAGACAGGGAGATCCTGTGGCGTGCCCGGCCGGAGGTTGGTGCGCGGGGACGCGGGAGAACGGGGGTGACCCATGTTCTGTCGTCGGAAACGCCAGCCTGCTTCAGCCTGGCCGTGGCGCTGTGCGGCTGCAGAAGCTGATCACCGTGCTGCTGTCGGAGGACAAGTTCCAGCCGAGGCAGTGCAAGTAGCTAGTCGATCGGCCGGTTTGTTAGGTTTACTAGGCAGTACTAGGCAGTTTCTGTAAAACTTGAACCATTATGTTGTTGTTGTTGTCGACCACGTCTGTAGAGCTTGTTGTATCAGCAGGCCAGGTATATGTTGGATTTTGTTGCTTGTCAGCTGCTGTTGAAATTCCTCACTCTCTTGATCCCTGCCTCGGCATTTCTGTGTTCAGACTAATCTGTTTGTTGTTGGTGGTGGTTCTTACATAGTTTAGGCCGCCATTCCTTGGCAGCAGCAGCAAGGCTAGAAGCATCAACAACAAGAAGTTTCCTCCCTGTCCCCTTTGCCTCAGAGGTCATCGCCGGAGATGGCGCGGCAGGGGCAACCGGCGACGCCGACCTTGATATACGCGATGGTGGCGCGGGGCACGGTGGTGGTGGCGGAGCACACGTCCTACACCGGCAACTTCAGGGACATCGCGGCGCAGTGCCTGCACAGGCTGCCGGCGGGGAACAACAGCTTCACCTACACCTGCGACGGACACACCTTCAACTTCCTCGTCAACGATGGATACGGTACCTCTCTTACTCTCTCTTTCTCTCTCTCTCTCTCTCACCCTCTGCCACTAACAGAAGCTGATTAATTGGCTTTGAACATTCGATAATTAAACAACAAATGGTATCATTTCATCCACAATGCCTATCCAGCGAACCAGACAAAAATCTGGATCATCCGATTCTATTATTAATCAAACAGAAAACTTGCTGTACCTGAGCTGTTTGAGATGCTAACTCAAACTCGATCATGCACGTACCAAAACTGCATGCAGCCTACTGCGTTGTAGCCACTGAATCTGCTGGCCGGCAGATCCCCCTCGTCTTCATGGAGATGATCAAGGAGGATTTCAACAAGAGGTACGCTGGAGGAGGGAAAGCAGCCACGGCTACAGCCAACAGTCTCAGCCGAGATTTCGGGTACTTCGTTTCATCGATCTATTCATGTAACAGGATTCAATTACTCCCATCCTTGTGTACGTTGGGCATCGATCTGCAAGTAACTGCATTTTCTTCCCTTTGTTTGGGGAACTGGCGAGACAGGCCAAGGCTTGGAGAGCAGATGATGCAGTACTGTATGGATCACCCAGAGGAGGTGAGCAGGCTGTCCAAGGTGAAAGCTCAGGTCTCTGAAGTGAAAGGCATCATGATGGAAAACATCGACAGGGTAATATATATACGTAACAATGGTGTACTTTAAACCTTATTAAAGGCCTAGTATATATTTCTCTTCACCACATACCTACAAATTTGTCTGCTTGCAATCTTGAGAGATACGTAAGAGAGTTCTGAACTCTGATAAATAATAATAATGAAAAAAAAAGATACTACTTCCTTTCAGGTCATCAATCGTGGGGAACAAATCGACGGGCTCGTCACAAGGGCAGAGCAGCTGCAGGACCAGGTCTGTATCGTTGAGTTAATTCTCTTATTGGTTCTATATATCGTCCATAGTACGTGGCCGGTGGCCACTTGCATTACAGTTACAGACTGCCGTCAGAAAAACAGCTAGCTGACGATAATCATGATGCTTGTTTTTTTTCAGGCTTCTGATTTCAGGCAGCAGGGTACACGGGTGCGGCGCAAGATGTGGTTCCAGAACATGAAGATGAAGCTGATCGTCCTGGGTATCGTTGCTGCACTGATCCTCATCCTAGTCCTGTCGATTTGCCATGGCAAGTGCAAGTGATGTAGCAGCAGTCCTGCTGGTAGGATAGGAGGAGTTGATTGATGTAGAGCTTACATTGTTCTTCAGTTGTTTGTGGTACTGTATATAGGGTTGGGATTTTATTAAGCAGTACTGCACGTAAGTTAAAAGGAACCTTTTATTCCATCGATCGTAATGCATGCAGCAAGAAGAAGCAAACAACTGAAGAAGATTGCAAATTGCAAAGGAAATTGGCATATGCGGCTAGCTAAGGAGCTGCTGCTGCTGCTGCCGCCTTATTATTTCAGAACATGCATACACGTGGTACCAAGCCACAAATTACAAACAACTTGACACTGCCCTAACATCGATATATCTCTAACTGCATGCATTACACACTGACGTACGTACGACAATTAAGCTTATTAGGCCCATCATGCATCAGGGGTTAAGGCAGCCGCCACTGCCACCATGATAACCGCCGCCGCCCGGTCCACCACCAAGACCGCTACCGCCGCCGCCAAGACCGCTACCGCCACCGAGCCCACCCAGGCCTCCTCCACCACCGAGCCCGCCAAGACCGGTACCGCCGCCAAGCCCACCGAGGCCACCTCCAGCTCCACCGAGTCCGCCGACACCGGCGATCCCGCCGACGCCGCCCGCGACGCCTCCGAGCGCGCCGCCGATCCCGCCGAAGCCCCCGACGCCTCCGCCGTAGCCTCCTCCCAGGCCGTTGCCGAGGAAGGTCTTCTGGTCGTGGACGCCTGCGGCTGAGACGACAACGGCAGCTGCAGGTGGCCGGCTCTTCTTACCCATCTTATTGTTAGTGTCACTGGGCGCCGGCATCGTCTTGGCCGCAGCTGGCACGTCCCTGGCCTCGACGTCAGCTGGCGCGAGAGCCAGCAGGACGATGACCAGGCAGCAGCACGCCATTGCCAAGGCCGTGCGAGGAGCAGCCATCTCTCGCTAGCTAGCTTGGTGAGGCTATGGCTACGCGAGCTAGCTAGGCGTCAGGTCGAGGAAGCTATAGCTTGGTGTGTGGTGCAAGCAGTGATGGGAGACGGAGAGCTTGTTATATAGTAGCAGTAGACTAGTAGTAGTAGATCGACGGTGGTGCAAGCGGTGATGGGATCGAGGCGGTGAAGTAAATGCATGCACCACATTAGATGGCAACCGAACCGGCCAGTAAGATGATTGCGTCGGTCAGTTAAGGATCACCAGAGCCAAGCTAGCTAGCCTTCACGTGCCTTCAGTGTCTGGGCCTGCTTGCAGCTGGTAAGTTCGACCAAGCTCTATTCTCTGTCTCTGGCACAGTACGTATTGGAGACGACAGATGCACCTACCACGGCCACAGCAGGGTCGCGATAAATAGGGGATGATTTGTCACCCATGCAACAGCCTTACCAGCTTGCAGAGGAGTATGGTGCTACTGAACCTGACACTGAATCCTATCACTTCGAGAAGGGAAAATTTATGTCTTACAGTCAAGATCGAGGACGGGCCGGGGGCATATCATCATCTTAATAATAAGTTTCTATTCTGAGAGCCTTGCGTCGTTTTGCACATTGCATTACGATAAGATGACCTTGGTTTACTCTATATCCAATGCAAGCAATTAGCATGAACGGAGAGCGTCGATCGATCGAGTCCAGCAAGCATGGAGATCGAGCGCGGATGCACGTACGGCGGCCTATGTTTAGCAGCAGAATCTGGTTGCAGCCTGTTCTAGCTAGCTAGCGCGCTAGGTCTCTAAATTTCACTTACATAAAAGAAGAAGAAGAAGAAGAAGAGGAGAAGAAGAAAAAATAGATGGAGAAGAAAGAAACACGGCAGCTAGCTAGGCAGGGCAGCATACATGCAAAGCAGGGGGCACAAAATGCTCTGGGCCAGAGACGCCCCGGCCTCTGTTCCTTGTTCTTCGTCGCTGAATTGAAGGACGGAGCTTCAATCCATGCATGCGTGTGTCTGCTCAGATCAAAACAGTTCAATTCAATCCATGCGTTGTTTGACCCGGCCTGTCGTGACGACGACGACGACCCTGAGAAATCATTGATCGCCATGGATTGTTCCATGACGAGCAGCGTCCTGTCAGCCAACTACAACACGATCCTGTTCGAGTTCGGCGTCATCCTCGTCACCAGCAAGATCCTCTACGCGGTGCTCCGCAACGTCTACCAGCCCCGCGTCTTCTCCGATCTCCTCGTAAGCTCGTCGTCCTTCCCACTCTCTCCTCGTAATGCACGGCACAGTGATCCTCTTCACTGACGATATGACGACGCACGAACGCACGCGCGCGCAGCTGGGCATCGTCCTGGCTCAGTTCCGGGTGCTGTCCCTCACCAACGCCATCAACCTCGTGTTCGGCAAGATCGGCGGCTTCGTGTTCGCGCCCTACCTCTTCGCGCTCGGCGTCGAGATGGACCCCTCCACGCTCCTCGACCCCCCCTCCGCCGACGCCGTGGTCGCCTACGCCGGCATCCTCTCCACCGCCGTCCTCGTCACGCTGTTCCACACCCCGCTCACGCAGGCCACCTCCGGCATCGTCCACGAGCGCTCCCTCCGCGCCTTCCTCGGCCTCGCCGCCGCGCTCGCCAACACCGCCTCCCCCGTCCTCACCCGCCTCACCACCGACCTCAAGATCGCCAAGACCGCCGTCGGGCGCCTCGCCGTGGGCGCCGGCGTCGTCTCGGACATGGTCACCACCACGCTCATCGCCGTCGGCAGCATGGTCTGGCGCGACTCCGGCGCCGAGGCCCCCGCCGTGCAGCCGGTGCTCACGGCGGCCGTCCTGGTGGTGGTGATCGTGTCGGCGTTCGTGTCCAGGGCCATGGCCGAGTGGGTGGGCGGGCGCAACCCCGAGGGCCGGCGCATGCGCGGCTTCGACCTGTCGCTGGTGGCGCTGGCGGCGGCGGCGCTCTGCTGGCTGAGCTCGGCGCTCCGGCTCGACGTGAACATGGCGGCGTTCCTGGTGGGGCTGGCGTTCCCGAGCGAGGGCAGGGTGTCGCGGCTGCTGGTGAGCAGGATCAACTTCGTGCTCAGCTCCTTCGTGCTGCCGCTCTACGTCGGCCACGTCTGCCTGTCGCTGCGGCAGACGACGGACGACATCGAGGCGTCGGAGCTGAAGCGGGACGAGGGCTTCCGCGCCTACGTCATGGAGCTGCCCTTCCCCTGGTGGAAGGTCCTGTTCGTCACGGTGATGGGCACGGCCGGCAAGCTGGCGGGGAGCGCCGCGGCGGGGCTGCTCAGGGGGCTGGGCTGGCTGGAGGCGCTGGCGCTGGGCATGCTCCTCAACGTCAAGGGCTACTTCCACATCTACTGCGCGCAGGCGGCGTTCGACGCCGGGATGATCACGGACAAGTCGTTCATGGCCGTCATCTTCATGGTGGTCCTGAACGTGGCGGTGACGCCCGTGGTGGGGATGGGCATCGCGTCGTGGGCGCGGCGGAGCGTGCAGTGGCGCCTCATGGGGCTGCAGCACCACGACCCCTCCACGGAGCTGCGCCTCGTGGTGGGGCTGCACGGGCCCCAGAACGTGCCCGCGCTGTCCTACCTGGTGGAGGCCCTGCGGTGGGGCGGCGGCGGCGGCGAGCTCGCCGTGTACGCCGTGGACATGGTGCAGCTGACGGACCAGACGGCGGCAGCGATCGTCAAGGGCGGGGGCTTCGACGGCGTGACCGTGGTGGACGAGGAGGTGTCGGAGATGCGCAAGCTGATCGGCGAGGCGCTGGACGCGTACCAGGCGGAGTGCGGCGAGGGCGTGAAGGTGCGGCGGCTGCTGGCGCTGTCGTCGTTCCCGGACATGCACGGCGACGTCTGCATCTGCGCGGAGGACGCGATGGCGGCGCTGGTGCTGCTGCCGTTCCACAAGGCGCAGCGCGTGGACGGGAGCATGGACGGCGGCCACTACGGGTTCCGGCTGGTGAACCAGAAGGTGCTGCAGCTGGCGCCGTGCTCGGTGGGCGTGGTGGTGGACCGCGGCCTCGGGAAGCAGAGGGGCCACCAGTGCGCGGTGGTGGTGGTGTTCATCGGCGGCGCCGACGACCGCGAGGCCCTGACGCTGGCGTCGATGATGTCGAGGAGCTCGGGCGTGCGCCTGACGGCGCTGCGCGTGGTGCAGAACGCGACGGCGCAGGCGCGCGCCAAGGCCCGGACGAGCCTGTTCGAGACCAAGAGCCGGCGCGTGGGCATGCAGTCGGCGGCGGGGCAGGAGGAGGCGCAGATGCAGGTGGACGACAAGTTCTTCGCGGAGTTCTACCGGAGGCACGTGGGCGGCGCCGGCAGCGGCGTGGGGTACCTGGAGAAGCACGTCGGCGACGGCGCGGAGCTGGTGGCCGTCCTCCGCGGGCTGCAGCCGGAGTACCGGCTGTTCGTCGTGGGGCGCGGCCGGGACCGGAACTCGGTGCTGACGGAGGGGCTGGACGAGTGGGCCGAGTGCCTGGAGCTCGGCCCCGTCGGCGACATCCTGGCGTCCTCCGACTTCTCCACCACGGCCTCCGTGCTCATCGTGCAGCAGTACGACGCCAAGAAGCACTACAAGGTCATCGACGAGGAGTTCATGCCATTGTAGTTCTTCACCTCTTCTTCTTCGTCTGCAGAAGCATCGACGAGGAGTTCATGCCATTGTAGCTCTTCTTCCGGTGACTGACCGTAGTAGCATCTGTACTTGTGTCTGAAGCAGGTAGCTAGACTTTGCAAGTTCATCAGTAAACTTGACCGTGTTCTTTGTGTTTGTTCAAAAGATAAATGGACCAAGTGAGTTGGTTAACGTTGTGACCAGATCAAGATCAACTCAACAAAAAATTGTTAAAAACGAAACCTGTGTGTGCATACAAATTAACAAAAATTCTCCCGATGCAAACCGAAACGAAAAGAAAAATTATCCGTCATCTAGGTCCCGAGAGCTGCTGCGTTGACACGCACGACAGCGGCAACCAGCCGCTGCTCTCGCCGCCGGTGGTGTCGGAGCCTCTCCCCTTGGCCATCCACCCGAGTGGCCGCACGTTGACGAGCCCGCGGCCGTACATCCTCAGGTACCGAAGGAGCTCGGCGCGGGGCCTGCCGACGTCCATGCTGCCGTCGAGCATGGCGGACACGGCGGTCATGTTGGGCCGGAGCGCGGCGTCCTCGTGGAGGCAGCAGAGCGCCACCCGCACCACCCGCGCCACCTCCTCGACGTTGGCCCGTGTAACATCCAAATTATGTAAAACGTGAAAACCCTCAACCCCTCCTCTCCTCACTGCCACCGGGACCCCCTTGTCAGCTCTTTTCCCTCCAGAAACCGCTGCCGATCTCCTCTCTCTCTCCCCCTCTTCATTCTATTATCACATGTGAGAAGACAACCGCCACACGTGGCCAAATTGCGGCGTTCTTTCGGCAACCGGCGCCTCCCCAACCGCCGCCCCTCCGTTCCCTATAAAACCAACCCCTAGCCGGCCATTTTCACCCAAGAAACCGCACCCTATTCTCTCCCGAAGAGAAAACCACCATTTCTCAGTTTCCCGGAAAACACATGTTGATCTTCGGATCTAACACCCCCTAAGACATTCCCCGATCACCAGAGCCCAATTCCGACGAAAATTGGTGAAGAAACAAGCCTGGGAAGCAACTCCGACGAGGTTCACCGGAATTCCCCACTGCCACCGTCGATCGTGCTTCTCCGGCCATCTCTGACCTCCAAGAACCCCCTAGGTGAGTTCCCCACTCTCCC
Source organism: Neostapfia colusana (assembly GCA_030760725.1). Classification (NCBI taxonomy): domain Eukaryota; kingdom Viridiplantae; phylum Streptophyta; class Magnoliopsida; order Poales; family Poaceae; genus Neostapfia; species Neostapfia colusana. The sequence continues at coordinate 103,323,445 of JASWHV010000010.1, forward strand.
CTCTCTCTTCTGGTACCAGTAGATCGTGGAATAGTTGAGAAACGGCGAAAAACAGAAACTCCGGCGAGGCCGCCGCCGCTCGCCGGCGCGCGCAGCCGCCGGCCGCGAGGGAGAAGGGGGGGGAGGCGACGTGGCCGTCTCTGGACCCTCGGATGTAAAGCGGACGGCTATAATTAAAAGAACCGATACCGGTTCGGTTCTTCTAATCTGGGCCGTTGATCCCAGATCCAACGGCCCATATTTAAAACAGTTATAAACGTTGGAAATCTTCTGGTTAGGCCCCTGGAGATTTAAACAAGTAGGGAATAGCCCCTGACTCTTACAGAATAAACCCTGAGTTCATAGGGAATTGGAAAATTACTCTGGAATAGCCAAAGAGACCCTGTATTTTTTAGAAATTGGTAAAATAGTTATGAAAAATTCAATCAGAACCCTAGAAAGTTTGAAATTGTTACAGATTAGCCCAAAACAGTTTTAAAAAGTTGTTTTAATCCTGTAATTAATCAAATGAGACTAAATTAATTCTGGAAAATGGTAGAAATTTACTTTTAGCACAATTAAAATATTCTGAACAGAATAAAATTCTGAAGTTGAAATATAACAGTTTACAAATACTGATATTATTTATGTAGTGATAATTAAATTGGAAAATCAAAGTAAAAATTATAGGAATTCCAGAAAATTTTTGGAAATTTATTTAAAAGGTGTAAAATTATTCTGTTATCATCTTTTTGAACATATATAATTTCTGTGATCCAGAATAATTATTTAAATAACTGAAAATGTATTTTTAGTTATTAAATAAATACTGAAAAATAAATAAAAATAATATATATTAAATAAAAATGTTGGAAACTGTTCTAAATGCTTAAATAGGTTCTGAAGTGCAGAAAATAAGAAAAATGAGTTCTGAAATTATTATAATAATAATTTAAATGATTTCTAGGATATAATTAATTATAATAAATACACATATATATTAATAAATTCTAAAATTCATTCAAATCATCTTTCAAACTGAAAATGAGTGTTTAGATGTGGCAATAGTAAAATCAAAGGATATAAGTAACCAATTGAAACATATTTTCATTCTAGCTCACATAAAATGACAAGAAGACCATAAATGCATGTGTGTAACTAAAACTATGTAATTGAAATGACTTGGTATGATTCTCATGGCATGTTTGGTATTGTTTTGTGTGCATATGAATGACTAGAACCAAGTCAAGAACTACACCCAAATCTTCAAGAGCAGGAATTTGAAGTGAATCACCCTTCCTTCAAAGGCAAGTGTTCCTTGATCACTTTGTTCCTATTCTAGGATGAATAGTTAGGTTATTTGCATGATGTCTTTAATATGAAACCCAGTGTAGGATGTTTCCATAGTTTCATTGCTTTATCTTTCCTTGCAAAACCATGGAGGGAATTAGATAGGACTTGATGGTTATCATTTTATGTGCTTAGCCATGCTTAGAACTTTAGAGATGAATGAAACATAGTTGATACTAGTCTTGTGGATTATATGAAAGACACAATTGGATGTGTCATGTGGTTATGAATCTAGACAGGCTGGTTGTTTGGTTGGTGCTTCGTGCACGAGACTCGGGAATGAGTTAGTGCCTGTCCTAGATTCTAAGGACCGGTTCATGGAACAGTTAACCCGGCTTTACAGTGCCACCACAAGACTGAGATGGGGCAGCTTGGCCAATTAATTAGGAGTTTGCCGGTATAGTATGAGTGTTTGGATGGTGCGGGGAATGGGAGTCCATTTTTGACTGCCCTGGGAACTGCAAGGCTCAAGAGGGGGCTTCTGTAGGGGAGGGTTACTCCCAGGAACTACAGCGGTGAAACCTCAGTGGGCTTGTACTTGCCGGTAGACCCTTTGTAAAGGCCATGTAGTGATCTCCTGATCGCACACCAAAGGAAGTGTGTAATGTGGCTTGCAACCACGGATATCAGGGAGGTTTCTTAGTCCACCTGGCAACAGGGGATGAAATCACTACTTGTGGGTAAAGTGGTACAATCTCTGCAGAGAACCAAACTGTCATGACAGCCGTGCTCACGGTCAAGAGCGGCTTGGACTTGTCCATGATTAGAGAAACATGGAAGTGAGTCAAAAGAGGTTGTTGGGTGGTGTAACCTAACATTAATGACTTAATTATGATGATGGTGGGATTATCACTTAGTAAGATAGGTTGCTAATGAAAGCTAAGGCTTAGGAATAATGCATAGTGCTTAACCATGATAGCCTTCCTTTGCCATTGGCCTTCATAACATTCTTTCCTACACTTGCTGAGTACCTACGGTACTCAAACTTGCTTTTGTTGGATATCATATGTTGGCTCAGGTGTAAATGAAGACGTAGCCTTTGACGAGGAGTACTTCGACCCTGAGGAGTTGTTCTAGGTTGGCGTAACCCCCGGGCAACGCCTGTGGAACTGGAGCACCCCGCTAGAAGTCTTCCGCTGTATTATTATTAGTGTGCTTGTACTCATAATTGATATTTTATGTCTTATGATGTAAAATTACGTTGTATAATACACTTGGCTTGTAATACAATGATATTTCACTCTTGTCGGCACATGTATGACTCAACGGATCCTGGCATACATGTGAGTATACGCTCGGTGTTCTTTATGGAATATCGGGTGTGACAGCCCGGCCCTCCAGCCTGGGGTCCACGAGCTCGCCGTACCGGCCCTGCTCGTGCAGGTCCAGCGCCTGCGCCGGGAAGTAGCTGCTGCTGCTCTCCTCGGGGTCCGAGCTTCCGGTGCTCGAGGACTTGGAGTTCTTCCTCCCGCGCACGATCTCCAGCAGCACCATGCCGAAGCTGTACACGTCGGCCTTGTCGGTGATGGGCGCGTTCATCAGCCACTCCGGCGCCAGGTACCCGCGCGTGCCGCGCATCGTCGTGAACAGCCCCGACTGCTCCGGGCTCATCAGCTTCGCGAGCCCGAAGTCGGCGATCTTCACGCCGCCGTGGTCGTCAAGGAGGATGTTCTCCGGCTTCACGTCGCAGTGGAGGATCTTGCGGTCGCAGCCGGCGTGGAGGTAAGCCAGCCCGCGCGCCGCGCCGACGCAGACGCGGAGGCGCGCCGGCCACTCGAGCGTGGCGGCGCGGAAGAGGCTCCGGTCCAGGGAGCCATGGTTCATGTACTCGTACACCAGCAGCTGCCGCGCGCCCTCCGCGCAGAAGCCGCGGAGCTTCACAAGGTTCACGTGGTGCACGTTGCCGATGACGGCGATCTCCGTCAGGAACTCGCGCCGCCGCTGCGTGCCCAGCCCGTTCATCCTCTTCACGGCCACGGTGCTCCGGTCGGGGAGCTCGCCACGGAACACGGACCCGAAGCCCCCGCAGCCGATCTGCCACCTGAAGCCGTCGGTCGCGGTCTCCAGGTCGCCGTACGTGAAACGGGTCGGCAGGCCAGGGATGAGGACTTCCTCGCCGCCCTTGCTCGCCGTCAGCTTCGCAGGCAGCCTGAACCAGCTGCGGTTCTTACCGCTGCCGCCGCTCTTGACCCACTGCGCGCCCATCGCGCAGAGCAGGGAGGCGACGAACACGGCCGCCACGGTGGGGAGCACGATGCCGAACACTATGGTTATGAAGCTCAGCGACGACGAGCCTTTGGGGTGCGGCGGCGGCGGCGGCGGCGCGAGCGTCTTGATGAAGCCGACGGCGACGTCGGCGCTGGCGCGGAACACGGAGCCGATCTGATTGTGCAGGTGGAAGCAGGACCTGGAGGAGTTTTTGTAGAAGAAGCCCAGGCACGAACAGTTGGCCGAGCAGAGGTTGCGGCACTCGGGGAGCGAGCTGCCGGAGGTCTCGGGCAGCTCGAATTTGTTGGGCAGGTAGCCGATCCCGGCGCCGAGGCTGACGTAGCTGTTGCGAGGCGCGGCCTCGCCGCAGCTGTTGGGATGGACCGGCAGCGCGGAGCCGTCGGCGGGCGCGCAGCCGCCGCTGGAGTAGGTGCTGAACGCGTCGGGGCACCCGCAGGTGGAGCCGTTGGCGCCCGGCGTGCAGATGCCCAGCGACCCGCACGGCAGCGGGAGGTCGCAGTCGTTGGTCGGCGCGGTCCAGACGGTGGGCACGCTGGCGCCGGCGGTCAGCGTAAGCGCGCGCAGGCGGCCGGAAGGGTCGACCTTGAGGACGCGTGACTCGCCTTTCAAGAGCGCCGGCGGAGGGAAGAGCAGCCTGTAGACGGTGTCCCTACCGTTGGCGGCGAGGAGGTAGAGGCCGGAGGCGTTGACGGCCATGGAGGCGACGGCTTGGCTGGATCCCCGGACGGAGGCGGGGTCGGAGGAGAGCGCCCAGTAGGTGGGGAAGCCGGAGGAAGCGTTGGGCGCCGCGGCCCACTGCAGGAGCGCGTCACTGGGGGTGAGGACGAGGCGGTAGGCGCCGGGAGTGAGGTCCTGCTCCGACGTCGAGGACGTGAGCGGCACCCCGAGGTGGAGCGCCTGGCCCGGGAGCAGCGTGTCGGTGGGGCGCTCGTAGGAGGACCAGAGCGTGGCGTTGTCGCCGCCGATGAGCCTGAGCTCGCCGGTGTCGAGGAGGCGGAGCGCGGCGACGGGCTGGCGGAGGCGCGGCGTGGACCAGGCCGGGTCGGGCCGGGCAGTGGAGGGGTCGAAGAGGGAGAGACCTTGCGCCGAGAGGGAGAGGACGACGGAACCGAGGATGGTGGAGCCGGCGGCGGTGGCGGTCCAGACCGGAATGCGGGAGGCGCTGTGGAGGACAGAGAAGAAGAAGCGTGTCACACCCGATATTCCATAAAGAACACCGAGCGTATACTCACATGTATGCCAGGATCAGTTGAGTCATACATGTGCCGACAAGAGTGAAATATCATTGTATTACAAGCCAAGTGTATCTTACAACGTAATATTACATCATAAATACATAAAATATCAGTTATGAGTAAAAGCACACTAATAGTATGACAGCGGAAGACTTCTAGCGGGGTGCTCCAGTTCCACAGGCGTTGCCCGGGGGTTACGCCAACCTAGAACAACTCCTCAGGGTCGAAGTACTGCTCGTCAAAGTCTACATCTTCATTTACACCTGAGCCAACATATGATATCCAACAAAAGCAAGTTTGAGTACCGTAGGTACTCAGCAAGTGTAGGAAAGAATGTTATGAAGGCCAATAGCAAGGGAAGACTAACTTGGTTAAGCACTATGCATTAATCCTAAGCCTTAGCTTTGATTAGCAACCTATCTTACTAGGTGATAATCCCACCATCATCATTATTAAGTCATTAATGTTAGGTTACACCACCCAACAACCTCTTTTGACTCACATCCATGTTTCTCTAATCATGGACAAGTCCAAGCCGCTCTTAACCGTGAGCACGGCTGTCATGACAGTTTGGTTCTCTGCAGAGATTGTACCACTTTACCCACAAGTAGTGATTTCATCCCCTGTTGCCAGGTGGACTAAGAAACCTCCCTGATATCCGTGGTTGCAAGCCACATTACACACTTCCTTTGGTGTGCGATCAGGAGATCACTACATGGCCTTTACAAAGGGTCTACCGGCAAGTACAAGCCCACTGAGGTTTCACCGCTGTAGTTCCTGGGAGTAACCCTCCCCTACAGAAGCCCCCTCTTGAGCCTTGCAGTTCCCAGGGCAGTCAAAAATGGACTCCCATTCCCCGCACCATCCAACCACTCATACTATACCGGCAAACTCCTAATTAATTGGCCAAGCTGCCCCATCTCAGTCTTGTGGTGGCACTGTAAAGCCGGGTTAACTGTTCCATGAACCGGTCCTTAGAATCTAAGACAGGCACTAACTCATTTCCGAGTCTCGTGCACGAAGCACCAACCAAAACAACCAGCCTGTCTAGATTCATAACCACATGACACACACTTGTGTCTTTCATATAATCCACAAGACTAGTATCAACTATGTTTCATTCATTTCTAAAGTTCTAAGCATGGCTAAACACATAAAATGATAACCATCAAGTCCTATCTATTTCCCTCCATGATTTTGCAAGGAAAGGTAAAGCAATGAAACTATGGAAACATCCTACACTGGGTTTCATATTAAAGACATCATGCAAATAATCTAACTACTCATCCTAGAATAGGAGCAAAGTGATCAAGGAACACTTGCCTTTGAAGGAAGGGGGATTCACTTCAAATTCTTGCTCTTGAAGATTTGGGTGTAGTTCTTGACTTGGGTCTAGTCATTCATATGCACACAAAACAATGCCAAATATATCATAAGAATCATACCAAGTCATTTCAATCACATAGTTTTAGTTACACACATGCAACTATGGTTTTCTTGTCATTTTATGTGAGTTAGAATGGAAATATGTTTCAATTGGCTACTCATATCCTTTGATTCTACATTTGCCACATCTAAACACTCATTTCCAGTTTGAAAGATGATTTGAATGAATTTTAGAATTTATTAATATATATGTGTATCTATTATAATTAATTATATCTGAGAAATCATTTAAATTATTATTATAATAATTTCAGAACTCATTTTTCTTATTTTCTGCACTTCAGAACCTATTTAAACATTTAGAACAGTTTCCAACATTTTTATTTAATATATATTATTTTTATTTATTTTTCAGTATTTATTTAATAACTAAAAATACATTTTCAGTTATTTAAATAATTATTCTGGATCACAGAAATTATATATGTTCAAAAAGATGATAGCAGAATAATTTTACACCCTTGAAATAAATTTACAAAATTTTCTGGAATATATTTAATTTTTACTTTGATTTTTCCAAGTTAGTTGTCACTATATAATTAATATCAGCATTTGTAAACTGTTATATTTGCATCCAGAAATTTTATTCTGTTCAGAATGTTTTAACAGTGCTAAAAATAATTTTCTACCATTTTCCAGAACTCATTTATCATTATTTGATTAATTACAGAATTAAAAATAAACTTTTAAACTGATTTGGTTTGATTTGTAATAATTTCAAACTTTCTGGGGTCCAAATTGAATTTACTGAACTGTTCTACTAATTTTCATAATGCACAGGGGCTAATTAGCCAATTCCCAGTGAATTTCCAATTTTCTATAAGCCTGGGGTCAGTTCTGTGAATTTCAGGGACTGTTTCCTAGTTATTTGAATCTCCAGGGGCCTCTCTGTGAATCTCCTAACGTTTATAACTGTTTTAAATGTGGGCCGTTGGATCTGAGATCAACGGCCCAGATTTAAATAACCGAACCGGTATGCGCGATCTAATCAGAGCCGTTGGCTCGAAATCAACGCACCCGATGCGGCCACGTCGCCCTAACCCCTTCTCCCCCGAGTCCGGCGGCCGTGCGAACGCCGGCGAGCGGCGGCGGTGGCCGGAGACATTCGGTTTTCCCAATTTCTCAACCATTCTCTGATCTATTTGCACTAGGAGAGAGAGGAGAGGGTGGGGAACTTACCTAGGGGGTTCTTGGAGGTCAGAGATGGCCGGAGAAGCACGATCGACGGTGGCAGTGGGGGATTCCGGTGAACCTCGTCGGAGTTGCTTCCCAGGCTTGTTTCTTCACCAATTTTCGTCGGAATTGGGCTCTGGTACTAGGGGAAAGGCTCAAAGGGTGCTAGATCCGAACTTTGACGTGTGTTCGTGGAGAACTGGAGAAGAGGGCGGTTTTTTTTTTCCGATCGGCCGAACTGTGCGGTTTCTGAGGGTGGAAATGGCCGGGGAATCGGGGTATTTGTAGAGGGGGAGGGAGGAGCGGTTACTGGGGCGCCGGTTGGGGAAGGGGCGCAACAATTTTGGCACATGGCCGAATTTTCTCACATGTGATAATAAGCATTCGGGAGTAGAGAGAGGGAGGGGTTTGTGGCGGTTTTGGAGAAGGAAGCAACTGCTTCCGGTTGCTTTAGGCGGGGAGGGGTGAGTGTTACAATTCTACCCCCCTTAAGGGAAATCTCGTCCTCGAGATTGGAGTTTACAAAGGGAAAAGATCAGGGAATTGTGATTTGAGTTCATCTTCCCTTTCCCATGTAGCTTCTGCCTCGGAATGATGTTTCCATTGCACCTTATGCATGCGGATTATCTTGTTTCTTGTGACTTTTTCCATTGTGTCTAAGATTTTGACGGGATACTCGGTATATGAGAGATCTTCCTGTATGTCCAACTCATCCATTGGCAGATGTTCTTCTGGTGTTCTCAAACACTTCTTGAGTTGTGATACGTGGAACACGTCGTGTACATCTGACAATCGAGAGGGTAACTCCAACCGGTATGCTACCTCTCCTTTGCGTTCCATTATCTTGAATGGTCCGATATACCGAGGTGCTAGCTTCCCTCTTACTTTGAATCTCCTAAGTCCCCGCATGGGTGACACTTTGAGATACACATAGTCTCCTACTTCGAAGACTAGTTCTCTTCGCCTAGTGTCTGCATAGCTCTTTTGTCTTGTTTGAGCTATCTTTAGATTATTGCGAATCTCTCTGACTTTCTTTTCGGCATCTTTTAGCACTTCAGGTCCAAACACCTTATTCTCTCCTATTTGATCCCAAAATAATGGAGTTCTACATCTCCTTCCATATAAAGCCTCAAAAGGGGACATCTTCATACTTGCTTGATAGCTATTATTGTAGGAAAATTCTGCATACGGTAAATTTTTATCCCAACTCCTACTATTTTTGAGAGCACAAGCTCTGAGCATATCTTCAAGAATTTGATTGGTCCTTTCAGTCTGCCCATCAGTTTGTGGATGATATGCAGAGCTGAAATTTAATCGAGTCCCCATAGACTCATGTAATTTCTGCCAAAACCTTGATGTGAACTGTGTACCTCTATCTGATACTATCTTGTTAGGTACACCATGTAGGCAGACTATTCTTGACATATATAGTTCTGCTAGTTTGGAACCATTGTAATTTTCCTTCACTGGAATGAAGTGGGCAACTTTTGTCAATCTATCCACTATCACCCAGATAGAATCATACCCTGTTTGTGTTCTGGGCAAACCTACTATAAAGTCCATCCCGATTTCTTCCCACTTCCATTCAGGTATCTTTAGTGGTTGTAATAGCCCTGCAGGTCTTTGATGTTCTGCTTTGACTAGTTGACATGTGTCGCACAATGCCACATGCTCTGCAACATCTCTTTTCATTCCATACCACCAATACCTTGTCTTAAGATCATGATACATCTTTGTACTTCCAGGATGGATAGAATAGTCAGAATCATGAGCTTCTTTTAATATTAACTTCTTTATTTCCTTGATGTCTGGTACACATATTCTTTTACCATGCCATATGATACCATCCTCATCTTCTCTAAATCCCGGGGCTTTGTTTTCTTTGATCAACTTCTTGATCTCTTTGATCTTTTCATCATTCTTTTGACCACTCCGTATATCTTGTTCCAAGGTTGAATCAACTTCCATTGCTATAGCTTCCGTATGATTCACCAAGCATAAGTTGAGCTTTGCGAACTCTTCACACAGTTGGGGTTGTAGATCTCTTATGGTCAACATATTGACATGTGTCTTCCTGCTCAAAGCATCTGCAACCACATTGGCTTTTCCAGGATGATAGTTGATCCCCACATCAAAATCGTTAATGAACTCCAACCATCTCCTTTGCCGAAGGTTTAGATCCGGTTGAGTGAAGATATACTTCAAGCTCTTATGATCGGTATAGATCTCTGTCCTTTTACCCATTAAGTAATGCCTCCATAGCTTTAATGCATGCACAACTGCTGCCAACTCTAGGTCATGGGTAGGATAGTTCTTCTCATGCTTCCGAAGTTGTCGAGAAGCATAGGCAATAACATGTCCTTCTTGCATAAGCACACATCCTAACCCTTGCCCTGATGCATCACAGTATACCGAGAATGGTTTCTCCATATCAGGCATAACCAAGACTGGGGCAGTTGTTAACTTCTTCTTTAATTCTTGGAAGCTTAATTCACACTCTTGAGACCATATGAAAGCAGCTCCTTTTTCCAACATCTTTGTGAGTGGCTTGGCTATTTTTGAAAACCCTTCAATAAACCTTCTGTAATAGCCTGCCAATCCTAAGAAGCTTCGGATCTCCCCAACATTCTCTGGTGTCTTCCACTTTTGCACACCAGATATCTTTTCTGGGTCTACTGCGATTCCTCCTTCAGAGATGATATGCCCCAGAAAAGCAACTTTCTTAAGCCAAAATTCACATTTACTGAATTTGGCATAAAGTTGGTTTTCCCTTAGTTTTTGTAAGACTATTCTCAGGTGCTCTTCATGTTCTTTCTCATTCTTTGAGTATATGAGGATATCATCAATGAACACTACCACAAACTTGTCCAAGTATTTCATGAACACCTTATTCATAAGGTACATGAAATATGCTGGAGCATTTGTTAGTCCAAAAGGCATAACTGTATATTCATACAGTCCATACCTAGAAACAAATGCCGTCTTCGGAATATCTGATTCCCTTATCCTTAGTTGATGATATCCTGAACGGAGGTCAATCTTTGAGAATACACATGCACCTCTTAATTGATCAAACAAGTCCTCAATACGAGGTAAAGGGTACTTGTTTTTGATTGTCACTTCATTGAGGGCACGGTAATCTACACATAGCCTCTTGGTTCCGTCCTTCTTTGGTACAAATATGACCGGAGCTCCCCATGGTGAGGAACTGGGACGGATATACCCTTTCTCCGATAACTCTCGGATATGATCCTTGAGTTCTGCTAGCTGTTGGGTATCCATCCGGTAGGGTCTTTTATATATAGGAGCAGTACCAGGTACTAGTTCTATAAGGAACTCTACTTCTCGGTTTGGTGGCATACCTGGTAACTCCTCGGGAAACACATCCTGGAATTCATTGACCACCTTTATATCCTCAATAACTACTTCAGTTTTGTTGAGTTGTACATTCCCAGAGGGTACTTGAACAGATGTGAACTCAACCTTAGTTCCATCGGTATGAGTTAGTTCCACTGTCCTTGTTGAGCAATGTATAACTCCTTTGTACTTGGTCAACCAATCCATCCCCAAGATAATATCTATTCCTTGTGATTCTATCACAATAAGGTTTGCAAGGAATTCTACTCCATTGACTCCTAGCTTTACCTTGGGACATATTTGTTTTGTCTTTATTTCTCCTCCAGGAGAATTCACTAATAACACTCGATTCATAGATGTAATTGGTAGTTTGTGCTTGGTTAAGAATTCCTTGGCTATGAATGAGTGTGTTGCACCAGAGTCAAATAGAATCGTAGCAGGATGAGTGTTCGCGGAGAACATACCAATCACTACATCTGGTGCCTCCTGTGCTTCCTCCATCGTCACATGATTCACCTTGCCACGCACAAGGTTCTGTGCCTGAGGTGGCTTCTTGTTGGGGCACCGGTTGGCATAGTGTCCCGTTTCTCCGCAGTTGAAGCATTGCCCTGTCACCTTGTTCATGGGTGCCTTGTTGCCCGTAGGTGCATTTTGAGGATTTGGCCCTGCAGGACGAGGTTGGAATGCAGGGCGTTGTTGCTGCACTTGTGGTCTCTGCTGTTGTGGTTGGAAAGTTGGGTTCCTAGCAGCAGGGTTGTAGTTCCTCTGAAACTGATTGGGAGCTATGGGTCGATTTATCGCTCCCGTCGGCGGTGATGAGAAACGGGGCCGACTGTTGCTGCTAGAAGCCTGTCCCTGCCAATTCATTTTCCTCTTTCGTTCTTCGACCAACTTCTGTCTTTTCCTTTCCACTATGAAAGCCTTGTTGATGAGCTTTTGGAAACTTTCATAGTCACTTGAAGACATAGCATATTGTATCTCTGAATTCAACCCTTCAATGAAACAGTCTTGCTTCTTCTCATCAGTATCTATGTCTCCCGGAGCATAGCGAGATAACTGTGTAAACTTAGTGAGGTACTCTCGCACAGACATGCTCCCTTGCTTCAGATTGAGGAATTCCTTCCGTTTGTTCTTGATTTCTCCGGCTGTAACATAATGGTTACGGAAGGCAATTTTGAACTCATTCCATGTGATACCCTCAGGATTCTCATGGGCTTCTTTGTATGCGGTCCACCAGTCAGCTGCAGATCCATAGAGTTGGTGGGAAGCAAAGAGTACTCTCTCACGTCCTGGGCATTGAATGATCTGCAACTTGTTCTCAATGTTTTTGAGCCAATCATCAGCTTCCAATGGCTCAATAGCGTTATCGAACTTTGGTGGTTGAGTGCTTAGGAACTCATTCAGTTTTGGTTGGCGGGGTGCATTCTGAATTTGTGGCTGCATGTTGGCCACCACTTGTGTCAGGTTCTGAATGAGTTGATTCTGCATGTTCATCATCTGTTGTATCACTTCTCCATCTGCCCTACGTGCAACTCGTGGCTGCCACCCAGGCAAAGGAAACTCTGCAGCCTCATTGTTGTTGTTCTCTTCATTGCGTCTCCTTCTTCCTGCCATCTGTTGTAAAAGTCTGTGTTTAAAATTAAGGTATAGATGTTCTCTTAGATGTATTGGGTTGTATGCTTACTTCATCCATTCTATACAAGAGTTACTAAAGTTTCTACTTCATTTATTAAATGGTCATGATTGAAACAAACTAAGCACTTATATTCCTTAATAGATAGTTACATACACTAACGTGGTTGTGAACATAAGCCTATGGCTTTCACAACTCACGTTCATCCACTAACATACATTACATCATTATTCTAAACAAGTTCACTAACCAACATTACACTAGTCAATACATTACCATACACACGTACTACACGAGTTACTATAAGAACAAGGACACCTATCCTAGTTGTCCCCTGGGTTCTGTGCACCTTCCTGTGGGTTCCTACCATCACCACCTGGGTTGCTAGCCTCGGACTCAGCTGTGGAGGCCTCAGGTGCTGGAGGAACATGAGGGCGTTTGGCTGCCCTGCGGTCTGGAGAGTCCGGAGTCCAAGTGTCTCCATCCGAAGCATAGAGATCACTTATCTCTCCATCCCTCATCCTCATCAGTCCACGCATGATGGCCTCCGACTTCTTCAAGAGGTCCCGGACGTCTTGGAGTTCCTGTTGGCAGTTCTGTAGCCTCGCAGTGACGTCCACCCCTATCCGAAGACTCATGTCCATCTGCACTACATCACAACCTTCTTGGAGAGGCTCATAGTTGAATGCCGCGCTTCCACTTTGTCGCCGGGGAATGTACATGTATTGAGTCCCCTCGAGGCGGCCACGGTTGGTGTAGCTCTGGCAAGTGATTGCCTCCCAAGTGGCGTCCTTCTCAGCCTCTGCCATGGTGGACCTCCAGGCTGGTGAGTTGTGTATCTTGAGCAGCTTGTTCTCATGGTAGATCCTTGCCTGTGACTTCCACTCGTCTCGTTCTGCACGAGAGACTCGAGTGGTGTCGTACTGCACCTCTAGCTTGCCGGTATAACCAGCACAGCGAAGGAGGTGTCGAAGGCGATCCACCATGCCACTAGTGGACTCCCCGTGGGTCTGGTAGGTGGCGGGGTTGTCCACCTCCTCGGTAGTGCGCTCAGCCAACTGGTGTCGAGGAACTCGTCCTCCGGTGGACTTACGAGCCGTGAGACGTGTGCGTGCCATCTGTTTCAAAGAAAATTTAAAAATGTGTTAGAACATAAACAATAATATAATTTTGAGTATAGAAGAGGTTAGACAACATATATATAGTTCAAATAATTCTCCTTTTAACAAAATACTTAATAAAAATAGTTTTTAGTAAAATAGTGATGTCTATCTCGTCCATTTCTATCTAGGTTTGCGTCCTACGGGCAACCTTGGCTCTGATACCACTTTGTCACACCCGATATTCCATAAAGAACACCGAGCGTATACTCACATGTATGCCAGGATCAGTTGAGTCATACATGTGCCGACAAGAGTGAAATATCATTGTATTACAAGCCAAGTGTATCTTACAACGTAATATTACATCATAAATACATAAAATATCAGTTATGAGTAAAAGCACACTAATAGTATGACAGCGGAAGACTTCTAGCGGGGTGCTCCAGTTCCACAGGCGTTGCCCGGGGGTTACGCCAACCTAGAACAACTCCTCAGGGTCGAAGTACTGCTCGTCAAAGTCTACATCTTCATTTACACCTGAGCCAACATATGATATCCAACAAAAGCAAGTTTGAGTACCGTAGGTACTCAGCAAGTGTAGGAAAGAATGTTATGAAGGCCAATAGCAAGGGAAGACTAACTTGGTTAAGCACTATGCATTAATCCTAAGCCTTAGCTTTGATTAGCAACCTATCTTACTAGGTGATAATCCCACCATCATCATTATTAAGTCATTAATGTTAGGTTACACCACCCAACAACCTCTTTTGACTCACATCCATGTTTCTCTAATCATGGACAAGTCCAAGCCGCTCTTAACCGTGAGCACGGCTGTCATGACAGTTTGGTTCTCTGCAGAGATTGTACCACTTTACCCACAAGTAGTGATTTCATCCCCTGTTGCCAGGTGGACTAAGAAACCTCCCTGATATCCGTGGTTGCAAGCCACATTACACACTTCCTTTGGTGTGCGATCAGGAGATCACTACATGGCCTTTACAAAGGGTCTACCGGCAAGTACAAGCCCACTGAGGTTTCACCGCTGTAGTTCCTGGGAGTAACCCTCCCCTACAGAAGCCCCCTCTTGAGCCTTGCAGTTCCCAGGGCAGTCAAAAATGGACTCCCATTCCCCGCACCATCCAACCACTCATACTATACCGGCAAACTCCTAATTAATTGGCCAAGCTGCCCCATCTCAGTCTTGTGGTGGCACTGTAAAGCCGGGTTAACTGTTCCATGAACCGGTCCTTAGAATCTAAGACAGGCACTAACTCATTTCCGAGTCTCGTGCACGAAGCACCAACCAAAACAACCAGCCTGTCTAGATTCATAACCACATGACACACACTTGTGTCTTTCATATAATCCACAAGACTAGTATCAACTATGTTTCATTCATTTCTAAAGTTCTAAGCATGGCTAAACACATAAAATGATAACCATCAAGTCCTATCTATTTCCCTCCATGATTTTGCAAGGAAAGGTAAAGCAATGAAACTATGGAAACATCCTACACTGGGTTTCATATTAAAGACATCATGCAAATAATCTAACTACTCATCCTAGAATAGGAGCAAAGTGATCAAGGAACACTTGCCTTTGAAGGAAGGGGGATTCACTTCAAATTCTTGCTCTTGAAGATTTGGGTGTAGTTCTTGACTTGGGTCTAGTCATTCATATGCACACAAAACAATGCCAAATATATCATAAGAATCATACCAAGTCATTTCAATCACATAGTTTTAGTTACACACATGCAACTATGGTTTTCTTGTCATTTTATGTGAGTTAGAATGGAAATATGTTTCAATTGGCTACTCATATCCTTTGATTCTACATTTGCCACATCTAAACACTCATTTCCAGTTTGAAAGATGATTTGAATGAATTTTAGAATTTATTAATATATATGTGTATCTATTATAATTAATTATATCCGAGAAATCATTTAAATTATTATTATAATAATTTCAGAACTCATTTTTCTTATTTTCTGCACTTCAGAACCTATTTAAACATTTAGAACAGTTTCCAACATTTTTATTTAATATATATTATTTTTATTTATTTTTCAGTATTTATTTAATAACTAAAAATACATTTTCAGTTATTTAAATAATTATTCTGGATCACAGAAATTATATATGTTCAAAAAGATGATAGCAGAATAATTTTACACCCTTGAAATAAATTTACAAAATTTTCTGGAATATATTTAATTTTTACTTTGATTTTTCCAAGTTAGTTGTCACTATATAATTAATATCAGCATTTGTAAACTGTTATATTTAAATCCAGAAATTTTATTCTGTTCAGAATGTTTTAACAGTGCTAAAAATAATTTTCTACCATTTTCCAGAACTCATTTATCATTATTTGATTAATTACAGAATTAAAAATAAACTTTTAAACTGATTTGGTTTGATTTGTAATAATTTCAAACTTTCTGGGGTCCAAATTGAATTTACTGAACTGTTCTACTAATTTTCATAATGCACAGGGGCTAATTAGCCAATTCCCAGTGAATTTCCAATTTTCTATAAGCCTGGGGTCAGTTCTGTGAATTTCAGGGACTGTTTCCTAGTTATTTGAATCTCCAGGGGCCTCTCTGTGAATCTCCTAACGTTTATAACTGTTTTAAATGTGGGCCGTTGGATCTGAGATCAACGGCCCAGATTTAAATAACCGAACCGGTATGCGCGATCTAATCAGAGCCGTTGGCTCGAAATCAACGCACCCGATGCGGCCACGTCGCCCTAACCCCTTCTCCCCCGAGTCCGGCGGCCGTGCGAACGCCGGCGAGCGGCGGCGGTGGCCGGAGACATTCGGTTTTCCCAATTTCTCAACCATTCTCTGATCTATTTGCACTAGGAGAGAGAGGAGAGGGTGGGGAACTTACCTAGGGGGTTCTTGGAGGTCAGAGATGGCCGGAGAAGCACGATCGACGGTGGCAGTGGGGGATTCCGGTGAACCTCGTCGGAGTTGCTTCCCAGGCTTGTTTCTTCACCAATTTTCGTCGGAATTGGGCTCTGGTACTAGGGGAAAGGCTCAAAGGGTGCTAGATCCGAACTTTGACGTGTGTTCGTGGAGAACTGGAGAAGAGGGCGGTTTTTTTTTTTCCGATCGGCCGAACTGTGCGGTTTCTGAGGGTGGAAATGGCCGGGGAATCGGGGTATTTGTAGAGGGGGAGGGAGGAGCGGTTACTGGGGCGCCGGTTGGGGAAGGGGCGCAACAATTTTGGCACATGGCCGAATTTTCTCACATGTGATAATAAGCATTCGGGAGTAGAGAGAGGGAGGGGTTTGTGGCGGTTTTGGAGAAGGAAGCAACTGCTTCCGGTTGCTTTAGGCGGGGAGGGGTGAGTGTTACAAAGCGGGACTGGGTGTCGGAGGCGGCCATGGAGACGGCGTTGTAGACGGCGGCGGAGAAGTTGGCGTTGGGGGAGAGGAGGAAGACGCCGTTGTTGTCGATAAAATGTATGTAGGTGAGGTTGAAGGAAGGGTACATGTACTCCACCGGCACGATGCGCGCCGCCGCGCCGACGGCGAGCAGGAGGAGGCAGGCGGCGCGTATGAGGAGAGGCGCCGCCATGGAGCTCGCCTAGGAGGAAGGAAAGGAGCTTCTAGTTTTCTGGGCGAGATCGTTGGCTCAGCCACCACCGGTGCCATTGATTGCAGCGGCGGCGAGAGCGCGTTGACTTTGAGAGTTGCTGCCGTCGGGAGGAACCATCGCCTGCGCAAGTGGAGCAAAACTTGGAGGGAAACCCACTTCTTCAGTTCAACGAGATTGTAAGCCTACGTGCTCCTGATCGAGGTCTAGGTAAAGGACATGATAAGTCTAGGAATGAGCTAGTGTCAAGTGTGTCCAATCATTTTGCGTAGTTTTCAGGTTTTGAATCTAAAAAAAAAACTCAGAAGGGGTTATGTTGTTTATTATATATCACTCTTGTTGAAGAAGAGTTTGCATACGTCTATCAAGTGATAGTGACAGTGAAGAGTCATAGAGTATTTAAAGTATTTTACAATTTGAACTAACTAACATAAGATATTACAAAATAGAGGAAGTATAATTTTTATAATAAACTCAAAACTTAATAATTACACTAAAATAATTTACTTGACCTCAGGGGAATTACACACACCGAGAGAAATAAACTCAAAGCGTTTCAACTGCAAAAAAAGAAGGAAAAAAGAAAAAGACGAGACACGCAGCGCAGGCACGAGTAGTGGAACGGGCGAGTGGGGTCCACAGCTCCACTCCGAAACGAGAGTGGGGCCACCGCGACAGCGGTTGCCGTGGCATCTACCCTTGCTTGCTCGCTCTGCTTTCTCTGTCGAAGAAATGCTGCAATCGATTGATTGAATTCACCTGCCCTCCTCCTCCCCCTCCCCTCTCCCCTGCCCCGCCGTGCCGTCCCAGCTCCAACCGGCGGTATGCCGCGGCGGCCGCAGACTGCGGTGGCGCCCCCCGCGCGGAAGGTCCCGCTCCGCAAGCTGCTTCGCGCGGCCTCCGTGGCGTGCGGCGTGCAGTTCGGGTGGGCTCTGCAGCTGTCTCTGCTCACCCCCTACGTGCAGGAGCTGGGCATCCCGCACGCCTTCGCCAGCCTCGTCTGGCTCTGCGGCCCGCTCTCCGGCCTCCTCGTCCAGCCCCTCGTCGGCCACCTCTCCGACCGTATCGCCCCCGCGTCCCCGCTCGGCCGCCGTCGCCCCTTCATCGCCGCGGGCGCGGCCTCCATCGCGGCCGCCGTCCTTACCGTCGGCTTCTCCGCGGACCTCGGCCGCCTCTTCGGCGACGACATCACCCCGGGGTCCACGCGCCTCGGCGCCATCCTCGTCTACCTCGTCGGCTTCTGGCTCCTGGACGTCGGCAACAACGCCACGCAGGGGCCTTGCAGGGCCTTGCTCGCGGACCTCACCGGTCGGTAACCGATCCTCCTTCCTTCCTCTTCTCCTTCTTCTTCTTCTTCTTCTTCCTGCAGCTCAGATACTTTTTTTTACCAATATAATAACGCGATTGCTCACGCAATCAACCAGACCATCTAGTTCTGCAATTGCAATTTGGCCCAGTCGTGAGGAGCTGGCCGGAAAACGGCCTCCGATTTTTCGTGAACAATAGAAGAGCAGCCTCCCTATCGCTTTCCCTTTAGCTTAAGATTCTTGCTACGACGCGACGTCGCCTTACTCGTTTTGCACCACTTTTTTTTTTTTCTTTTGTTGCCTCTCCTTTTTTTTTCTTTTATTATGTCTGCATTGCCAGCTGGCCCATCATTAGCAATTAAGCATCAGGGTAGCAGCCCTGGACAACAACGAAACATAAAACGACATGCTGTGCAACCTTTGAATAATTTGAGCTCGTACAAATGTCACTACCAGTTGTTTCCCCCGGCCAGCCATCCTCTGCGCATTTTGTTTATGTGGGATTAAGGATGAGTGTGAGGAGGTCAAGGGATTACTTTTGTTTTAAGCTAGGCCTGCCAACGTAGGGAGAGATATTTAGGCGCTACACTATCATTGTTCCGAGTTTAGAATCATAGGACCGATGGCTTGTTGTGCCAACAGCCAGATATGAAGGACCCATGTTTAGTGTCCGCAAGGCTGTAAATGGTTTTCGGCTGTGCTCTTGTTGTAAAGCAACATATTAGGCGACTACTCAGTTATGATATGATATCTTATGGGAATGAAGTTTTATTCTTTTTAAGAAAAAACGTAGAACAATAGTTGAATGGTTCTTTTCAGTTGAGGTTAGCTATACACATGCAGATCAGAGGTCAGAGATTTTTTTTTCAGTTCTAAGAGCTCTGATTGGGCTTTGTGCATAATTTCATGCGCCCTCCCTAAATTTCCTCAGCCCACCGTGAATGTTTAGATGGGTAATAGGTTCAACTTGGATCGTTTTGGGAATATTGATATGTTCAAGTTCATATGTAACCACTTTTGTATTGAGCAGTGCCAGCAATTTCTCTCCACAAAAGCTGGAAATGACTCCTTTCCAATCCTTTATATTGCAGAGAATGACCCAAGGAGGACTCGAATTGCTAATGCATACTTTTCACTCTTCATGGCCCTGGGAAACATACTCGGATATGCCACTGGAGCATACAGTGGATGGTATAAGATATTTCCTTTCACTGTTACCCCATCCTGCGGCATTAGTTGTGCGAACCTCAAGTCTGCTTTTCTTCTCGATATTATCGTTTTGGTGGTCACTACATATATCACTGTAGCATCGGTGCAAGAGCCTCAATCTTATGGAAATGATGAAGTAGGACATCCGGCCAGCGAAGAAGAAGCTTTCCTCTGGGAACTTTTTGGGTCATTCAGATACTTTACATTACCTGTTTATATGGTTCTAATCGTCACTGCCCTTACATGGATCGGATGGTTTCCTTTTATCCTGTTTGATACGGATTGGATGGGCCGAGAGATCTACCGAGGAAGCCCAGACAACCCTGGAGAGACTCAAAGGTACCATGATGGTGTGAGAATGGGTTCTTTTGGTCTCATGCTTAACTCTGTTCTTCTGGGATTCACCTCCGTTGTTATGGAGAAGTTATGTAGAAAGTGGGGAGCTGGACTTGTATGGGGTGTCTCCAATATCCTGATGGCTTTGTGCTTCGTGGCGATGCTTGTAATAACGTATGTGGCAAAGAACATGGTTTATCTACCCAACGGAGAACCTCCAATCGGCATTGTCATCGCTTCGCTGGTGGTTTTTACGATTCTAGGGGCACCTCTAGCAGTGAGTAACAGAATCTGTCTTTTGCCAGAATGATCTTCTTTCAGTTGCATTTCTCTACTCATTTTTTGTTGTTGCAGGTCACATACAGTATACCATATGCAATGGCTGCAAGTCGTGTTGAAAATCTGGGTCTTGGCCAAGGTACTTTCGATTTCGATCTGGAATCCTTAGATCATCATGGTCGTGTTAATATAAAAAATGTTTTCTCCTTGCAGGTCTAGCAATGGGCATTCTCAATCTAGCTATTGTGATACCACAGGTATTTACCACTTTTACGTTTTTTCTTTGGCTATGTTCCGTCCGATGATGCATTTATGGATTCCACTGCAACTGAACAGTAATTGAGAAATCCATACAGCCCAGCCCGTAGGCTAGGGTATAGGATGATCCATCTCCAGAACTATCTATAATGGGTTTACACTCTTCGTGTCCAAGATGTGATGATATGATCATATGAGTCATCTTCCTAACATTCGGGTTTAGGCTGAACATATCAGTCATGGCCGTTCTGTTATTTGCCCCTTCCAGGACGATCTGAGGAGCATTAAGTCAACCTGCAATTAGCATACTGTAGGGGTTGTAGTCATGTTCACTGTGGATCCTGCAACCTTGGAGGATACTACTGACACTGCTGGTACCTGCAGGTTATTGTGTCACTCGGCAGTGGTCCATGGGATCAACTCTTCGGTGGTGGGAATGCACCGGCGTTTGCTGTTGCAGCAGGTGCGTCCTTCATCGGCGGCCTGGTGGCTATTCTGGGGCTTCCCCGAGCGCGCATTGCATCGTCGAGAAGGCAAGGACGCACACACCGCTAAGTTGTGGAAGCGTTGCAACTTGCGACCACCATTCTTTGCGGCCGGTTGATTGGGCATGTGAAGGCAGAAAAGGGGACTCTCTCTCTCTCTTGGTTGGAGAAGAAGATCCAGAAGGTGACATGGAGGAGTATTTTTCATTTTTGCGATTTTGTTGCTGCACGTTGTTCAATGTATGTATGTATGTATTTATCGTGGTCATTCAGATATTGATGAATGAATAAAAGCTGCAGGAGCAGGTTTACAGGAGATTCTGGGACATGCATGTAAGTACATGGATAATAAGTACACGTTAGAATTTAGATGGGTTGTTGAGGAGGAGGCATGTCCAGTTGCAGCTGGAGCGGGATGCCTGGCGCGGCGTCGAGGACTCGAGCCTCGGGAAGCGCCTCGGAGAGCATGTCCCTGAACGACTGCGTGGTTCCCTCGGTGGCGAGGACCGTGGCGAGGAGCCCGGTGGCGTCCACGTCGCCGTTGCTCATGGGAACCACGTAGCTGGCTCGCAGCAGCCTGGCGAGGTCGACGGCGTCCTCCTGGCCGGAGACGAGGGTGAAGCCGGCGGGGAGGAGCTGCTTGACCACGGGCGTGATCACCACCTCCGCCCGCAGGCGTCCGCGTTCCAGGAACGAGGTGTCGTACACGCAGTGCGGCTCGTAGTAGAGGAGGCCGTCCTTGCCGGCGGTGGTGATGATGTAGCCGTTCTCGGGGCGCTGCCACGGTGGCCCCAGCACGGGGCCCGCGGTGGCCAGGATCCGGACGCGGTCGCCGGCTGCGGCGGACTGGCCGGGCTCGAGGTAGGTGACGCGGCGGAACGGCGTGGGCAGGGAGGCGAGGACGGGGCGCGCGTTGGGGGTGGTGACCACGGGCAGGTCGGGCGCCCTGGCGGACAGCTGGCTGAGGGTGCGGGCGTGGCAGTGGTCGTCCAGGCTCTGCGTGATGAGCAGCAGGTCCGGCGGCCGCGTCGCGAGGAGGCCGTCCACGCCGAGGGCCCTCACCCCGGGGTCTTTCTTGGCGCCGTTGAAGAGCCACGGCGCGCCGAAGTCGAGGTCGCCGACGAGGATGGGGTCCACCAGGACGCGGAGAGGAGGCCCAGCTGCGTCTTCCTGCTGCTGGAACTCCCATACCCAGCTGTTGATCTCCAGGTACGTCAGCCTCAGCGTCCAAGTAGTAGTAGTCGTCGTCGTCGTCGTCGTCGCGTTGCCGGCCGCTGCCGTCCTAGTTGTAGTAGTAGTAGTCCAACAAGGCCTGGAGGCGGACAGGCGACGACGGCAGAAAGAGAAAGGAGGAGGAGGATGCTGCTGCTTCTGTAGCTGCCTGTGATGATGATGATGATGAGCACCAGCAGCAGCCGTGGTGATACTAGGGAGGAGGTGGAGGCGGGCGGCCATGGCTATCTGTCGTCCGGTCCGGTACGATCGATACTGGTGGTGGTGGTGGTGGTGGTGGTGGAGATGGGATGGGGATTGGGGAGTGGCGCTGGGTCATGTAGGCTTCTTCTCTTGGGCTGCAGGGACACCATGGGCTTCTTCTCTTGGGCTGCACGAACAGCAGGCCCACTCCACTCTGATCCGGTTGGCATCTGAGATCGGATCCGGTTGGAATCGTACGGTACAACGCATATCATATACGTACGTCGCCTTCCCCCTCTTTCTCTCTCTCTTTTTTTATATATTTTTAGAAGAAAAAGAAGAAGGAAAAAAAGAAGGGCGAAGAGGCAACATGTAGCTAGCTAGTAGCACTAGCCGCCAAAAAGAAGGGCCAAGGCAACCTGCTCATTCGTCGTCCATGGTAGGAGTAAGATGAGGTCAAACTCAAACGACGCCATTGCGGAGCCGACCCCTCTCCTCTCGACTCTCTAGGCCATACTCCGCTTCTCCCCTCCCGTGCAGCCGTCCTCCGCTTCATCTTCCTGTCCCGAGGCTCGTCTGCGCTGGGCTGGAGAGATGGGCGGCGAGCCTGACGACGCCGTCCTCTTCTTCGGGGTGTCGCTGGTGCTGGGAATCGCCTCCCGCCACCTTCTCCGCGGCACCCGCGTCCCCTACACCGTCGCCCTCCTCGTCCTCGGCGTCGCCCTCGGCTCCCTCGGTGCGCTCCGCTTGCCTCCATCCAATCATTGCTTCATCTCTTTTTTTTTTCTTCTTCTTCTTCCTTTCCGGCCGGGGACCAACCGAATTTCCACTACCTCGCCGAACCCTCAACTCAGATTCAGTCACCCCAGTGTTTTTGCTACTCTTCAGTTTACACTCGCAGCTTCAATTCGAGACTAGTCTTCAATCATCCACCCCTTTGTCGGGATCCATATATCCTTTGCGAGCCCCTATCCAGCGTTCAATTACAAACCGCGACTTCTCTCCATCTTTCAGAATACGGGACTCCACATGGACTGGGCAAACTTGGAGCCGGCATTCGTATCTGTAAGTACGCGCTTTCACAGGCCTCAGATGTTCCGATCCATGCTGCATCTGTTTAGCTAATTCCCTACCTGACCCCCCTTCCGCCAAAACAATTGAACTGCAGGGGCCAACATAAACCCTGATCTTCTATTGGCTGTTTTCCTACCCGCCCTCTTGTTCGAGAGCTCGTTCGCAATGGAGATACACCAAATCAAGGTATGTTCTGCCAGTCCGTCCATGTATGATACGCGATATCTTGTAGACCGACTAGACTAGGAGAGCTGTACTCCATCTGTACTGCTCTATACTGATGATGCTCCATTGCCTGGTGACTATCATGTTCTCTCGTGCCACAATGCATTACCAGCACCACCAGGTGTGACATTGTGAACATCATATTTGGTTTCTCTAATCCTCCTGTCTTCTTCTGTTAATGCTAGCTGTCGATCTCCTCCCCTGCCAGGAACAGTAATCTTTCGTGTTTACGACTTGCAGGTGCATATATGTTTCTTGACTGTAGATTGCAATTCTTATTTTGCAGAGATGCCTAGCACAAATGGTGTTGCTTGCTGGACCAGGTGTTGTAATATCAACATTTTTACTTGGCACTCTTGTAAAGGTATGTGCTTAGACAAAGTATGAACCATTTATTAAGATATTCAGATGCTTCCTAAAAGATGTGCGCAGGTCACTTTTCCATACAACTGGACCTGGAAAATATCATTGTTGCTTGGTGGACTTCTTAGTGCAACTGATCCTGTTGCTGTTGTTGCGCTGCTAAAAGAACTTGGGGCAAGTAAAAAGCTCAGTACAATAATTGAGGGTGAATCGCTAATGAATGATGGGTAAGTTAATTCAAAAAAAATCAGATTTTCTATAGTATTGGATGCTGGAAACTGGTATAGTGGTATGAAAAGATGACGTCACAGTTGGACTGCATTATCTTGTTATTTTTCGGCCAGACTTTTCTGATTTTTTGTTTAAACTATGTTTTAAAGTATAACCTGTTATTTTTATTAATGTAAGTTAAAATCAGGGCTGCCTTTACCTTATCTTAGCATACAAGGCACCTTGACTATGTACTATAGGATTCACTCTCATTATCGACTAGCTACATAATAATATTGCATGTCATGTTCCATTATATACAGTTGTAATACTTTGTAAGATCTGCCGCTAATGCTAAGAGTCACACATTCTACAGGACTGCTATTGTTGTCTATCAACTATTTTTACGAATGGTGCTCGGAAGAACATTTGATGCTGGCTCAATAATAAAGTTCTTGTCAGAAGTTGCGCTTGGGGCGTATGTGGAAACTTTTTGATTAATTTCAATCTGAATTATATGGCTTTGTTCATACTCCATAATGCTAATTAGTATCTTGTTTGACCAGTGTCGCTCTGGGCCTTGCATTTGGAATTGTATCAGTACTGTGGCTGGGCTTTATTTTTAATGATACAATCATAGAGATTGCACTTACTCTTGCTGTCAGCTATATAGCTTTCTTCACAGTAAGATTACTAATCTATACAAGCTTTAATATTTATGTTTACTTTTCCATGGCATTGCCGAGTTTCTTTTTTTTCTTTTTTTTTAAAACAACAACAAAGCCTTTGTCTCAAGCACGTTGAGGTAGGTTAGATATGAAACCCAAACTGGGTTTCATATCCATAGGAATGACTGGTTTTGATGCTGGCTCGCCAAACCTATCACAACCCTCCTCCTTTACCCGGCCTTGGGACCGGCTATACCTAATAAGGCATAGTCGGAGTTTTTTTTTGTGTGTGAGGATATATATAATCAGAGGTAAGAAAAAGGAGTTTTAACTGTACAACTGCTCCTACTAGGGGATAAGAGCCCCCCTCCTCCCCAGCCCCTACTACAAATATGAAGAAAGGGCACAAAAGTTGATATCATTTTTACTGCTAAGATGCAATAACTTCTAGGTGCATACATAGCTAGACTTCTACAACTAAGCATGTGATTCAAAGGATGAAATGGAGTACATGAAATTATTAATACAGAATGTAAATTCTTTTCACCGTTATTACATAGTAACTTGTGGTTTAGAAAAAAGAATTAGTTTCCCATGCCTCTGCTATGCATTGGGATATCGAGGAATGTTTTTTTCCCTCAAATATGAAGGAGAGCTCTGTATCATTGCATTAGACATACAACACGAGCTAAGGCATAAAGAGGTAAATTTGCACCACGAGCTTTAGTTGAAGTTTAAGATAAGTAGGTTAGGTGTTGCACATAGAGAGTAATTGAGTATGGGAGTATACAGTGAGAAATGCATGGGTGGAGGATTATTATCCTTCAATTTGAGTGAAATTTTTAAGCCATTCAATACATGATTCCCTCCACTCTTCCTAGACTTAGCTTTAGCTGCTGTCATTAATTTCAGGCCCAAGATTCGCTGGAGGTTTCCGGTGTTTTGACCGTCATGACATTGGGAATGTTAGTAACTTCTGTTGAAAAACAATTGGGCACATACCCTACTATCATTTCTTGTGTTAATTTTGTCAATGCGACAGGTTCTATGCAGCTTTTGCAAAAACTGCTTTCAAGGGTGACAGCCAGGAAAGTTTACATCATTTCTGGTACGTCTGAGCAAGAGATTCCACTCTATTGCACAACAACAACAAAGCCTTTGTCTCAAGCACGTTGGGGAGGCTAGATATGAAACCCAACAGTTTTTTTAAAAGGAAACAAAGAAAGAAGAGATAAGAGTAACAAAATACGATAAACTAAGATTCCGGCACATGAATTGCTAATTTCTGTGCAGTGCTATCATGAGCCAAATTTCTAGTCTAGGTACATTCCAATCCCTCGAGTCTCGTTTTACCGTCTCCTCCCATGTCAACCTTGGTCTCCCTATGCCCCTCCTATTGCAATGAAGATAAATATGTCATCAGATGATGATCTTGGTTCCCTAATTGTTGTATGCCCATGCATTCCATAAGTTTGATAACACTGTTCAGTAGTATTTACATTTAGACATATGTGCTCTTATTACGGCCATCATAATTTCAATTATGTCAATTTACAGTTGCCAGTTCTTACTGTCGCCTAACTTGATAATTTTGTGTTACTGGGTGTAGAAAATCATCACAACGCCTCATGACGTGTAGTGGCATTAGAGTGAAAATTCAGATGTTTGTTGGGTTTTCATGTTTCCTAATTTCAGAACTCATTCGGATCTTTCAGAGTTGCATTTCCATGCATGCCAAAGTTGCTGCCAAGAGCTGAGCACCATAAAAGAAAATGTAAATTTATTTTCCAATCCTGTTTCTTTTATCATGCTTTTTTAACTTGAGGAGTCTCTGTTCTCAGTCCAGCTGTTGAGCCATCTAGAGTTTCTCTGGCCTCAAACTGCTTCCAGTGGCATGCTCATCAAACTCCTCAAGCTTTTGTGACAGTCATTTCATCTTATCATGTGATTAGGAACATAACCATCTATTAATATGTTAAGGATTGGAACAGTGGGTAAAGTAAGATTGTGACCATCGATGGCTTCTATGTGCGACTTTAGTACTTTACTCTCCGTCTGTCTGAAACCAAATTAGTGGGCCACACTTGTTTCTGAATATTATTGATATGATTTCCTAAGCAAAAAGTGTGCTGTCCTTATATAAAGGGGGCCATGGAGGTAATTTAGGAATTGGAAGAAAACTAAGAAACTGACTAGGTACAGCAATATCAATCTGGCAAACTAGAAAAGTACTATGAGTGTAGTTAGAGCTGTAGGTCTAGCTGAACCTGAGTTGACTGCAATTCAAGGAGACTCAGAGTCCTCTGATAGTGTATTCCAAATTTTTTGTCAATAACATTGACTTTGATTGCTTTAACCATCCCCAGTTTCTGAGTGAATGGATCCAGCCTGTTCAGTGTCGGGGACAATGAGTGCTACCTAACCTCAATAGTTTTCAATGAAACCGTATATCCGTTTAAAACATCTCTAGATCCAACTAAATCCACATGGCATGCAAGCTACTTATGAAAATCTTGCACTCTCAACCAATATATGGCTCTGGCCAAATTATCATACAGTAGGTGCAACATTGCCATGGGCTTGCAGTTTCGGCATGGTCCTCCATCCTCCCCTTGCACTACTTGCCCCGGAGGCATCATAGCCATCACCAGTTGTGTCCTTCTGCCACTGCTGATCGACTTCAAAGCAGTCTACACACTATGCAATATGGTGGCTAAGTTAGTGATTGCTTACCTCTGCTGCTGCTGCTGCCGTTGCGGCTGCTGCTGCAATTCTTACAGGTGGCTCAGACGACTAATGAGCAAAATAGTGGTGACATATTGAGTTTTTTTCAAAGTTTCCTACTCACTAAGCATGGCAAGGTTGAGCCATACAAACATGCAGAAGACAACATGGTCGTGGAATGGGGACCACTGATGGATCACTTACTGCACATGTGAACAGAAGTCCAGAGTCCGCCATGTTGGAGTCCAAAACAATTTATTGTAAAAGTAACTAGTAAAAAGGGAATAGAAGTGATAAACAAGATGTTATGGTTCTAAGTAGTATTTAGGATTTATTCTCTGGCTTGATTATAATTGACGTGCCTAGTCTCTTTAAATAAAGCCGGCCTTTCTAATATGATACACAATATCTTAACAAATCCCCTAACTTATCTCTTTCCTAACAAACAAACTAATGCTAACCCAATCCATGGGACTGTTCATATGCTACAATAACCGTGTGAACAGTACAAGCACACACCATAATACTGCACCACCCCTCCAAGACAGCTCATCCTTGAGCTGTTGCTGTCACCATAGCTGTTGGACGTGCAGAACTGAAGGTGAGGACCGAGTGAAGGCAATGTCCTTGCATAGCAGGCTGCTGAGCAATGGAGTCCAGCTCAGTTGGAGAGATAGCAACATGCCTTGAATGATGGTCAAGCCTGCAGACATCCGGAGAACAAAGCCATGCCGCAATAGTGTGCAGAACACCGGCCATTGTGTAGGTGGACGGTGAGATTTGACGGCTATGGTGGGAGCCGCGACAGGCACCGGTTGAATCAGTAGCACAATTGATGGCTGGGGTGCTGAGACAGATGGTGTCCTGGCAGGAGACTGAGCTGGAGTGGACAGCGATGGAGGCAGGATTCTTGCTGGCATCAACGGTGATGCGGATGGAACTGCTGGAACTGATGGATGACACACCTTTGGTGGTGACAATAGTGCCACTTCCTTTGGTGATTGCATCAAGGCTGCCGGTGGCAACTTCAAAGATGTTGATGCTTCAGGGGAGGGTGTTGGGACCATCACCTGTACTGGCACCACAAGGATGGCATAGTTTTTTGCTATTACAGTACTCCTAAGATGTGTAGATACCATATGTACTGGTCTGTTGGAGAACTCTAGGCCTCGACGGAATCAACTCATGGGGTGAGCTTTGCTAAAATAACACTCTTAACATTACCAAACCATTAAAATAGAGTTATATAAAAATTTAAATTATTTCCCTTTTCTTTCCTATTTCCAGGCTTCCAGCCATGCGAAAGGATTGAATTGCCCTTGCTCTTTTGCTAACAGATCAAGGAGGGAGGGGTGGGCGCCCAACGGAGATGGAGGATGGAGGGAGAAGAGCAAGGGCAATTCGGTCCTTCCGCAAGGCTGAAAATAGATAAATAAAAGGAAAATAATTTAAATTATGTGATAATCCTATTTTAACGGTGTGACAATGTTAAGAGTGCTATTATAGCGAAGCCTATCACGTGAGTCCTATTCCGTCGAAATCACATCTTCGGAGTTCTATAATAGCAAAAAACTCGATGGTAGATGGTGTTGCCTTCCTGAAAGCCATGATCTCTCATGTTGTTTGTGATATTCATTCCAGGAGGAAACCTCATGCATGAGCAAGATTTTTGGAATTTTCAGTTGGCATGACTTGAAGGTCAGGAAAGGAAATAGGAAGGGTATCCCACTCTGCAATGTATATCTTTCTTTGGTTCATTGATTATCTCCTTGGTTGCCATGCAAATTGATTTGGTTTCTGAAAAATGAGGACACCATGCACTTTGCAATACCTGAATAAAATTTATTCATATCTTGCTGCAGTATATCCGGATTTGTTTCCATTTGATTGTCACAGAAAGAAATGTTAGCACCTGCTAGCATGTTGTCTTTCCTGCATGGACGCATGAATGAGTTGTCCCTCTACCTTTTTGATTTTCTCCTGCAATTATGTGGGTGATTTCCCTGTTTGTTTGCTGGCCGAAATTCATGCAGCAAGATCTGATCTCATGTATGCAACACCTTCCTTGTAGCCTTCGATCTTGAAGTATTGTGCAGATATTCCTCCTGGTTTCCATGGAACTGGCAGGACTTGTCGTACTTTCCTTCCGTGACAACAAATGGTGGTGTGAATAATGCCGACGTAGTGTTGCTGATGAAAAACGCCGGCGCATCGCCACTGCCTATGGTGAAGACGTTGCCCTCCTATTGGGCCACCACCGATAGGGAGGAGCTCCTTGATATCTTGTGTTGTCATGGTAGGTTCAGATTGGAATAGAGGGTGGGTTGGGTGTGATTCGGAGTTTGATAGCAGCAGCGACGTAGATGAGTTGGCTTTGAGTACCAAGATGTTGTGGTCCAGATTATGAGAACGATAACTAGCAAGATAGATCTACTAACTCGCCCTGCTTTGGAGGCTAGTATTTAGGATCTATTCTCTTGCTTGATTACAATTGACACACCTAGTCTCTTTATATAGAGTCAAGCCTTCTAATTTGATACGCGATATCCTAACGAATCTCCTAACTCATCTCTTTCCTAACAAACCAACTAATGCTAATCCAATCCATAGTCATGGACTGTTCACGCGCTTCAGTAACCGCGTGAATAGTACAGGCCCACACAATAACACAAAGACGAAGTATAAAACAGAATTTTGGCTATGAATGTTTCTGGTAACACTGCATTGCTGAACAAAAAATTTGTTCACATGATCTTGTTTTCAATGTGTTGTGCAACTGTTAGATGAATATATTTCTGACCTGAGTTTCATGTTTGCTTGCTATTTTTCTTGTATTCAGGGAAATGGTTGCTTACATTGCAAATACACTTATTTTTATATTGAGGTATTGGCAGTTACTGTTTTTGTCCAGCTTATCCATAATTGTAGCTGCTTCTGTTATTCTGTTATTCATCATAAGGAGATATTGCTTCTCACACCTGAATTCCTCCCAGTGGGGTTGTTATTGCAGATGGCGTTCTACAAAATAATGTCCATTTCGAGAGACATGGTATTCATCTCCTGTACCCTCTGAAATTTACTTTTATATTTTCAAGTGAAAATATAAATCTATTTATCTGTTCGACATATCTTTTGAAAAAAACATGTTTTTTCCTTCAGATATAATGGTGAAATGAGTTACAATTGATCATTAGATCCCCTCTAGTAAGTTTGTAAATTGATGGCCTTGCATAAAGAAATTTGGAGAAATAGTGCCTACATCTGTGTTTAGAAGCCCTTCTGCATCGTTAGTATATGTTAGAATATGAAAAAAACCAACTGTTAGAAATGACCAAAATGTCTTGTTATTTTGCTTAAGAGATCCCAACGCTAACCTTTTTTTCCTCCAATGCACAGGTTAGTTGTCATTCCATAGGAAGAAGAATATAGTACTGTTAGAGTATATTTGATAGGATATATATTTCTATCATAGACTGTCATATATATCAGAAGTATGTTTAGTAGGCTAGCTAGATTACCATATATATCAGAAGTATATTTGGTAGGATATATATTAATATGATAGACTGTCATATGTATCACTCTTAGGCTCTAGGTGGAGAGTCACTGCCCGCCTAGCACCTAGCGCCTTTTGGAACCTTGGTCCCTTGAGCAATGCATTATACACTGATTTCATAGAGTAGGAGCCAGATTGAGTAAGCCACCATCTATGCTGATATTCCACATCGAGCTGCAGCTTGAGGCCCTCAAGCATGTCTGAGATATGGAGATATTCGTTTAGTACCTGGATAGTGAGAGCGCCCTTGATTTCAGCTACCCATTTCCTACCATTAAGCACCTGAGGCTGAGATACCATGCGTTGTTTGACAGTTTTTTGGGAACCATCCCAAAAAGATTAGGAGCTATTTCAGAGATGTTTTTGCTTTGTTTGTCTAGCAAAAACACAAGTCATGAGATTACGCTGAGCTGTCTCCTCCGCTTGATCAAAAAGCATACACTTAAATGGATGAGAGAGTCATCTCTTGGCCAATTGATCAGTCGTCCAGCATTTGTTTCTCATAGCTAACCATAGAAACATCTTGCAGTTGGCTGGTGCCCATGTTCTCCATAGTCGATGCATGGCTCAAAGGGTATAGAAAAAAAAGGGCGTACCCAGTGCCGAAGGAATGCTTTTAATGCTGACTTAGAGGAGATAGAGCCTGATGCCTCATATTTCCATATATGTTGATCATCCTCTGTAGATAACACAAAGGCCTGAAGGATGTCCCATAATCTGAAGAATTCTATTAGTCCATTAAGTGACATGGCGTCACAGATATCTTGGAGCCATGCATGATAATCTAGGGCCTGTTCCACCGTGTGTGATCTCAACAGTTTCTTCGGCATACAATCTGCACATTTGAGAAGAGATCCACCAGAGAACCGTCATGCCATCACCTATCAGTCCAAAACGTGTTCTTGCTATTATCCACATCGGTGACCACCGATATCGCAAACATAGCTTGAGCATATAGGTGGGATGGGATATCCAATCCTGCCCATGGTCGATCAGTGGTAGTTTGTTGCAACCATAACCATTTCATTTGTAAAGTTCATCCCATAATCTCCATATTTTAAGTTCCTAAACCGCCATGATCAAGCGGCCTTTGTACCTTGTCCCAACTGACCAATCAACATCCCCCATTGGTATCCTTTCGACCTTTCCAAAGGAATTCCTGTTGCATTTTATCAATGGTTTTGATAACCCATTTCGGCACATTTATCGCTACTAACAAATAAACGGGGATGCCGGAGAACACAAACCCAGACCCAGTTGATTGCCAAACGACTTGCTTTATTTACGTCTGAGTTTTAATATTTATCAGCTTGTGCAAGTTTTGATTTAGTTGTGCAAGCTTAAAGCAGATTCATTGCTGACGTCAAATGCCATGAATATTGACCATATTTATTTTCATTTTCTTTGTGAATAATACATATGTGGCTCTCATTTGTGTCTTGGCCAGTCTTTCAACATTAATCAACATTTTTCTTCTTCCTTGGTGAATAGAAGTTTTTTTCCTTCTAATTTTGACCTTGTGCTGTCTATCGCTGTGCCGTGCATAAAAGCAAGCTTTCTGTATTGAGTTTAATTCTATTATATCTTTGTGTATTATGTGAATTCGTTTTGTCTCCTGTTCTTGTAGGCACTTCTTGGGGCTTCCTTCTTCTGCTTTATGTATTTGTTCTAATATCCCGAGTTGTAGTTGTTGGTGTTTTGTATCCATTATTGCGTCACTTTGGGTATGGTTTGGACTTGAAAGAGGCCATAATTCTTGTTTGGTCAGGGCTGCGAGGGGCTGTTGCTCTGTCACTATCATTATCTGTTAAGGTAAGCTATTGTGCTTGTACCGGCTGTTATATGTATATGGCCATATATTCATCCCTTTGCAATATTCTCCCCTCTCGGGGTTGGTTGAGTTGCTCATTTGTTAGTTTGTTACACCAATCACCTCTTTAATCTGTTTCATTTACATGTGGAGTAAATTAGTCTACTACAGAGTTTTGATCTATTTTTTTGGAATACTTTTACTAGTGGACCAGTGATGCAGTCCAACCCTATCTGAAACCGGAAGTCGGAACAATGGTATGCCTAGGATTTCTTTTATGTGACACTGTCAATGTTCAATATGAACCTTACTAGTGTTTTATCTTGTGCAGTTTGTGTTCTTCACTGGTGGCATTGTGTTTCTGACATTGATTGTGAATGGTTCAACCACACAATTTTTCTTACATATACTTGGCATGGACAAAATGTCAGCGACAAAGGTTAACTTCACACATTATCATATATGAATTTCTTGGTTTTTGCCTGTCTGTATGTTTCTAGAATATTGGATCTACATACATGTTGCGTAAAGGCTACTGCTGCAGGAGCTTACTTGTGTTAAGGGTACAATAGTCGTATAGGAGTCCAATTATTGAGTTCCTTTTCTAGCCTAGTATTGAGTCATGTGATCTCTCTATATTGCCCCCTTAGGGCTATTATTCAATATAAGTCATATTCATAACATGGTATATAGAGCTTAGGTTAGGATTAGTTTTTTTTTCACTATGTATGCCCTGGGAGGAGCAGCCTCAACTCCTCGAGGTGGCCTCATCGTTCTAGCCTCCATTGTGGCTGTCATTCATCAGGCTTCAGGCCACCATCGCGGGTTCACGGATCCCCGCTGCTTTCATTAAATCGCTGTTGTTGTCGCCGTTTCTCCTGCCTGGATTGCAACGTTGCCTGCCGCCGAGGCTGTTCTTCTCTGATGTCTTACTGCTGCTGTTACTGTACACACCTGAATCTTCTTTGCTCTGCTGCACTGCCAAGATGGGCCTTAACAAATATAAGATATTGTACATATGTTCTTTTTGAGCTCCAGACAAAGATTATAATATGTTTTCATTGCAGGTTCGCATATTGAAATATACGAGACATGAAATGCTGAACAAAGCGTTAGAGGCTTTTGGTGAGCTTAGGGATGATGAAGAACTTGGACCTGCTGATTGGGTTACTGTAAAGAAATATATCACATGCTTGCATGATTTGGATGATGAACCAGAACATCCCCATGATGTTTCTGACAAGGATAGCCGCATGCATATCATGAACCTAAGGGATATCCGAGTGCGGCTTTTGAATGGTATGTTATCACTTTCCGGTTGTCTGATGAAAACACATGGTGATATCCCAAATGTCAATAAAATATATAATTTATAGTGATTTTTTTTGAACAGGTGTACAAGCTGCCTATTGGGGAATGCTTGAAGAGGGACGAATAACTCAAGCTACAGCAAATATTCTGATGAGATCTGTTGATGAAGCTATGGATCTTATCTCCAGACAACCTTTATGTGACTGGAAAGGTTTACAGTCCAATGTCCAGTTCCCGAATTACTATAGGTTCCTCCAGATGAGCAGGTTGCCACGGAAGCTCATCACATACTTCACAGTAGAAAGATTGGAGTCAGGATGTTACATATGTGCTGCATTTCTTCGTGCTCACAGAATTGCAAGGCGACAACTACATGATTTTCTTGGTAATATATTTTGAACTCTTGGGATATTCTTTTATGCAAGTTACTTATTAGTTTGTGATAAAAGAAGAATGTGATGAAGTTCCCAATGCTCGGTGTGTATGTCGTAGTTGTGCACTGTTGTAGGCATGCTATTCATTGTTGGGAATAGAAAGTGGACTTAATTTAAGGATGGTTTTTCTTGAACCATAGAAGTCAATCACAGGAATGTGGCCAAACTACCAGCCATACGCCCAGCCGAGGTGTGGAGGGGATGGTTGGTCGCGCAGCTGCTACTCCTTGTCGCCCCCCCTCCCCCAACCACCACCAACACAACTCTAGTCGCTGCCGCTCCTAGTCAGCGTCAACCGGAATCCTCTCCGGTGACCCCCACCGTCTACATCCCTTTTGGCTTCTCCATCTTCAACTTAGTCTATTTTATCCTTCCCTATCCTCACCACTCCCTCGCCCTTTGTCCTGGTCTCCTCTGAGCCCCCCTCTCCCCCCACCGTTGTCTTCCCCTCTCCTCCCCCGCTCCTGGGTCACCTCCTCCTTGCCCCCCCCTGCTTCGGTCCTCTTTTGGTAGGCAGACTCCCTCTCGATGTCAAGGAGCCAGGCCGGTGCCCGCCGATTTGATTGATCGTTGCTTCAATTGCTTCTATTCCAGCCACATCACAGCTTTGTGTAGAAATGCCTCCCGTTGCTTCCGATGCAAGGGTGAAGGTCACAAAGCACGCCATTGTAAGTCAGCCAAGCCACCGCCTCAACCCACCTATGAAGGGGCCTCCAAGGGTTCAAGAGGAGATTTGTGTCACCTTGACCTCTGGTAAGCACGAGTGTGATTGCTCTAGCCGCCCTCTTTCTCTAGAGGGTGGCTACCTTGGCTGCTATCTCTCACCCTTCATCGTGGCCGATTCAAGTGCATCAGGTCATCATCCACTTTGACAGGGACCCTAGCCTCAAGTCATCCAAGGGGTTTTCAGGCAGGAGAGGGAAGGATTGGCGGTCTCACCTAGATCCCTTCGTTACTTAGATGGTATTTCCTTTTTTTGCTGAGCACTTGGTTGATAGGTGGGATCCCGTGGTCCTTGAAGCTTCTCTGCCACTTTTGTTGCCTTCGCCCGTGCTTTTTGGAGTTTTGGTCCCTGAGGATCACCGGCTTCATGGTGGCTGGTTGTGTGATGACCCCTTAGGTCGCAGGATGGTCTTTGTCCAGTTATAGTCTTATGAGGTAGAGAAAGTCGTTGTTTGACAACTGTGTGTTGGTGTGGTCATGTAGGATCGTGTTGATCGTTGTATCTGACTACCTTAGCCACCTTATCTTACTTTTAATATTACCACAGTCGGGGTTTCCCCTACTGTATTTCCCTAAAAAATCTACCAGCCATAGAGCCTTATTTCATTGTAACTAAACTTTTTTTGTTTGTTTTTCTATAGAAAATATAACATGCACCCTTTATTGTTAATATATAAAATTGCACTGTGGGGGATTCCCCACGGTTCTGCGTAGAAAAAAGGAAACTGTGTTTTTTCAAGCTACATTAGCTTATTGACGACAATCTTCTGAGGTAGTTTAGTTAATAGTTTCAGTTACTATGAATTATAAATGCTTAGTTGAAGAACCATTTATGGTTTTCGAATCCACCTTTCTTCTTTCATACCTGACCTCATGTTTTACATTGGTGCAAATGGACCTTACCAATCTACCAATCTACTAATTGTTCCTTTCTCTTCTCAGGTGATAGTGAGGTTGCAAGAATTATTATTGATGAAAGTAGTGCTGAGGGGGAGGAAGCTAAAAAATTTCTGGAAGATGTCCGTGTTACGTTCCCACAGGTTTGTGGTTACGTGTTTCTGTCATTTGATTCAAATGTTTTGGAATTTTCAGTTCAAATGGAAAAAATCATTTTTGTTTCGA
Source organism: Neostapfia colusana (assembly GCA_030760725.1). Classification (NCBI taxonomy): domain Eukaryota; kingdom Viridiplantae; phylum Streptophyta; class Magnoliopsida; order Poales; family Poaceae; genus Neostapfia; species Neostapfia colusana. The sequence goes on from JASWHV010000010.1 coordinate 103,360,069, forward strand.
TGAATATGCAAAAGCTTTGTGTCAATGTTATAGATGAAAAATTGTTCAACAACACAGTATTCCTGAGGGTGCACCCCCGCATGTGCGAGTTTCCTTGTAATCACTGAAAGAAGAAAGCTAGTTTGAAAGACATTATTTCCCAATTTTCAGGTGCTTCGTGTTCTAAAGACGCGACAGGTCACATATTCAGTATTAACACACCTGAGTGAGTATATTCAAGACCTTCAGAAGACAGGGTTGCTGGAGGAAAAGGAAATGGTTCATTTAGATGATGCTTTACAGGTAGCTGGAATGTTTAGCTTGTCACTAGTATTTCTTTGCTCTTGTTTCAATTCATGAAATACAATGGATATGCTAACTCCAGTAAACCCATTCACTTGGCAGACAGACTTAAAGAAATTAAAAAGGAATCCACCAATGGTGAAAATGCCAAGAGTTGGTGATCTTTTAAACACTCATCCTTTAGTTGGTGCGCTGCCTGCTGCCACGCGTGATCCTTTATTAAGTAATACGAAAGAAACTGTACGAGGGCACGGTACAATTCTTTATAAGGAAGGATCAAGACCAACTGGTGTATGGCTTGTTTCGATAGGTGTAGTAAAGGTCTGTTTCTGCTGAACACTTTGCTGAATCCTGGTGGAATGCATGTATATACACTTTTCTATTCGCCTTTTTCTAATAAGCATATACCTCTCATTTCCCCTTCTTTTCAACAGTGGACAAGTCAGAGACTAAGCAGCAGGCATTCCTTGGATCCGATTTTGTCACACGGAAGCACTTTGGGTTTATATGAGGTGCTGATTGGAAAGCCATATATTTGTGACATGATTACAGATTCTGTGGTGCATTGTTTCTTCGTCGAAGCTGAAAAGATTGAGCAACTTCGTGAATCAGATCCTTCTATTGAGATTTTCCTGTGGCAGGTACACTGGCACTACAATGCCTACTTTTGGGCTTATTAACTCCCATATATTCCTATCACATGATTATTTACTTATCAATATTCACAGTGAAGTACCCCAGCCACCTGATATTAGGCGAAGAGTTTCCCTTAAGAAGCGATTTCTATATTAGACGATGCCTTTAATACTTTTTTTTGTGGACCCCCCCCCAAATAAGTACACAAAACTGTACAGTAAAAGAAAACAGGGGCCATAGGCAGTGGCCAAAAGCAAAGCAAAAAACAGAACAACCACATGAGGTTATCAACCCAGCTAAGAAAGGCAACTCTGACAGGTTCTTGAGTCTAGAGCTTGGAGTCTATTAGAGGGCTAATGGTGGCTGTATTAGATGAATAATAATACTGGGGTACAGGTCTGATTATATTTATATAGAGGGATTAGGAGGGGAAAAAGGACTAAACTACCCCTAACCCTAATCCCTCTCTAATGACTCATATGACCCTGTGACACACACTTAATTACAGTGTCTAACAGAGTCTACTATCTTCTTTGAAACCTTTCTTCCAAGCAAATAAACTTGTCACCAAATTTTCAAAAATCTTGGTATTTCTCTGCTTCCAGATATTCTGAAGTGGCAAAGTCACAATTTCCATGTAGAAACTCTGCTGAAATACTTGCTGTGCCTCAATAATACTTTATCTTGAACAACGCTCAATCATCCGTACATGGAAATTACAGGAAAGCGCGCTAGTCATTGCCAGGCTTTTGCTTCCTCAGATATTTGAGAAAATGGCAATGCATGAGATCAGGGTTCTCATTGCTGAAAGGTCGACTGTGAACATATACATTAAGGGTGAAGACATCGAGGTCGAGCACAATTACATCTGCATTCTTCTGGAAGGATTTTTGAAGACCAAGAGCCAGAATCTCATCACGCCTCCGGCGGTGCTGCTTCCGTTGAATACGGACCTGACCTTATTTGGTCTGGAGTCTTCAGGTTTCTTCAATTAAGCTGCCCAGTCCCACGTATATAGGACATTGTTACGGCATCAAGACACTCTTTTATCATGCTTGCAGCTATGAACCATGTAGACTACTGCTATACGGCGCCCAGTTATCAAGTGGAGGCTAGAGCAAGGATTATCTTCTTCGAAATAGGAAGGGTTTCGGAGATAGAGGCCGACATCCAGAGAACTGCATCTTTGCTGTCTCAGACCCGTGAACCTCCACGGACACCGAGCAAAGAGCACAGTGGTCTGCTCAGTTGGCCGGAGAGCTTCCGGAAAACCCGAGGGGCTCACAACGTCAGCTTAGCTGAAATCAGAAGCCAGCCGGGCAGCCTCTCTACAAGAGCCCTGCAGCTGAGCATGTACGGCAGCATGGTGAGTACTGTTGCTGCGTTCTAGATGCACCTGGGACGTATTTTTTTCTATGCATTTTGATGCACTGTTATCGTCAAACTGTTGTGACGATACACAATGGATTCACAGATGGATGACATGCACTCCGGTCAGGGCCACCAGAGGCGGCAGCGGCATCGTCGCGTGCAGGCCACCAACCCGAGGCACAGCTCGTCCTATCCCAGAGTGCCCTCCTCAAGGCAGGCCAACGCGCAGCGGCCTCTGCTGTCCGTGCAGTCGGAGGGTTCCAACATGAAGAGGATGGCTGCTCCCACAGATGCCGGTGAGGCTGCACCCCAGCGGAGATCCATGGCGATGGAAGGGGAAAACTCGAGCGACGAGTCTGCGGGGGAGGAAGTCATCGTCAGAGTGGACTCCCCCAGCATGCTGTCTTTCCGCCGGGACAACTAGCTGCCCCTACTTCCGTTTCACTTTCACATCGTGGATTAGCGTAATATGATTGACTGTTTGTATAGTAAAGCGTCAAATGAATCTACCGGAATAAGCATTTTTCCTCTTTCCAGATGGCATCAACATACATTACATAGAATCTGGGTGACACATGAATCTTTGTAATAAGAGAAAAACACGGTCACGACATGATATCGTCAGACCAGGCTGCAGGAACATCGCCGTTATGGCTGACTGCAAGCTATGCTATTCTGTCTGTAACCCTGGCCTTGATTAAGAGACCAACACTACAATTAGATTCAGACACGTACACATCAGAATTTATCATCTTCCAAGGATACCAACGGTGAGTGACATGCTGGTAACTGCAAGCGAAACATCTTGTACATCAAACAACGGGTAGGTCAGCACCAGAGAGACCAGACATTGTTTGTTAGGCCACAGTCCGTCCATAACAAATCCCAGCAAGGTAAAGATTCTTTGCCCACTTCTCCTGCACACATCAAAGGAACAACTAAGAAACCATGCAGATTGCTGCTGCACACTAGTAAAGCAGAGAGAGATCCCACAGGTCTTGTGCTCTACCTTAACATGTTGACTGGGAAACTGCGTAGTCCGCAGAGTCTCTTGTGTCTCGTCCCTTGGGCGACGCCTTGGCTTGCTTAGGATCAGTGCGGACTGATCCGTTGTGCCAGCCATTGCCGTGATACGGTAACCGTTGTCCCAGCGTCTATGGATGCCCTCGCTTGGGTATAGAAAATCCAGCTCCACCACCTGCAAGAGTTGCAACGTTACAACTCCACTGTGACTAAGCCCTGGCACCATCTTTAGATTGTGCCCAGCAGGACAGCCTTCAAGTTAATCCACCAACGCAAGTAACAAAAGCCATTAAACACCTTTCCTAACAAATGGCGCGGTGTGAAAAAAGATAGTAAACAAAACAGCAAGCACAGACACAATTTCATTCTCCTGCATTCCGTTCAGATGCTTCAGAACGAAACAAGAACAATATACACTGTATATAATTTAGTATAGGTGCAAACATCTGACCTGGTCAGTAAATCCAGCACTGCGGGACATGACTATGGCCCATCGACTGCTTGATGTTGCCATTGCAGTCACATGAAAACCTTCCTTCCATTTCTTGTTTATCCATTTAAATGGGAAGGAATCACTGACTTTGTAAGACTGCTGTGTATATGGTGTGCCTGGGGACCATCATGCAGATAAATACTATATTAGCCATTAGCGAATCAGGCAACTGATTATTTCTATGAAAGCCAGACAGTAGTGACAGGGTCTCCATTAGGGGGGGGGGGACAAGACGGAAAGAACCCAGGAATACACAAAACTAAGAAGTCCAGTATCAGTAGCAGATCTTAAACATAGAAAAGATGAACATCTATGAGAGCTAACAGAGAACAGAAAAAAATGTGTGATCGATGTATGCCATAAACAAAGTATCAAATACCTTTGGACATCACAACAAGAGAACTCCCGTTGTTGGAACCAGCAACCGAACTGATGTAGAAACTCTTATCCCACTGTGCCATAATCCATTCCTGCATTTTAGGGGGAAGATGAGGGCAAACTAAGAGAACAAATTACATAAGGTGTAGAGGTGAAGTCTCTACCTTATGAAGGAAATGAGGAGAAAGCTCATAGACTTGAGCTGTGAAGCCAGTTCCTGCATCCATAATGATTGCCCAAAGGTCTGTGCATGATGATATTGAACTTATTAGCAAACCGTCCTCGTTTCCTTTCTCCACATGTTGTGCTAACCTTGATTCAGCTACATTATAGTGGTACCTATCAAAAGGAGAAATTGATTAGCCTTTTACACTAACAAGATATGAAAAAAAAAAAGAACTGTCCTGCATGCCTGCATCCAAGAATAAAAAAATGGAAATATTCAAAATTAGAATTGCTTCTCAAGGGAAAACATTGGTTTTCTCTATTGAGCTTTCTGGCATAAAAAGAAAGGGCAGCCCGGTGCATGTAGCTCCTGCTTGCGCAGGGTCCGGGGAAGGGTCCGACCCATTTGGGTCTTTTGTATGCAGCCTTACCCTACATTTCTGTAAGAGGCTGTTTCCAGGACTTGAACCCGTGAGCTCATGGTCATAAGGCGACAGCTTTACCGCTGCGCCAAGGCCCCCCTTCTGGCATCCAGGAAAAAAACAAGAACTGCAGAAGATATTACCTTATATTACAGATTATCTTCAGTTCATAAGGGATCATTGGATTTTGCATTTGAACTTGGAACTCATCCCAGTAAAAGTAGGTTACAGGCAATGTTATCATGCGGATTTTCACTAAGTTCTGATTTTTAAACAACTAATCTTTTTTCCATGACAAGGTCTCTCCTGGGATTTTGTTAATTAACAAAAATATTAACCGAAATAACTAACCAAAATATTAAAAATGAAAATGCTCCTTCTTATGTTAGGAGTTAGGACAATACAGAGTGCACCATAACGATATAACCCTGCAAGCATGCATACTTTAAACAGGATATAGCATAGAAGCATTGTACACGAGAAAATATAGGTTGAGAAATAACATTACTACCGCTGTTTCATGGGTGTCCTTGAATTATATACTGAAATCCACTGAGTTGCTGGAACACCCAGCCGGATTTTCTTTTTTGCATGGCCATCATCATCGTCGTCGTCGCCGTTATTAAGCAGCCTACGCTTTTGTCCTACCTGTAGGGTGAACTTGTCAATAAGAACTAAAACATAAGCTGGGTACATCTAGATTTTAAGATTCATTTGACTTCACTCAAAATAACATGTGTTATGCATAAAAACTCACCTTTTGGGCTCCATCAGTATTGATTGGCCTGTTGGAAGGGTTTGGTCCAATTAAACAATTAAATAAGGAAATCAACTTGGAGTAGTTTGGCTCCTCATCAAACTTCATGTTGACTACACTATCAAGAAACTGCTTGAAAGGCTGAGGACAAATGCCACAAAGATTCTCAGGTGAAGTGCCCATCTTTCTCTTGCATACCAGAAATGATTTGTTATCACCCTGTGAACATAGGCGCGCGAAAAAAAAAAGATAAGATGGTCAGAGCTAAAATGTGGAAGAAAAGGGTGTCAGATTTGGGCTAGGGTGGGAGGTGTGTACAGTATGGTACCTGGTATCCTTGCCATGGCAACCTACCCCGGTGGAGAAACACCAGTGTATAAGCCAGTGATTCCAAATCATCTCTCCTGCTTGCGGTTCTTCCTAAATGTGCATGGACACTGGCATATCTGACTGTCCCTCTAGATTATAAAGGGAGATATATGTTCAAACACAGAACTAATCAACTAATGTTGAAGTTAGCTCACAGTAAAAGACAGACCTGAAGGCGTCAGGGCGTTGATCATATCCAACATGCTGTCCACTCGCAGAATCTCTCCACTTTGTTGCTGGCAAATAAAAAAATGTAAAATGATTCAAAAACGAAGCCATAGGGTTAACACAGAAGCATTAAGGAGCAGCAACAAGAAAGGGAGATGATTTCAGCAAAATGATTCAAATCATGATAGCTTGGTCTGAGCTCCTCTGTTTACCTAAACCGAGATCCACAAGATAAAGTTTCTTTTCTTGCGGCGTCGAAGGCTGACCAAGAAGAAAGTTCTCAGGTTTGACGTCTCCATGTACATACCTGAAAAGGAGTACAGAAGCATCAAACCAAAGAGACAAAAAAATTGATGAATTTCATAGGCATTAACTAGCCTGAGAATAACCATTACCCTTTCGAGTGCATGCTTTCAAGGATAGAAATGGACTCCACTGCAATACAGGCCACCATTTCTGCTGACATGCTGAAAATTTACATCACAAGTTAACAATTTAGAAACAGAAAGGCAATGCAGCAAGTGCCAAACTGTAGCATGTGTTGTTTGATCATACAACTCGTAGTAAACATGAGCTTCCAATATTGTTGTTGTTGTTTGGTCGCATGGAACGAAAACATGAACATGTGGAGAATGAACATTTCTGCTTTCAGCATCTTATAGATAAAACAATATGTGTTGTCCAATCTCCTAAAGACATGAATTATCAAGTAGATGCACAGCATTTTGGTGATGTTGTGATTACAGGTATGGATAGAACCGTGACCAGGCAAGGAGCTGATAAAAGAGACTATTTTTATAAGGGAGGTGGGGAAAGACTTGAACGTAAATCATTATGAGGGAGGGATTGAGGAACTCACGATTGACCAAGTGAATTCCAAGAATCCCACAGGCTAGGCCCCAGCATATCCATAATCTGAAAGAGGAATCATCAGATAGAGAGGAGATTGGAAGCAGGAATGGTGGACAAGGATTATACTATACCATGACATAGTAGTCACCCTGGCGGCCTTTGTAATGCACCTTGGGCACACCATGTGTACCTCCTAGAGCGCTGATTTAGTTTATTTATTCAATCAGCACATGAAAGAATACAGTGGTGGATGGGTGGCAGAAGAGAAGACAGTACTTACGCATAGACCTGCCACTCGCCTGGAGGGCCGTAGCTGCAGCCCTTGCTGCTAGTGTGCTCGAATTTGATAGCAACCTAGTAGTAGAGAGAGTAAAGCGCACATTACTAAGATTATCATCCGGTGGGGGAGAGTTCGATTCATCATATACAGATGCGACGAGTAGAGGGGAGAACGAATGTCTGTTCGGTGGCAAAAAAAAAAAAAACGGGGAATGAGCAAGACCTCTTGTGGCGCGCGGCCGGCAGCAGTTAGACGGCGGCCGACAAAGACATGGCCAAATCCACCTTTGCCCAGCTTCCTGTCGACCTTGTACTGGGGGGATCCACCCACCTGGACCTGGGATTTGAAGGGGATGAGCAGAGAAGTCCTGCCTGAATCGAAGCACAGAGGAGGATAGATAGGAACCGTGTCGGGGAAAGTTGCAGCGTTGGCGTCGTCCTCGTCATGGGCGACGGCGTTGTTGGCGCTGAGGCCGCCGCTGTCGGCCATCTACCTTAACCTGGTTGGGTCGCTGGGAATCGAGGCGGCGGCGTTGCTTGGTGGGCGGTCCTAGGGCTCTCTGCGGCTTCTCGTCGGAGCAGGGCAATACGGCCTTGGCCTTGGCGGGTGAAAAGGGAGGAGATCTTTGTCGCCGGAGGGAGGACGAGGAGGGGATGGACGCTGCGCCGCAGAGCAGAGGAGACCACGGATTTCGGTAGCCAAACCCTCCCGATTCAAGATACCATCAATCACGTCCGTCGACTGGATCCAAAATCATTCCTTTCCTTTCCTTTCTCGCAAATTCCAACAAAACAAAAACGTGCATTTCCTCGTTCCTTCACTTCACACATGTATGCAGTGCTGTTATGCAACCGTTGGCAGTTCAATACAGTCCCAGCTCCAGGGTTATCACAGGTAGCAGCAGTTCATCTATTACAGCGCAAAATCAGTGAGGCCAGGCAGCCCAACTATCACATCACATCAATAGCTTATCCATCGCAATCGCACTGGTGTCATGTTGTTATTCACATAATATTTGGGCACCATACAAACGAACACTCTTCAAAGTACGTCCATTTTACAGTAAAAACGGATAGCACCAAACCAAATGGTGGAAATCAGAAAAAGAAAGAAAAAAAGGAGAAATAGAATGCAACGCCTCACCCAAACCTATACAGCACCATCAAAGATCATCGCAAAAAGAAGAACAATGGAAAACAGCGCCAAATCTCATTAAAGGAAGGAAACACTAGCTCGGGCACACACCCTTCCACTAACTTTGATCCCCACGAGATGTAGGCTCAGCTCGCTCTCTGTCCTGCAATGCCATCCTCCCCACTACTAATCCAATGTCTTTCCCTTCCACATCACATGTTGCGTGTTGATCCGCTCCGAGGTAAAGTCCTGAGTCAAGTAAGTCAAGAGCCCGTCCCGGAGAAAGACAGAGTTGGTCAATAACATACTGGATAATAACATTCTTTGCAGCTGAGAATAGAAGAAAGAAATACCTGCTAGGCGGGAGCTGCAAACTGTTAGCAGAACCGCTTGAACTACCAAACCTTTTTGCCCTGTTATCCTGCTCTTTCTCCAAGCGCATAGCTGCCAACTCCTTCTCCATAGCAGCTATTTCACGCCTCGTTTTCTTGGCATCTGATTCCATCGCCTTTGTCAAAGTGTCTACTTTCTTCGCCAACATCTGTACAACAAACTATTCATCGTTAAACTGGTGCCAAGCAAAGAACATGTAGGAATAGCAAAGCAACTAGACCCCCCCCCCCCCTAAGTTACCTCCATTGTGTCATCCTTGTCTTTCAGGCTTTGATCCTTCTCATGGCATGCCTTCCTTAGAGCAATGACTTCCTTTTGCAGCATATCATACAGCACACCTGACACCTTGTCCTCTGACTCGGTGGATTCACTAGGCTTCTCATCTGAGTTGTTTGACTCGTTGTCTTCGGTGGAATCAGTCGATATATTCATACTGTTCCCATTTACAATGCCCTTGTAACATTCAAGTGATCTACAGCCTCCATCAAAGGACTTTGATGCACCTTTTGCATGGTTAACTAGAGTTGTTGTGGTAGATGCTGAGGTTCTCATCTGGAATGATGGGCGTTTCGACAGAAAGCCATTGCTCTTAGTTAAACTATCAGCACCACCAATAGACTGGCGCCGTGCGACACTGATGCTGGTTCGGGATGCAGACATTCTCAATCCTTCCTCAAGTACTTTAAGCCGTAGCTGGAACTTATCCTACGGCATTCAACACAGATCATTGTGAAGAGACAGTGGGAAGACCTAACTGATGAAAGAAAACAGATGAAAGGCTTCATAATAAACATAAATAGAGAAACACATACTTTTAGTTGGGCTTCTGATCTTGCGGCCCTTTCAGCTATAGCAAGCTTGTCCCGGAGCTGCTGCATTTCTCCCTGTGAAATGCCAATTCTCAAAATGTCAACGAAAGACAGCATAGATTGCTTCAGAAAGGGTGCAGTACTCCATCGATGGTCGTCTATGTATCAATTGAAGAGGGACTTGCAACAGTATAAAACTAGAATAAGCAAGACGTCCATTACTTACTTGCAGAATCCTTCGCTCCTCCATCCATTGTTTAACAGGCATTACTTTATCATTGCCATCTTTCCACTCATTTGCCACCACAACTGCAACCCTATTTGCCGAAACCTTTGCACGAGCTAGCTCACGGTCAAGGGTTTTCATTTCCTCCTGAGAATTGCAAAAGGTTGAAGTTGACATCAATCATGGACCTTTCAGGTATACTAAGTATCCCAAAGAATAATGTGTGCCCGGAGCATCACAGTTCATGTATTACATTCATCTCCTGAACTTTCCGTTGATAGTCTCTCACAGCATTTGCAGCCGCGCCACCAGCAAGAACAGCTTCTTCCAGCTCTCTGACGGTCTGTGTGAGCTTTTCAACCTCAGCAACTTTCTGGCGGTGCATTCTATCCAAGATTTTATTCTCTTCCTGTCAATTGCCAAGACAAAGTCATGTACTGTACCAACATGAGCGACGCAAACTTGTAAATTTGATGTGCCAAGACAAAGTCATATACTGTAGCAGCTTGAGTGACACAGACTCGTAAATTTGATGTGAATGAATATGTTCATTGTTGCATACCTGGCATATCTCGATCTGTTTCATCAATTCTTGGTTTTTGTTTTGCAAATCATCCACCAAGGAAGCTTTTGCCAATGCTATCTGAACCGTCCTTTCTGCTTCGAGCAGGGCTGCTTCCTTAGACTTTGTAAGACGATCCAATGCCCTGTTATCGTCTTGTAATTTTGCAATCTGCACATGATTATTAACATATGAGAAGTTCCACAGGCAGCATTTCATTCAATCAGCATGAGAACAAATAACAAACAATTATCATATAGATGACAGCTGCACATGAGAACCAGTGATAAACAGCCTTGACAATTGAAGACCTAGAGACAGTATACAGATTTGTGAAGCGGTAACATTGATATATTAAATAGCTGCCACGAGCATAGAATGAGTAGGAATGTTGCAGTACTAGTACTTTGTGCACCTAAAATACTTAAGAACTGGACAAGAGGTGATGAAAGAAAGAAGGTACGAGACGTATAATGGTCATTACTGGAAAAAAAAAGGAGAAAAAGGCTATGGTCGGATCAAGTACCTCTTGGCGAGCTAGTTTGAGCTCAGCCTCCAGTGGCGCGAGAATAGCCTCGATAGGAGGCATGTCATCATCCTTCTGAGCAGCATGTACCCTTCGCAGTGTAGCCTCTGCTGCAAACTGCGCAGCAAATGCTGCTTTCTTTTCATCATTAATCTTTTTTGCTTCTAGGTTCTGCGATCTTGCATGAAATTGTCAGCAACTGTTCTCACGTGAAAGAGGGAAATGCACAAGAAGAAAGGGCGACAACATTACTTTGCTTTCAAGGAGAGACTCTGTAAGCTTCAACTTCCCATCCACCTTTGCCAATTCTTCCGTAAGCTTACATTGACACAGGAGGCAAAGTCAGGATTGTCGAACAAGTAAGAAAAGTTATAAAATAAAAGAAAGTATGATCCCAACAAAGCCCCCGTCATTTCATATTCAGTAATTTGTGTGGTTCCCTCCCTAGGACGAGATATGATCTAACTGGGAATCTAGGAACAAAATCAGTAACAGAAGATAACACCTGCACCTCGGGAGCACATTGGAGGTTTTTTTTCCTGAGCTACAAAGTTTTGACTTTTCGTTGGAGCAACCACGGTGGATAACGATTCCAACTTTGAAAAGAGAGGAAGGGCGCAGCAAAGTAATAGTAATGAGGATGCGGATTACTGACATCCTGGACGGCCTTCTCGCGCGCGCGGTCAGACAGTCGCAGAGCCTTGATCTCCGCCTGCGCGTCGCCCAGCTCCTTCTCCTTATCTGCAGAGCAGCAGAGCCGGATGTGAGATCTGGTCCAGTTTGGGAATTCGGCGAACCAGAAGAACTAGAGAGGGTGTAGGTGGATGAGATCTGAGGCAGAGGCGGAGTGACGACAGCGTACACTGGAGCTCGTTCTCGAGACGTGTGAGCTCGACGCGGACGGGATCGGAGCCGTGGAGGAGGTTGATGAAGTCCTCCACCTCGATGGCGGGCCTCAGCCTGGGGCTAGGCCGCTGTGGAGGCGACGGCTGCTGGTGCTTAAGCGACGGGGCCCTGCCGTCGCCGTATGGATCGGCCATGGCCGGCCGCAATGCAATGGAGTGCCCCGCCCTACCCTGCCACCAATGGATCGACGGATCTCACTCGCTCACTATACTTGCCTGGCTGCTACCTGGAGCTGCAGCTGGAGGAGAGAGTTTACAGTGAGTTATTTTTTATCATAGAACTGAACTTATAACATGAGCTCTCTAAAATATTGTTTTTAATATTGACACATCTTTATAATAGCACCATACATTGTTTTTGCTTAATTTATTTTCTTTTTTGACAGCTAGCCAAATATCGATCGGTTTTGCAGCCGTCTCCCCTATTTTCTTTTTACATAATATTGATATTTTTTGAAATGGCGTAATACTGATTTGAATGTACAATGTTACTCTATCTGCTCTAAAATTTATAATGTTAGGACAAAAAGGATGTATATTGAAATAATATCATTCTTAGATAAAAAAGTAAGATTTTATTTTGAATGTAGAAATTATGCACTATTTTAACATATGATCTCTATCTCTAGTACATATAGAGAAAGGAAGTGTGTTCGCCTCCATCCAAAATGTCTTTTAGACATGTGTCTAGTAGAGACGCTTACTTTTTTGAAAAGTTTGAGAGATTTCTTGATGAAAAGGGAAAAAATCAACAATAGAAAGTCATAGGGAAGGAAATTTCTCTAGAAAAAAAAAAGAAGTGGGTTGTCAGCCGGGGAGTCATAGCTTTGCCCGCTAGCGGGTGGGCATGAACTGGGCGTGTACGACCTCATCCGTCCGTCTACCTCTAGGCGATGCACCACACCATTACTCTCTTGAGTTGATTAGAGGCAGGAATCATATATGTTGCCCCGCATGACTCAAAGAACGAGGTTCGACCACCCTGCTCGTCATCCACCTCTTGTGACGATGTCGTCGGAGACGGTTGTCGGGGGTGGGGGGTCATGTTGAGCCGTTGGATTTAGAGGAAAAACTATGGGTTTGGCAGGTTGTGAGCGCAAATCACTCCATAAAATGACATATATTAGAAAGGAAATAATGGTCAATATGAATAAAGAAAATAGATCAATGAAAGAGATCTCTAGGGCCGTTCGAATTCCCATCAACATTTTAGTGTTTACTACAAACTCTTAGTCATCATATGGCACAATGACTAATACGGGATTGAATAGGCCGGGATCCGGATCCGGGGTATCAGATTGTGGAAACAAACAGGTACAGCGTCGTTCGTTTAGGCTCTGTAAACGGGATTACGTTACAAAACGTGAACCAAACAGTTGCCGTAATCGGACGGGTGTGAGTTGCAGAGGTGGGCCCGCATCCCGTGGATTAATCAATCAAGCGAGGCAGCGCCATGCGCATCCCGTGGATTCGTCATTCCATCGAATTTTTCTTGGTAACCCTAACCCTAGCCTCCCCCCCACCTCCCCCGCGGCCATGGCCGGAGAGTCCTCCCCGTCGCCGCCCAAGCACTCCCGCTCCCCCGAGGACTCCCAGCCGGACGCATCCCTCAAGCGCCGCAAACGCCATCACCGCCCTTCCCCGGAACTCGTGGCGGCGAAACCGATGGAGGAAGACGAGGTAGAGGAGGGGGAGATTCTCGACGCCGCCGCCGCTACGGACGTCGATGCAGATCTTCGAGCTTCCCTTGCTGCGGTATAGCCTCCCCCCTGTCTCCCTTTCTAATCCCGCGCTCTTCCCAAACCCGTAGCAAAACCTTTTACCTCTTTGCAGTCTTGTGGTGAGTTGAATTTTGCACCTAAAAATTGAGTAAGCTATGCATCCACGTTGTTCAGCCGCTGGAGTGTAACTGGGAAACTAGAGGTGCTTATATCGCCTTCCATTTAGTTAGTTTTTCTTTGTAGTTCATCCATGCCATCACCATTCTTGGGATTGGGAGGCCGACTTGCTGTTTGATTAATTCTGAATGCAGGAGAACTTTGGTAATGGTGTTGAAACAGACTCAAACACTGACGCGGCAAAACTCCATGCTCTTTCTCTGCTAACTCATTCATCCTCGAAGGATGAAAGGAAGTCAGTTCCCAGTGCCCTTGAGTCTGAAAGTGGAGGTATCCTTTCTAGCAATGCTGAGGACACCAAAGGCTATGAACAAACTCAACAAATTTCAACATCTCCGCAATTGAGAACCCAGAAGGGAAGGAAACTCAGATATGACCATCATACTTCATCTTCTAAAGATTCTCACTCCAAGGATCACTCTAGGATATCTCCTTACCCAATGCATCACAGCAGAGCTCATGCCACAGATCACTCAAGGTCCAGAGAGAAAGGAGCTGAAGCCAACAACTCGCGTGCAAGTCCGATGGATGATTCTGATTCTGACATCCATAGTCGGAATGGGAAGCCTGTTAGACATTCTATTAGGAGCCGGGAGAGTGAAAGAGAAAGGAGAAGCAGCCATGTTGCTCGTGATGGTGACAGATATGACAACAGGGAGACATATAGGGATGACAGGAGACACAGCAACAACGTGTTAGACCGAGACAAGGTTGGTTCAAGTGAAGCCACTCTTAGTAGGCACAGAGAAAGAAGCAGCAGTCGTAGCAGATCTGACCGAAGGGAAAGTGCAAACTTTCGAGATGAAAGTCGTGAGACGGAAAGGCGTAGTGGTAGTTCAAGGCATAAAGATAATGAGAGGAAGAGGGATATGAGTAAGGACCGGCATAGAGAACCTGACATGATTGTTAGGGACAAAGTGAGGGAGGATAGGGATAGAGAACGGCAAAAGCTTAAGGGGGGTGAAAGTCATAGGTCAGACAAAGTGAGGGAGAATAGGGATAGAGAATGGCAAAAGGTTAAGGGGAGTGAAAGTCGTAGATCTGGAGAAGGACGAGACAAAGTTGGCAACAGTGATAGGCAGAGGGATTCAACACGCTCAAGATACAGCACATCTGATGGTTACAAAGAAAGACCTAGATCTGGGGAGAGAACTAGGGATGTGGACCATAAAAGTAGGATATCTGGAGAAATGAAGGAAAGTTCTTTGAGGTAAAGCCGTATTTGATTGGCATGGTTAACTAATAGCTAACCATACTGTCATATTTTGTTGTTTTAAGTTTTATGGCATTTGATACTTGGTAGTTTCTCTTTTCATGATTTTAGGGAGGAAGATGAAGGGGACTACCAAGAGAAAATTGAACAACAGTTAGCAATGCAGGAAGAAGACGACCCTGAAAAAATTAAGGAAGAAGCACGGAGGAGGAAAGAAGCTATAATGGCAAAGTACAGACAGCAACAGCTGCAGAAGCAGCAGATGGAATCTGTACCAAGTAGCAACAATGAAGGTAATTTGATTATCTATTGTTAAGGTTAACTAATTCTGTAATTCATGAGCAGCACACTTACTGTGCTATGTCCAAATTAATTAAGTTGCTACTAAGAGATGTACTGTTGCTTGTACAGAAGTAAGAGCAATGGATAGAGATGAAACCACACTTCTGAAAGAAGATAATGATGACAGCTCTATGGCCAATGATGAAGGTGAAAGCAAGCATGATTCTTTAGAGGTGTTTCCTGACGAAGTAGAGTTCACTGTTGCAAAGTCCCCTGCTAGCAATAATATTATCAATTTCGCTGAAGCATTGGGTAACAAGAGAGGTGCTTCGGGTCTTGGAGAGGGTACACCGAAGGTAATTTGTTTTTTGCTATCCTGCCTGTAGTGTATATGGAAGCAAATTATCAAGATATCTTTACTGCTCCTTGAATTTCTAGAGTGAGAGATCAGCGGATATGTTTTGTGATGACATTTTTGGTGAATCACCTGCTGCATTTCGGAAAGTGGTATGATTCGTACCTCTCCTGCTACTTAAAGGTCATTTAAGATGAATTTGTTTTTTATTGCTTGTAAGATGACATGTTAATCTCAGGTTTAAGTATTCATGTTGTACTTTTTTCTTATTAGCTCTCTGGAAAGGGGCGTATAATAAAAAAAGTGCCACATTTACAAGAAGAAACATATTTAAGGCCATGGGAAGGGAAAAACTTGATTTACATGCTAATTCATCTGGACATGCATGCATGGCAACCTAATCTGGTTAAATTTGAAAATGGAGCACTTAAAACCCTTCCTTAGCACTCAATCTCAAATCTTTGTATTGGTTAGGACAAGGATGATGGTTTGCGCATTGAGAGAAATGCGCTTCATGATAACTGGGATGATGCAGATGGTTACTACAGTAAGTTCCTGCCATCTTATGTTCGATTCCTGTGTTTTTCTTTGTTTTGTTTTCGATTAATTTGTGCCCATCTATTCATTTCCATCTCGTTACTCACAGCTCACCGGTTCGGGGAATTGCTGGATGGCCGTTTTGAAATCACAGCAGCGCATGGGAAGGGCGTATTCTCAACAGTCGTGCGGGCAACAGATCTTAAAGCTGGGAAAGATGATCCTGAAGAAGTTGCTATTAAAATTATTCGGAACAATGAAACAATGTAAGTTTATACTTCCTTGATGTGATTTTTTGATGAGATTTCTAGTGTATAAATAAAATTATGATGTAATTCCTATTCGGTTATACAGGTATAAGGCTGGTAAGCAAGAGGTTTCAATACTGGAAAAACTTGCAAGTGCAGACCGCGAGGACAGACGCCACTGTGTGCGGTTTATTTCTAGTTTCATGTACCGGAACCATCTTTGCTTAGTTTTTGAATCTCTCAGTATGAATCTTCGTGAGGTATTAAAAAAATTTGGTCGTAATATTGGGCTTAAACTGACTGCGGTGAGGGCATATTCAAAGCAGCTTTTCATCGCCCTGAAGCACCTGAAGAACTGCAAGGTTTTGCACTGTGATATAAAGCCAGATAACATGCTGGTATGTTGTCTCCCTTAGCATAGTTCTATTTTATTTTGTTATCCCTGATTAGCCTACCCCAACGTGCTTGGGATAAAGGCTTTGTTGTTGTTGTTGTATCCCTGATTGCATTTTTTATGGAAATTACTTCAATAGAGTATATTTACAGAGTTTTTACAGCTTGTTGTGTGAAATGGCAGATATCGTGATCATGCTACCATTTCATTATGTGACACAAGTGCACTCTTTTTAAATGATCCTTTTTAATTGTATTTCTTACCATTTTAGGTGAACAAGGCTAATAATGTACTGAAGCTATGTGATTTTGGCAACGCTATGCTTGCTGGAATGAATGAGGTTACGCCTTATCTTGTCAGCCGTTTCTACCGGGCACCTGAAATAAGTGAGTTGTTTCAACTTGATCCTTTTTGTTCAAAGAATTGCCTCCATGCAGTTGTTCTCTTTAATTTCTTTCACCTAATGGATTGCTTCTTTTGCAGTTCTTGGGTTGCCTTATGACCACCCATTGGACATGTGGTCAGTTGGCTGCTGCATGTATGAACTTTACACTGGAAAAGTCCTATTTCCAGGTCCATCAAATAATGATATGCTTCGTCTTCATATGGAACTGAAGGGCCCCTTCCCAAAGAAGATGCTTCGAAAGGTATAGTCTTCAAAGTCTCTTCCTTTCATAGCTGTAAAACTGCATCTCCAACTAAAGCCAAATACATACTTCTCTTGAAATCTGAGTGAGCATATAAAATAATGCTCTAATGAATGCTTCAATTACACAGGGTGCCTTTACGATTCAACATTTTGATCAGGATCTCAATTTTCTTGCTACAGAGGAGGACCCTGTAACAAAAAAGGTGCGCCCGTATAACCAAAGCCTCTGCTATTTTCTATTTGGAGCTTGGACTATTTGTATTCTTTACTTACTCTCATTTTGTTTGCACTTTGCAGGCTGTGAGAAGGTTAATTTTGAATATTAAACCCAAGGATATTGGTTCTTTGATTGCAAACTTCCCTGGCGAGGATCCAAAAATGCTAGCCAGTTTCAAGGATCTTCTTGATAAAATATTTATCTTAGATCCAGAAAAGAGAATAACCGTATCACAAGCACTTAGCCATCCTTTTATCACTGGCAAGTGAAAATAAGATGCTAATTTCTCCTAACCTTGTTGAACATAGCATCTACATTGTAAAGTACAATTTGGGTTCCTGTTGTCTAATCATCAGCATTTCTGTCTGTCCTCGGAGCTATGAAATCTGAGCACGTGGATGAAGCATGAAACTATGGGAGAGATGGCTTTGTTGCAGACCTTGCTCCATGCACTTGTCATTTGGATGTGTTCTGTTGCTTGTAAGACAACTAGCCGGTTGGCATTCCATTCCCTGTACACACCCTTTCCCGTGGATTTACACAATATACATGAAAGTCCGCTTCACTTCACTTGACAAATGTGCTTACTTGAATGACTGACATGCATGGTTATATGTGTAACACTATTAACTGCTGTGAGCAAAATTCTGCATGATCTTGGCATACTTGCAAACTAAGCGCACTTATTCATTTGTGTGGCAGCACAGCATGTACCGTGCTGATGTGTATGATTGCATCTCTGGTATGCTTGGCCTCAAGCAGTTCCATACTTGGAGGTGCAATGCTAGATATTTGCACCAGTTGTCCAATTGTTTGTTTAGTAACAGCCCTTTTGTTTCTTAAACCAACTTTGTTTGGATTTTTAAGATTCTAATTCAGTCTTTCATTCAGGATACTGGCAGGGCCTCTACCGTGCACATTTATATGCTAAAGGGCCAACATAAAAAGGTACCCTGGTTGATATCTGGGTAACTTGGTGTGTTTGAACCCATCGAATTGAATTCTTTTTCTATTTTGCAAATTAATCATCATCTGATCAAGTTGTATATATGAGTTTTTTAGTTACAAGTTGACAGGATGGTATCTATTTTTATTACTATTGATTTTCTTTGAGGAAATAGAAAGAGCAAGCTAACTCCCTAATTAACAACCCCCCCCCCCCCCAAAAAAAAAGAAAATACACCGAACGGATACGGGCAAAGTACATTTTATTAGATACATGCAATGTACACCATTCTTTACCTGTTACATCAGGCCAGCAATGTGGTGATTTTTCTTTTGTTATTGTTTTATTAGCTTTGTCAACTAAGTTGTGATGGAACTTTCATTTTCTGTGTACTCATGGAATATCAATTGAACGGTGGTTTTGCTTTTATGATATCGAGGTCCTGGGTTGGAGAGTGCTGGACCCTCCACTTATTTTTCATGGTAAACTCTTTTAACTTATGGATGTAATTGTTCCAGTTCTTTAGAGTTCTTGCTTTATGTTTCCATATGTTAGGTGCAGATTGATGACTGATTTTTTCTTTGTCAAGTTTGTCAATATTTTGCTCTGGTTTAGTATAGGTGTCCTATCTCTATAGTAACTCATTATATTGTTCGAATCAACATCTTTACATTCATTTGTCTCATGACTTTTCATTCAGTTGGATTCTACATAGTACTATTTGCCATTTAATTAGTTTGAACCTAATGTCATTCATAATGGGGCATGTGGAAGATGGTAGTGTTCAAGAAAAAGGCTTTCTTTGATTAGGTGAATGCAATTTTATTATTAATTTATTTTTCATAGTACTTCAAAAAATACAACTAGTTATATGTAGATACGAAATTGCTTAAGAAATTGCAGCCCATTTTCTTGAGTCTGGTGTCAGTTCAAGCAAAAGGCTTTCCTGTGTTAGATTGAATGCAATTTTATTATTAGTTTCGTCTGTAGTACTTCCGAAAAATAGAACTAAGCTGATTACCGCATTCTCCCATGCCCGTTATGCATGTCGGGCCAGTTTCAATCTGACGCACGCACCACAAGTTGTGATAAAGCCTAATTAATCCTTTCAGTCCCAAGTCGCCGAGCCCATGCAAAAAGTGGTGACTGTGTACTCATTTTGTGCGTGCTCCTGCCAAGGGGTTTGGGTGTGATGGTGGATATCTATAGAAGCCACGGGGATGGGGGTGGTGTGCTTGGTTCATTTTACTTTGTTTTTTTGTCGTTTCAGACTTTAAGTAGTGGCATATTCCGGTAAATTCATAATGCAACATGCTACTTCAGTGCTTTCAAACCTCCGAGTAAGATGTTGCCTACTCAGGAAAGATTGAGAATAAGCAGATGTTGTCAAGGTACATGCATTAATGGTTACTATATTATGGGCTATTTCAGCTGTGCGTGATTCAGTCCACCTGCTATTTTTTTGTAGTATTGTTCCATACTTCCATCTGTACTTTTGGTTTGTATCTTGTGCTTGGACTTCTATATCGGGAGTGTTAGATGCAACAACAGTTTCATGAAATTGAAGGAACTGATAATTTCTTCCATTTATTTTACTAGTACAGGAATAATGAAACACCAAATCTTCCCGCCTCTTATCTGTTCAAATTGCCACTTTCTATATTGCATCTACACATGAAATTGTAGGTTTCACATACCTCTCATCCGTAGTTAGGTTTATGCGAGGCAAGTAACATGTTTTATAATGGTGCAAGATTAAATTTGTATTTAATAATACTTTTTATTTTACTATAATTATCTATGTTGTCTACTTGATCTTTTAAACCTGAGCTATTTAGATTGGTTTGATTCACCTCCTAATGAAGTATTTTTTTTGTTTCTTATGCACACTTACCGTCCCAACCAGCCTGTACCCCACGCACATAATGTAAAACATTTTTCTAGGCTACCATATATTATAACCTATAATCTCGCGACGTGCGTTTTGGCTAGTGTAGTGTAGCCCGCTCTATTGGACGTGGGAGAGTTGTTGCAACATGGCACGTGGCCACATGGGCTGTGCATAGGCAGAAGCGTGCGTCAGCGTAGGAGGCAACCGCGTGGAGGTCCCTGCGGGCAGGCGAGCGGGGCCGTGTTGTGGAACAAGTGTGTTAAGGCGGCGCGTGACTGCAAGCACATTACAAATTTAAACAAGTCATACTGATGTCCTTCGGTGTTATGTCATCGGTGAATGTAGCGATATCTAATTCAACTGCACCAAGTTGAACCTGCTATCAAGGGCATCCACAACACAATAGGGGAATCATCCATGGTGCTTTAGGAATTGGGATTGCCATCTAGCTTAGATTTGCTGATAGGGGAGCAAAATACATTGATTTTTTTTGTGTTAAAAGATAATCAAGGCTAGACTAACAACGATTTAATTGACCGCCTAATCGAGAACGCTTCATCTAGAACGCTTGATCGAGAACACCTGATCGAGAACGTTCAATCGACAACGCTTAACCCCGAACGCTCTGATTGAGAACACTAGACTTATAGTGCCCAATTGAAAATGCTAATACCTTTATTCATGTGCAATAGAAAAGAAAAGGATTTATGTTTAGTTATTCGTTAGAAATCGTTGTTTTTGGTAAAATATGAGGAATTAGGTATGAATTTTTATATTTTTTAAACACCCAATAATACATATCACTAGGAAACACGTAGTCTTAAGAAAATACAAAGAATTTTGATCACTTGACGGAAACCCCACTTTTCGGTAATATTGAAGGCTAACCCCTTTGGATTTTTTTTAAAAATTTAATATTTTTAGAACCTCCTAGAAAATAGGTATGGATAGGTAATAAGTAGCCGTCGAGAATACAAGCCTCATGTGCAAGAAAAATGATTTTTTGACGAAAACCTCATTTTCGGTAATATCGAAAGCTAACCTCTTTGGATTTTTCTAAAAATTTTGTGAGTTAATCTCAGAGGTTAAAAATGAAAATGGGACCCACATGTCAGCCACTGGGATGATCCAACCGACTGAGACTTTCAGTACTCGGGTCCCCGAGCTCCTCCCGAGAGCGCCACCGAGGGAGGCCATCGCGCCACCAGCAGCTTGCCCACGCGCGCGCCCAGGGTTCCATTTCTTTAATGTGATTTAACGGAGTAACGTCGAAGACTAACCCATTTGGATTTTTTTCGAAAATTTTGATATTTTTTATAACCTCACAAAAAAGTATGACTAACACGTAGCCGATAGAGAATACAAACTAAAAAGTAATGCTTAACCCTTTGGAATTTTTTAGAAAATTTGATATTTTCTGAAATAGTTTAAAATTTTGGTATGACAAGATAACATGTATCTAAAAAAAGAAGTTTCTCGGTTGAGGAAAACAAATTACGTCGAGTTTTCATGAAAATTGTCGTTTTTTGGTAAAATGCAAAGGCTAACCCTTTTGTATTTTTTGAAAATTTGATTTTTCCGAAATGCATCAGAAAAATAAATTTGTAAAATGTGATTTAACGGAAACCTCTACTTTCAGAAACGTCGAAGGCTAACTCATTTGGTTTTTTCTCAAAAAATTTGATATTTTTTGTAACCTCACAAAAAATAGGTATGGCTAACACGTAGTGAGTAGAGAATACAAATTAAAGTGTAAAAGGCTAACCATTTGGATTTTTTTCTGAAAATTTAATATTTTCTAAAATAGTTCAAAATTTTGGTACGACAAAATAACATGTATCTTGAAAAAGAAAAGAAGCTTCGCGGGCGAGAAAAACAAATTTACGTCGAGTTTTCATGAAAATGTCGTTTTTGGTAAAATGTAAAGGCTAACCTTTTGTATTTTGTGAAAATTTTGATATTTTCCGAAATGCATCAGAATTTAGTTATGACAAAGTAAAAAATATCTCATAAAGAAAGAAACATCACATGTCGAAAAAATGAATTTACTGCGAATTTTGATGGAGATTGCTATTTTTGGTAAAAACAAAGGGTAACCCCTTTGGATTTATTTTTGAAATTTTTGATGTTTTTCGATATGCTTCAAATTTTAGGTATTACACGTATATGAAGAAAGATAAGAAGCTTCACGGGCGAGAAAAATGAATTTACGGCGAGTCTTGACGAAAATTCCCGTTTTTGGTAAAAAGAAAAATGACTAACCCCTTTAGATTTTTAGAAAAATTTGATATTTTCTAAAATGCTTCAAAATTTAGTTAACACGTATCCGACAAACAAAAAGAAGCTTCACGGACGAGAAAAACGAATTTACGACGAGTTTTGATGGAAATTGTCATTTTTGGTAAAAAAATAAAGGCTAACCCCTTTAGATTTTTTAAAATTTTATATTTTTCAAAATAATTCAAAATTTGGATATGACAAGGTAACACGTATGTGACAAAGGTAATAAGGTTCACGTGGAAGAAAAACAAATTTACGACGAGTTTTGATGAAAATTGCTGTTTTTGGTAAAAAGCAAAGCCTAACTCCTTTGGAATTTTTTTCTGGAAAATTTGATGTTTTCCTAAATGATTCAAAATTTAGATATGACAAGGTAACACGTATATGATAGATAAAAAGTTTTAACGGCGAGAAAAATAAATTTATGGCGAGTTTTGATGAAAATTGTCGTTTTTTGATAAAAAATAAAGGCTAACCCTTTGGATATTTTGAAAAAATTTGATGTTTTTTAAATGCTTTAAAATTTAGCTATGACAAGGTAATATGTATCTAATAAAGATAAAAATATTCACGAACGAGAAAAACGAATTTACGACGAGTTTTGATGAAAATTGCCATTCTTGTTAAAAAAAGGCTAACCCGTTTGTATTTTTTAGAAGATATTTTTAAAAATACTTCAGAATTTAGTTATGATAATATAACATGTATCTGACAAATAAAAAGAAATTTCACGGCCGAGAAAAATGAATTACAACGAGTTTTGATGGATATTGTTGTTTTTGGTGAAAAGAAAATGTTAAGCTCTTTATATTTTTTTTTTGAAAAATTTGATATTATCCGAAACGTGTCATAGTTTTGGTATGACAAGTTAACATATATCTGATAAGAAAGAAGTTTTACGGGTGAAAAAAACAAATTTACTATGAATTTTGATAAAAAATATCGTTTTTGTTAAAAAGGGCTGAGGGTGAATTGTTTTTTTTGTTGGGCTGAAACGTTATAGATGCACATCACACAATAAGACATATTGTTTGCTATCGCTAATCAAGTTATGATGATATCATTTAATATTTATAGTGTTTGCTCTGCTATATTTATTTGGAGAACTTTTATTGGATCTTATACTTTTTAATGAGAAATAAATAAGGTTTAATAAAAATTCGTTATATAGATAGGAGAGAATGAGAGGGGAGAGGGTTTAGATTTTTCCACCCGTACCCTTCTCTCACGCGCCGCCGCCCTCGCGAGGCGCCTCCTCCCAGTTCTCATCCTCGGCGCCGCCTCCCCGATCGTCCTCCACGCGAGCCACCGCCTCCCCGGTCGTCCTCCTTCCCGCGAGTCGCCGCCTACTCGGTCGTCCTCCTTCTCGCGAGCCGCCGCCGCCTCCCCGGTCTTCCTCCTTCCCGCGAGTCGCCGCTTACTCGGTCGTCCTCCTTCTCGCGAGCCGCCGCCGCATCCCCGGTCGTCCTCCTTCCCGCGAGTCGCCGCTTACTCGGTTGTCCTCCTTCTCGCGAGCCGCCGCCGCCGCCCCGGCCTCCGACGATATAGCGCCGCCTCCTGGTCCTCCTCGAAGGTACGTGTCTGTCTAATAACTGAAAAAATCAACTAGCAAAAAGAGATCTGTCTGCATTGGTAGTCATGCGATGGAAGCTCTATATCTTGAGGAATGGAGTAGAATCAATTTTATCTATCACGCTGTTATCCGTTCATAATGGTGCTATGGTACTGCGTGTCTAGATTTGGGAATTTAAGTGTTGATGAATGAAAATTGAACACGAGAATGTAGTAATAAACATTTTTAGCATCTGAACACGGTCTGCTACTCTGACTTCCTCATCATGCATCTAATCTGAATTCTCATGATGCATCTAATCTTAGCTCGTGGGAAACATTCGAACATCTAGCTTGTTCTGTTACAGCTATAGCATCCTTTAACCACATAAAATCTTACTTATTGCTATTTATTTGTATCGCAATTCATGTATGGTAAAGCCGGTCTGGATGTCCACCAAGGACAGCACTGCCTACGTCCTTCCTTGACTGCCAAATTTGAAGGTATACCACCTTTGCCAATCCTTCCTTCACAGCATTGCATTTTTATTAATAGCAGTAGAAGTTTAAGCTCACCCTGTTCCTTTTTTTTACTTTTGGCCTGTATATTAAAAATCTGTAAAAGCTGGGTGTTGGGCTTTGCAGGCTCCCCTCTCCCATTCTCACAGAGAAGCAGGCCCACAAAGAAACTCTGTCCTTTCTTGTTCGTTGTAATTCCTTTGTTTTTTATTTGATGTGATATCTTTAATTACCTTAGGGTTTATAAATAAATTCAAATATATAAAACTTATAAACCATGCTTAAAATATTTTAAATAATAAAACAATTTACAATATTTACTACATTTATACAAAAATAATTAAATGTAAGTTAAGAACTAACACAGGGTTTTGGTTCTCCCTCTCTCCAGGGGGCGCCGTGCCGGTCAATCTGCCTCCACATGACTGAACGTGTGGTTGCTGCTCTTCAGAGCTGCTTTGGCTCCCTTCCTGCCGATGCTGTTCCTGCAGTCATTGACTGTGTCCTTGACTCCTCTGAGACCTCCCCCTCCCAACTCTTCCATGCTCTCATCGGCCCATCCGTCTCTAAGGTTTGGTTCCCCTTGATTGCTTGCTTACTTCTGACCAATGCTTCAATTTTTCAACTGATTCTTCAATTTTTTAAGGCTTGGCTGTTGTTGTATTCTTCAACTTTTCTTTTCTTGCCAGGAGCAGGACCTTAATGCCGCCATCTCCCAAACCGCCGCGCTCTGCCATTTGCTCACCCGATTCGGTCGCAACTCCTCCCTTGCCTGACTCCTATTTGTTTATCTCTTTTCAAAAATGCATAATCTTAGTAAAGAGAGTTTAATTTCTTTCTTGGTTTTTGCTTTCAGACAGCCGTCCCAAGGGTAAGGATGACCTGTGCTTGCTGCTGTGGAGGGTTTTCTTGCCGCTGCTCAGGGATGGCATCCAACCAAATCATCGTTCCGAGCTTCACCAGGTGCGTGCTCCTTAACTTAAAAACCCACTTGAATTTTGCTGCTTCTGCCTTGTTTGGATAAAGGAATTTGTAAAAGTAATGTATGTGTGCCGTGATGTGGTGCCTCAGGTGGTTGCATTGATGTGCGATGCAGCCTCCAACACAGGATCCTGGGACCTACTATAAAGTATATGTCTCCCAATCTGTGCTTATAAAGATGATGGTTGGTACTTTCAACACAAGCAGTATTGAAGATGATGCCTCAATTAACAGCAGAGTTGTGAAACGAGCACATTATAATGTATAATAAGGCCAATAAGAAAGAGCACGGCCACAGCTTAGCATTTAAGAATGTTGGTGCCACCAAATCAAATTAGACCTATGAAAAATCATACAAACTGAAACAAGATACAGGAAACATCCATGTAACAGTGCAATAGATCAATAAGCCAATACAATTGAAAGAATTTACAGAAATATTTCTGGTAGAAAAACCACCTGATGAGCAAACTATTAATCTGATCCGTTCTACAATCTCAAGGCAAGAGCAACCCAATCTACTTACCCACTATGACAAGAACACAGGCAACTGTTTTTGCTGACATGTACTCCTTAGCTTGGCAGCACAATTAGCATGTCACTAGCTAATATTAATGATAACACCAAAAGTAGGACTGCACACACTTGTGAAACAGGCATAAAAAAGCATAAGGGTTTAGGGTTCAGTTAACTCCCTAAAGGCCTTCCTTTCTTGGATGGCTATCCCACCCCATAAAAAACAGACCTTGCCAATTAATAAGTCATGCATGGCTATCCCACCCCATGAAAAACAGACCTTGCCAATTAATAAGTCATGTATGTGATCTCATGGTGAAAAACCTTGTCTTAGTAACATCACACAGAAGTACTTGATGAAACAGCAGCAAGGAGTAAACAGTTACAACAGAATAAGAAGCTAACCTTCGGATCAAGTATAAAAAGGCATAATTCCTCAACCCAATAAAAACCTGATGACAAACTTTAAAACAGTCACAAGTTGATGGTACATCATGTTTGTCATATTTTTATCAAGTGAAGTAAAAGAAAAAATGTTGCATGGAACACAAATTTTGCATCATGAAAGAAAATGGCAACAAATCTGTAGAACAATTATGAGGGAAATTAGAAGAGCTACACAGTAGTACAAAAAATTGGACCAAGTATATATGAATGATTTCAGAGTGGTGCTGCATAAAATCCTGCAGATTAAAAATAAGCTAATCATGACGAAAATGCAATGGAGTAAAGATAAGATATTAAATAGCACCGGAATAAAACAGAAATCACACATAAGAACAATACCGAGCACTGAGCTGACCATACATCAGCAAATAGTCCAAACGATGTGTTGGTACTCATAGTTAATTAAGATGCTCCTACATGTGTGGGCTGCCACACTAACTGAAATAAACAGAGAATATAAAGGGTGTGTTGCTCAACATGAATTAAAATCACAAGAAAATTGGGTGTCCCAACACCATCATCATAAACCATCCAGCCCAGGCCACATTGCTCACGACTGCATCTCGCCACAACTAAAGGAAAAGCATCTACTGACCAAGTAGGCGTATCTAGATATGGAGTAAGCAAAAGCGCTTGCTGGAGACCTGTAATTGGCTACGTGTCCAGCAGCCGGACACGTAGCCAAAGGCAGCACAAGCTGCAGCTGCTGCGATGAGGGAGAGACAGCAATGACACCGGAGGAGGTCGTCAAATCCTTCCTTACACATGCAAGAGAGGCATTGCTGGAGGAAGAGGCAGAGGGACTGGAGGTTTGCTGCCTGGCCTCCTTGGGACTGTGCATGGGTGAGATCATCAAGGAGGCTTTCGGGCTAGAGGCGCACATCGTCGACCTCCCTAGTTAGTGATGTACAATAATATAATGCATTCATCATCCTTTACAAAAATATGTTAAAGTATGGTTTTACTGTATATTCAGGATAAATTATTCGGTCTAGATTATTCTGTAGCCAATATATTTGCCCATGATTTTCAGATGGGCAAGAGAATGACCCATCCACTTTGTTTGCACGATCCTGAGATGATGAACCTGAGAATGTACTATAGTGGAGCACTTGGCCTACTAAATGCTATCTTGGAAGTTGATCCAAATAATTCTGAAGCTTGTAGGCAGCGTGCATTTGGTGCTTCGTCATAAATGCAGGTAATATCCTTGTTTAAATGTGCATTAAATTTAATAGAAACCGCCACCCCTTGGGTTCCTCCACACGCCATTTGAAATGGAACGACGCAGCCGTCGCTTCAATTAAAGGAAGTCCGTTTCCTTTCTTTTCTCTTCGGTTCCTCTCCCTTCGTTTCCTCTGCCCCGTGGAATACGGGAAGACACGCCTCCTCTGTCACCTTAAAAAGCCAAGAGCCGCTTCCTCCTTCCCTGCCCCTCTCCCAGCATTTCCTTTCCATTCCTCTCCTCTCTCTAGCGTTGCCGGCTACGGTGGTCGTCGGCGACAGAACCCGGCGCTGGCCCTCGCTGCAGGGCCCAGCCGCCAGCCATGCCAACGGGGGTTGCCGAGGAGTACGGCAGGCCGCAGCGAGTCGGGCAGACGGCCCACGAGTCGACGGATCGCGTAGGGCGAAGTCGTTCGGCTTCGACGCCCTCAAGGTGACCTTCTCCGTCGACGTGTGGTGCGCCCGACGTCACTCTCGCCGCGCCCTTCACCATCGCGTCCTCGCGCCTCCATGACGTCTCCAACGTCGCCGTGCGCGTGGTCCTGCGGAGCAGCACCGTCGGGCAGGGGGGGGGGGTGGGTAGGCGCCCGTGCCGCCCTCCATCACGGCCGAGGACCAGCCGGCCACGCTTGATTTTAGGGTTTTAGCGCGGGATCGCAGGCGCGCGGCGCCCTCGTCGCGCTGCTCGAGGAAGTTGCCGGCGTCCTCCCAGCACACGATTTCACCTCGGTAATTCGACTTCACCCTCTCCCTCGGTAATTACAAGTTCTGAAGGCTATAAGGTTTGTCCACCCAGGACTTCTGTTAAATGGTTTTGTTGCTACTGCCATTTATTTCAAATATGAGAGCGACCCCTGTACCCTTTGTGAAACCAGTTCACAGAGATGATTGGGGGGGGGGGTCTCTATGATGTTAGTGTTGTCGTCATGGACAAATATAAAGTTGTTGTTGCTGCTGATGAAAGTTGTCGCAGTTTAGTTGACGTTCAGTAAATAATAAAAGGGGATCTTGCTCATGTTATTAACATCAAGCTTGCGAGTTGCAAAGTTGGGGCTTCTTAGAGTCCTTGAAATAACTAATGCTGCAAGAAATAAATGCTCACAACCATAAATTAAATACATATTCCCATGTCCCTTACCATTATTTATGTTGAAATAT